>BMAU01007365.1:620000-917586 GCA_019973935.1 Trichonephila clavipes | reverse complement strand
CCATCCAACCCATGGATCTGTCAATGAATTTGCCTGTAGCTCTGTTGCCATATATTTTTTCAATAAATAATGAATAAAATTACTCATTTTTTGTCAGAATGATTTTAAAATTTTGACTTATGTTGGTTTTTTTATCGTATTTACCCCCATATGTTTATTGCAATTCGAATCGAATTCACGCGTCAGAATATCCTTTGGACAACTTTGAGGAAAGGTTTTCAATTTTTTACAGCAAAAAAAATTGGAAAGGGGATCGGTCGGTTGACTCGCCCCTTTTTGGTATACTAAGTTTGGATCGCTCAGCTAATGTGCGCTTATTTAAGGCTGAATAATCCCTGGGCCAATCTACGTGATTCGACTCTCTGATGATGTTTTCAGACTTGGGAGACCTCTGTTTTGGCTGGACCTGTCAGCATTTTCATTTTACCTGTCCGTATGTCGTGAACCTGTTCGGCATGTCATTGGACCTGTTCAGCATGTCATTGGACCTGTCCAGCATGTCATTAGACCTGTCCAGCATGTCATCCTGTTCAGCATCATTGGACCTGTTCAGCATGTCATTGGACCCCCTTTTTAAATTATTTTTGGGAGACCTCTGTTCCATTGGAGCATGTCATTGGACCCCGTCCAGCATGTCATTGGACCTCCGTGTTAAAACTATTTTTGGGAGACCTCTGTTTCATTGGACCTGTCCAGCATGTCATTGGACCCGTCCAGCATGTCATTGGACCCCCGTGTTAAAACTATTTTTGGGAGACCTCTGTTTCATTGGACCTGTCCAGCATGTCATTGGATCCGTCCAGCATGTCATTTTACCTGTCCAGCATGTCATTGGACCCCCGTGTTAAAACTATTTTTGGGAGACCTCTGTTTCATTGGACCTGTCCAGCATGTCATTTGTGGATGACCCCCTGTCTCAATCGTCTCTCTGGGGTAGCGTGAAACATTTTCTCTCGGCCCTGAAAAATCTTTTGGTGGGAAATTTGAAAAATTTTATTTTGTCCATACATGTTAACGCTTCCTGCATACTTTGCTTCAAACAGGAATCGAGACCCTAAACACAACGTTGGGGTATAAAAACGGGTGAAAATAGACAAGAGTCATACAAAAGAGCCCTTGGAACGTTCCTTGGGGATGGAAACGTTAAAGGCAGGGTTTGGATAAAAAGTGGGTGCAAAAGGGACAAGAGTCATATAAAAAGAGTCGTTGGAAACGAAAAGGAGGGAACAAAAAGACGGTGTCGATTCAAAGGAGAGGGTTTTCAATTCAAAGGAGAGGGTTTTCAAGTCAAAGGAGATGGTTTCAAATGAGACAGTGTTCATGATGAATTTCAAATGAGATGGGTTTCAATTCAAATGACATGATTTTCATGATTAATTTCAAATTAGACAGTGTTCATGATGAATTTCAAGGGAAATGGTTTCAAATGAGACAGGGTTCATGATGAATTTCAAGTGAAAAGGTTTCAAATGAGAGGGTGTTCATGATTAATTTCAAATGAGACGATTTCAAATGAGAGGGGGTGTTCATGATAAATTTCAAGTGAGATGGTTTCAACTAAGGTCAGTTCAATAAAGGTCGTTTTCCATTTCCAATCATTTTTTGAAAGGGTCACGGTGCTCAGCTATTTTTTCAACCGACTGTATCACTGGCATTCCTATTCTAACCATGTGCACGTGGCCATAGTGGCCAAGTGGACTTTATTAAGAAGTTGTTGCCAGCGTTGTCGAGTCCTCAAATTGATCCTGATGCCACTGAAGACCCGACGTGTAGAGGAACTGATGCACGTTATACCAGTTGAGGCTCAAAGTCCTCATGTTGGCCTGGTGTAAAAGTTTGTAGAGTGGGATGCTAACTTACACATCGTCCTTTCACTTCACCGAGGTTTAAATTTCAAGAGTCCATCGACAAATAGTCTCATCTATTTTGATTTGATTTTAATCTATGCTACATTTGGAAGTAACATGAAAAGTATAGGCAACGGACCTTGTAATTTTGAATCATTATCAAGTGACGCCACCTGAGCAGGCACTTCCCTTTCAAAACTTGCTCTTCTGGCCAATGGGAGAACTTTCCCCCTTGATATATTTAACATGCACCCATCCTTCTATACTGTGGTCTTCAGTGGCACTGTTATGAACCTGCAAACTTGACAACTCCAGCCGCGAGTCCCCAACTATGTTCATTAGCCTACTACGGCCACCAGTTGTTGTTCAGGAGTGAATGAATATAACGTCTTACTTTTAAGATACTCGGGGGTTTTTGGTGATGGACCTCGTAATTTTGAACGATGGTCAAGTGACTGAGCTGGCACCTCTCTCATCTAGCTTCCACATCACACCAACGGGAGAACATTTGAGCCTCGACATATTTAACGTGCCTTGGCCCCTTCTACACATCAGTACTGGGCTCGAACTCATGATAAGCCAATCATAAATTTGTTACCTTGACCATTAGGCTACTGAGACCTCAATCAAGGACAGGGGGAAAAAATCAGAAGCAGGAAACTTGAAAATATATTTCTTTTTGGTGTGGCAATGGTCGTATCCGATATTTTGTCATGTGCGATTGTTGTGAAAAGGTGTTTTGCTAAAATGACGGGATATATGTATATTATTTTAAATACGTATATCTCTCTGACAGGAGGACGATAAATTGAAAATAAATTTGCAAACTACCTTTTTAAACTATCCTTGAAATATGAGCTTACGTTGTTTATTGGTGTTAAATTTGTCTCCGGATAATATTGGAAAAATATTACTGTTTCGGTTTGTTTACATTATTACATTGCTTAAAATTCTAAAAATAAAAATGTGATTTATTCATGTGTTGTTCTTTATGAATTTGTAGAAATTGTAATATTTAAAAAATATGTAGTCAGTTAAGTTTAATTAAAATAAATTGAAACTTATTTAAAAATTTTGTTTTGAGATGCCTTTCTCCATTGATTGAAATTCAAAATTTTACAAACTGAAAAATTTTAGACTTTTATTTAATTTTTATCAGTTTAATTGTAAGGGAATTGTTTTTTCTTTTTAAAAAATTATACTAAATGTGACTTTTTTATATTTAAAATTAATGTAATGATATGAAAGTATCTTATGAGACTTCATCTTTATATTTTATTTTTTTTCCATATTATAGTTTTTTATGTTTGTTATTGTATAATGAAATTTTTGTTTTGTTTTTATATGAAATAAATTAAAGCTCTTTAATAAATGAATCATAATATGATATAATTTATGTAAGTTTTTTTGGAAATTGATTATTATTTTTGTAATAATTGATTCCCTTTACTTTTTTTATTATGACTTTTGTAATAATTTTAAAAGTATTATATATGTCGATAAATTTTTTAAGTAGTATTGCAATTCGTAACTGTACAATTTTGTGTGCAAGTCAGTTAAAAAAGTAACTGCATGTTTATAGATTTAAAAGTAGTGCTCAAGTTAATGCTTATAATGTCATAGTAGAAACTAATAATTTTACATCTGCATGCCAATCCTCATTGACATCTGCTCATGCACCTCAGTGCTCGATGGTCATGTGTACTGGGATGGGCACAGTAGCCCCTGGCCCTCATGGGCTGTTAAGTCACTGAGTTATATATATTCTCCATATTTTAACATAATTTTTTGTTTAAAAATTCATTTATGAAAAATATTTTTAAAAAATTAGCATTTTATCCCCACTTTTCCAAAACTGTAAGTGATATATTTATTTTCATTTTTTATAAATTTTGAAATTGAACTCTTTAGCCAATTCCCAACTGTTGAAAAGAGATGCAAGCTAGCCTATGGCAATGATTATGTTCCTCTTCCACCACCTACCATATTTGCAAATAAGTTGCTTGTGAGACTTGCTTTGTCTGCTGATTCCAAACAAGTGAATATAAATTTTTATACAATAAAATTTATTATTATTTGTTTTTGCTTAGGTATTTGAAGCATTTTAAACAGACATATGTGTATTTCTTAGAAACATAGATTATATGCACATTTGGGGGGAGAATCAAAATATCTTTCAAAAGCTACCTATGTGAAAAGATGCTCTAAGATTTATGGATGATGGGAAAAATAAAATTATTTTTTTTTATTAAGTACTGCTAGAAGGTGAATGAATTTAGGTATTTGACCGTTTGTTGGTAATTAGTTAAAGTAGTTTTTTTAATAGTGAAATGGGTGTTTTAGTGCTTTTTAATATTTATTGTAATGAGAGTACATATACTTAATAATTATATGGAAACATCAGAAAAACTGATAGCTATTTTAGTATTGAATTTTTTTCAAAACCTACTGTCAAAACTGTACTGCATGGTAAAGCACAGGATGGAAAAAAGTCTGGACTGATTCGACAGTACGAGGAGAGAGAGAGCTGGGTTATATGAAATTTTTCAATGTACATTGGATTACTCAGTGCTCACTTATCAGTTTTCATCTCTTTCGGTTGTATATATTGTTGAAAAATAAACATAATTGGGGCTAAACATAATAACAAAACTGGGGCTGCCAATTTGGTGAGTTAATTTGAAAATTGGCAGGGGTGTGATAGTATGTAAGTACCTTTTTGATATTTTAGTGCAAGGAATGCTACTCTTTTATAAAATATTGTTTTTGATTTAAAAATTTTTAAATCTTGCTACATATTTTTTCTCATCAAAACTTAAAAGCATGAAAGTAAGACACTTTTTCTTCCTTTTTTTTGTGATCTTTTTTGCCAGTTTGTCATACAAAAGCTGAAAATGAAGGTGGAAAGATCTATAAACATTGGGAGGTAGCTTCGTTATTTGTTGTTAAAATACATTTAAAACTCTTTAAATAAAATAATGCTAATTGATATAAGTATTATTATTTTTGTACTATGTAATAAAAAATAATTATCTGGAAATTTAGACTATATGTGTAATTTTTCTTTATATGCTTTTATAGTATGTAGAATGGCGTGATAAAGCTGATGGAAACATGCAGTTACCAGTTGTTGAGATAACAATGGACAAGAAACAACTTTGGCCTGTTGTAGCTGTAGCTGAAGTATATAACTTTGCTGTTCTTAAAATATACTTCTTAATATAAATCATTTCTGTTTTGTGATAAGATTTTTTAATATAAGATAGTATTATACATGCCTTGATTAAAATATTTAAAGTTATTTATGGTTTTTCTGTACAATTGTGAAATTTTTAAAATTAAGATTTTATTTTTTAATCAAATTCAATATTTTAAATGGAAAAAAAATAGATAATTGGATTTTAGGTTCTATTAAGGATGGTTTTTAAAAATTTATTTTTGAATTTTTCATTAAACAGTAAATGAAGAGCAAAAAAGCTCGTTGAAATCTTAAGTTCATTTAATTATTTATGTTTTTATAGTTATTACATCTTGTGAAATAGTACATATTTTTTAAAATTGTTCATCAAAGATTAAGGTGATCTGTAAAACATCGATATTTTAAATATTGAGATGAAGCAATAACAATTTTCCTGCTTCTGAGTTAAATGTTCTCTGTGCAAATATATATATGTTTACTGAAGCACTTTTATACAGAAATTTTAAAGGGAAGGGATCTAAAAGGAATAAATACTTCTGATTAAAATTTCAAAAGTATTGTTTTAAAATTTAAAAATTGTTAGACAGTTAAATGCTTATGCATATGTTTATCAAATTCTGACTCAAAGCTTTGAGATTTTTAAAATTACTCATCTTAAAAGTATTATTTAGTTTTCTAATGGCTAAACTACTGCTGTAAGGAAATGAATGAAGTAAAATGCTCATTTAGAAATACTTTGTCAGTAACAGTTAAAAACAAGTGTGGTAGAAAAATTGCTACAAACTAATTTTAATGCACATTCTTTAGTTAATGCATAAAAGTACTTTCACATGCACGTAAACGCAAAACGTAAGCTACAGGTATTTTTTTTACCATAATTTCATGATAAATCATCTAAGAAACATGAAATTCAGAAATGAGAGGCAGCATTTTGTCAAATGATGATGAAAACATAGTTTTTCAAAAATGAATACAATGCATATAGTATGGAATCAAACAATAAAGGCTTTATTTAACTCATAGTAACATTACGCAGAATTGTCTGTCCAAGAGGAAGAAAACAAGCAGATGTTCCTTAGTATTGAATATGCCCTCCTCTTACTGCAATGGTTGCTTTGCATCATCTCTCCTTATTTAGCACCTGGTTGTCCAACAGTTCTTTAAGTAAAAGTGCCTATTGCTCAATCAACATCTATTTCAGTCATTGGGTGCTCCCCGGAGGATCTAATTGTGCTGCAAGGCGTCTCCCCAATGCATCATACGCATGTTCTATGCAATTTAAATATGAGGAGAACGCTGGCCAATCTGTATAAGGCATATCTTCACTTTCCAGTAGTTGCTGAACATCAGCAGTCTGGTGTGGTCATGTATTGTAATCTCTTAAAACAAAGTCTGGTCCAACAGCATCTTGGAACAGACACATATGGGGATACACACACAATCACTTCTTTATGATAGCAATATACAGTTACAGCAACTCTGCCAAAAATGTGGAGCTCAGCCCACTCATTCAACATAATGCCTTCCCAGATGATAACTGCAGGATGAAACCATGTCCTGACCTCTCTCCAAATTAACTGGCTTTGAGAATCGCTTGTGGCACATAAAGGACTCTCATCCATAAAGAGAACACAACCCCATTGATGAGATGTCCAGTTTTTGTGCTCCTTACACTATTCTAAATGGTGCTGCCAGTGACCAACTTTCAAAGAGATGCAGCATTCAGGACAGCGGGTGAATAGGCCATCTTTGGAAAGGCAGCTGGCTACAATAAACTATGACACTTGTTGCTGAGCCATGGCACTTGTGTTCTGGTATCAGGCTCTTCTCGTCTGCTGGATGATATATCTGTCATCCACTGCAGTTGTTTTCTTAGGGCAGCCACCATCAACCTTTCTAACAGCTGTACTGATTTGGAAGGCTTTCCAAGCACGCAAACTAACATTTTAGTTGATTCCAAACTCTTCACCTTCACTGGTCAAACTATGCTCCTCCTTCAGCTTTCCAATCATTTTTCCATGTGTGAAATCATCCAGATGATTTCTTCTAGCAATATTTCGTGAAAGAACTCACTTGTATTTGCAGAAAATGTCTTTAATTACTCCTTCATTTTTCTGTTTACTGTCTTGATCTCTGCACACTGACCATATGGGTTTTGTGTTCAGTCCTGTCACCTATGATGTTTTGTTCCTGACATTTACATATGTATCATCTTTCTATTGAATTGTGTGTTCATTTTACTGATTGCAATGGACCCCTTTTCTGCAATTTCAGGCTATCTGCTTAAAATTTACTTTGTTGCTCAAGTTTTGCAAACCAGTATATGTGTATACACACACTAATGAGTAAAACTGATTATAAACTTTATCTAGTAGTAGCAGTCTTCATTTTGTTGTTACTTATAACACTTGATCAACAGTAACATCAGATCAAGGTCCACGAAATTCATTGCGGCTAAGGGCTAGATTTTTACACCTGTTGTTAGCCTTAGATTTGAGCACCATGCAGATGACAGTATGATTTTGCTCGGTTCCACCCCAATTTTGAGGGGGAATGCCCTGGCGTGGTCAGGGACCTCCCACCTCTTCCCCTTTGACCAACCTCACAAGAGGATTTGTTGCTTGACAGTTATTTAGAGTACCCCCATGCTGCAAAGGCACTATACATTTACAAACATCCATGCCTTCTCTGGGATTGTAACCCAGTCCCTATAGCACTGCAGTCAGTGTCACTAACTACTGTATTGGATGACTAGTCTTCATTCGTAACTGTACTACATAAAAATATCTTTCGTTAAATTAAATAATGGGAAAGGTTGTGCAAAAAAACATTCAGAAATTAGACTATCACTTATTTCTGTTATGGAGTAGATTTCATTTCTTTGTTCATCTTGCTTGAACTCAAAAAATTTATGTTAATTGAATTTAAAATAAAATTACTGGTGAAATATTTTTTTAAAATCAGGAATTTTATATAACGCTTCAGGAAATTTCTAATTTATTTTTGAATCACTTTGATTTTTTTATATAATTATGCTTTTACAAATAATTTTAATTGTAATTTGCCTTCTAAATATTTATTTACTACAGAAGTAACCATCAAAAAGTTGGATAAATGCTGTAAAATTTGAATGCAAAGTTTAATACTTAAAAAGAATAATATAAAAAAAAATTCTATACATTAATGAACTCTTTAAACAGTTTTAAAATTGAAACATTCTGTCGTCTGTCATTTGGGAAATGTACCCCTATGTGTTAGGGGTAAATATATTTTTTCCTTTATATATTTTCTATGCATACAAATGAATATTAAAGTTAATAAGCAAGACATACATAGAATGTAATTTGCATCTCAATAATATTTAGATTTGCTCTTCAGAGTATTGTTCCCATTTATAGCAAAAATCTTGACCATTCTTTAGAGAAAAATTCTGCTAATGTGTCTACTACATGCATGCATATCCATTTTATACTTTTTCCTCTTTCGCTTTATATAATGTGTGTTAAAAATAGAAACTATGTTTTGTATAGAAAAATTTATATCTTTTTTGATTGTTGTATATAAAATGATGTATTTAACTTAATTTTTTTTATCATTCTTAATATATGCTGTCTGTATTTTTCAGGGCAATTTTCTTGTCTGTTGCTTACCATTTGTCGAAGATAAAAACACAGATACAAAGAATCTTCTCAAAATGTAAGCTTAAACTGAATTTAAACTTATGTCAATAAAAGAAAAATTAATTTTTTTGCTATGATATTTTTTTTCTCTTCCTAATAGATCATCTATATCAGTAGGATTTTCAGTTTTACTAGGCATTTTGAATTATTTGACAATGGCAGATGTAAGTGTTCCTTTTTAAATAAATTTTAAGTAAAAATATTTGAGTGCCTTATAAAGCAAAAAATACTATTATATGATAATCTTTTAATGTGTTATAATTTTTTAGAATATAATGAATTATACTGAAGCAATACATTCACATTATTATTTCTAAAAATTTTCTTAAATTTTGGAAAGTTCCGAGTCACCTGATCCCTTTTTGATGTATATATATATGTCATGATTTTTAAGACAGAATCAGATTAAAGTTAGAAAAGTGAAAAGACGACCTTTATTCTTTCATTTGTACATCTGTTCTGACACCGAGAGCAGGGAGGAAAAAGCACGCCATGGTGGTGGTTTCAAGTGGATAACACTTGAAAAACATATGGTAAGTATCGCTGCTTTGAAGAGGGTGCTTGCAAGTTAATGCTGACATATGTTGACTATTAAATCTAATGATCTGGAATTAGAAATGTTTATTGGCTAGGCCATATGTTCGGAAGAAATAAATGGGTGATTAGTTTGATACTTGAAGATGGAACTGAGAAAGATGAGTCAAGTGCTAGATAGGGAATTTAATTTTAATCTAATTTAATTATCCTTACATATATATATTACTGTAATGACAATACATGTTTTACAATTTTGAACTCTAATATCTATCGTAAAAAATTTATTATGTAAAGTTTTATGAAAAATTTGATAATAAGTTATAAAAATTTAAAAAGGAATATAATATTTTAAGAGAAATATGGTAATGTGTTTTGAAATATGTTTTCATGAGAATGGAACAACTCATATTGTAAGATTGCTACTGTATATAATTACTTGAATAAAAATATATAAATAGTTTGGATAAGAAAAATATTTATATGTTAGTGATTTAACCTAATCTAGCAGGCTTTCAACTGCTGGTTACTATTACTACTATTTATATTTGCAAGCTAAATAGATATATCTAATGTGTGAATTTTGTTGTTTGTTACTCATATTGTTATACAATTGCATTTATGTACATTTTATATAATAGTAATTTTGATATACAGATGTTTCACACATACATTGACTTGTTTCTGTAACTATCATAATTTCCTATCATGAGTAAAGTATTTTAAAACTGATGTATAATGCTGTTTCCCTCATGCTTTGGGACATTATCAAGTGAAACATTTTTTGTGAATGAGAGTGTCATATCATTATTATGATCTTTTTGTTTCTCATGCTAGAGACTTACTTGTTTGATTGATTTGGACAATTATTTAACTCTAAGTATGCCATTTGGAACCCCATCAGACACAGAATTCTGTTCTCTTCCTTACCTTCAAAAGTTCCACTCTCAGAAGTTTTCAAAAAGAGTAAGGATATGTTTTCCAGATAGATATTAGTAAATTTTGAAAAGAAATATTTTTAATGAATTTCTTTTAAGTTATATATGTACAGGCTACTATAATAGATACTATTTTTGAGAAATATATTTTTAGATTACCTGATTACCTTGTATTGTAATAAATAGTATTATTAATTGAAAATTTTCATTTGCGTCAAAAGTTAGTGTTTGTTATGTTAAAAGCAGTAAACGCACACAAAATATAGAAATTTTAAATAATTTTTAAACATGCTAATTATTTATTTTTAATTGAAATTTGTTTGTCAATAGAGCATTTATTATAATCTCTGACAGTGAATGTTAGATTATAATGGAGTGACATGGGTTTCAAAAGTGATAATTATTTTAAAAAGAAAAAAAAATCAAGTGTATGTAAATTTTATTTTTTAATGAATACTACCAATGCTTGATTAAATAACCTTTAATTTGTTTCTATCTAGTTCAATTTATGTGTGTGATTATATATAATAACATAAAAGAAAAGAATAATCATATTAAATACAGTATAAAAATAACAGAATAGAGTGAGATGAAACAAGAAAAAGTAAATGGACCAAAAGTCAAAACTGTTATGTTTTTTAAAGTTATCACTGACTTAAGGCGGTAATGTAAGGTTAAGCTTGCTTCGATGGATCGTCCCAACCACCTTTGAGAAGAAAATTTATACATGTAAGTACAAGAAAAATAATGAAGAACAGAGACCAAAATTGAATATCACTTGAGCCTAAAAATTAAATGTGTATCTACTATTAGTAAAATATAGATTTTGAGAATATAATATAAAGATGGAAATAGAGCAAATATAAAATAATTAAAAGGAACAATCATGGATTCAGTAAATATACCTAAGATTTCAAAAACATAAAATAAGAAACAAAGCTAAATAACAAGTAGGAAAAAAATGTATACAGGAGATTAATGATTATATTAACAGGATACAATCTATAGGTAGGGAATCAACTGTATAAAATGTTTGAAACTAATATATATTTTTTTTAAAAAAAAAGAGAAAAAGAAAAAAAAGTTTAAAGTTAAGAATATATAAAAAAATTATGTTAGTTTATTACTTACATTATTTTTATAAATATTTGCATGTGGAAAATTATATTTCAAATCATATAATATATATATATATATATATATATATATATATATATATGATAAGAATTATTATCTATATTACCAATTTTATAGTAGTGCAGGTACATATTAGCTAGACAATTGCTGGCTGTCCTATGTTGGGGGAGCCCCTTAATTTGTTGATAACAGAAGCCATTTCACGAAATAAAATTTTCTTTAAATATTACTTCTAATACTATTTTCTTTTAAACGTACATGGTGCAATTTATAAAAAATCTTTGACTTAATGTATTTTACTATTTTTTTTTTTTTTTTTACTTTAAGCTTATGTATATTATGTAGAATATTTTTTATGCTTAAAATACTGCAAAAAGCTAATCATTTAAATTTTAAAAAAATTAGAAATTTATAAAGGGATTTCATAATGCTACTCCTCTTACTACAATTGATACACACATGAAATTTGATTTACAAGTACATCAAACTGTGCATAACAAAAGTTAGTATGGGTTTTCTGGTAATATGATTGATATTTGTAAACTATAAGTCATGATTATTTTTATGAAAGATTATTGAAAATTCTTTGAAAAGTCCATAAATTCTAAATTTAAGTATTTTTTTTTTAAAAAAAAATTAGTATTGCTTTAATTCAAAAATGCATATAAGTTTTTGTCACATGTATTAATTGCATTAGGTAGAAAAAATATCAAAGCATTTGGCACTATAGAAAAACATCCTTAGCATTTGAAATGAAGATTAACTTGTTCATTTTTTTTTCTCTCTGAGATAAATTAGCTTATAGTTTTATTTGAATTATGGATGAGAATAAAAACGAACATAAAAGTTATTATAATCTGGATTGTTTTAACTTAGAACTTTCAAATTTTGTGAGATTATAGAAAGTTATATAAAGAACAATTTAGGCTAAAAAATAATTACTTGAGTTTTTAGCTGATTTTTGTCGATTGAATTGTACTGTATCCTCTTTAATACTAGTTCTTTTAATATACTGGTTTATGTTTTTCAAAGCTTATTAGTTTATTTGAAGAATATTTATATTATACATTTGTTTGAGAGCCTTGATCATGTCTTCTATATTAATGGAATTAAATTAAGTTTTCAAAATCAAAGCTATGAATAGAAATTATGTTTTTACTTTGCATGAATTTAATAATATCTTTATTATTTTTGACAATGGTGTTATTAATGTTGTTTAAACTGTTCTGAATAAACTTTACAACACAATTTATTAAAATTTGTAATATAGGTATTTAAAACCATTTGTGAATGTTCTAAATTTAAAAATTCTTTTTGTAGAATTTAGAAGTAAGATATTATAAAACTCTTAACCCTAATTTTTTATGAAATGCAGACATGTTGCATATTTGTTTTTTGTTATGTTTTGCTTCTATGAAGGTATTATTGTCTTGAAAATGTTTATTCAGAATGTAGTTGAAAAACGCCTTGAACTTAATGCACATGAACTCTTTCAAAATTCCTTAATGTTTATAATTTGATATTTTTGTTAATAATACCATTCTTGATTCTATTATTCAGTTTCTATAAGTGTTTGAGAAATTGAATGTAAATTCATTAAAAGTTTCAAACAGAAAACCATATTTAATAACAATTTTTGTTATAGAATTTTCAATATCTTTATTAATCTGTGTTTCAATTGCAACATTATTACAAAAAATTATTAATCTAAACCCTGTAGTTTTATTTGTAATTTCTATAAGAATTTTCTTGAAGAATCTTTCTTGATATTTATATCACCTGCAATTACATGTTAATCATGTTCATTTATAAATTCAGAATGATTATAACATTTATAAACCTTATTATTTTGTAAATCATTAATTTTATTGTGGGGTTAAAAGTAGACCTGCCTATTTTTTTAAAATTCTAAGAACAATTAGATCTATATTTTCAAAGCTATGTAAGTATGCATATAAGCTCTGTTTAAACTTTCTTTTGTTTGATTTTCTTAAAATTATGATGGCCTAAAACCCTTTAAGTAATTGCATGATAATTATTTTTGTTTATCTGCCTAATGGAAAATAGCAATTTTAGTCATAATTTTGTCTCCTTAAACAGTGTTATGCTGACACATTTCATGGTTAGATAATGCAATATTGTATCAGTCACTGAATCTAACTAATCAGTGGTGGCCACGGCAGCCTGGTGGTCAAGGTAATTAATTCCTGGCCGGCGTGTTATGAGTTCGTGCCTAGTGCCACTGAAGACCCTCTATATAGGGGAGCAATGCATGTTAAATTTGTCAAGAGCTCAAATGTCCTCCTGTTGGTGTGACATGGTAGTTAGGAGAGGGGTTGCCAGCTCTGGTGTTGTCCTCATCTCTTGACCATGGTTTAAAATTACAAGGTCCATCGCCAAAAGCCCTTGAGTAGCTGAACAGTGGGATGTAACACACTCACTGAGAAATCAGTGTATTAAACCTTGAAAATCATATGATTAATGAAGATTCAAGAAGCTTCTGGAAGGAAAAAATATAAAAGATGAGATCTCGGGAATGAGAAGGGAGAATGCTTTTATCCTTTGTCATCTCTCTGCATGTGTTTGTGTATTTTGCTGTGTTTGCCTTGATGTAATAAAATATTAAGGTTTTCTTCATTGGTTTCAGTCCTGTTGTTTATTGCTAAAAACTGTAACAAATTAAAACCAACTGAAGATGTTTGTGCACTATGTTTGATTACAGTAAAAATACTACATATGTTTTTCTTTTTTTTAAAAAAAATATTTTATAACAACTTTTTTTTAGTGCTTTCCTTTTCCAGACATTTTGACAGGTTCTGGTTGAAGAACTTATTTAATATTTAAATTTCATAATCTTCTAATTTCTTTCTATGGATATTAAGCTATTTTTTTTCTTATGATATGTAAATTTATTCTATTATAGTGCTATGGTTTTGTGTTTTTAGCAACCAAATTCTCTTTATGCACTATTTTTTCTATCAGCCCAGTGATATAGTCAAATATAGAGGGCGATTGGTACCTTAAAACTGTTTAACTCTACAATCTTAATTCCTAACCCTAAGAGTTTGCTGATATATCACTGGGGCCATTTAACTTAGACCTATATTGTGTTTTGTGTTAATTCTATTTCTTGATTAGCTTTCAATTAAATTTTTAGCAATTTAGCATATGATTAAGGATTTTATACATTAAAATATATTCTTCAACAAAATCTTATTCTCTATAATTTTACAGTGAAATTTCTTAAAAAAACTGAGTAGAACCCTGTTGAACTTTATGAAGTACATCTAATTTTATGTGATAAATATGTAATTAATTCGTTTTTGACCAGCTAATTCTATACATATTAATATTGTTATGAATAATTAATATGTTCATCAATATGCTCTTATACTTTATTAACATTTATTTTCTTTTTTTATTATTCAAATATTTGTTATTTTGCATTCTTGTAGCAACCAGCGTGGAAACCATTCGATTACAAAGGGAAACAGCAAATTTATTTTAAAATTTTAGAAATTGTAAGATCTGTGCAGGTATGAAAACAATCAAAATGTTCTTTTTTTAATCATGCTATAGCATTTGAAGTATGTATCTAATTGTCAATTTAAGACATTAAATTTTTTTTGCTGTTGTAGGGAATTTTTAACTTAAGTATTTTTAAAAGAAGATCTATATTACTTTCTTACTTGAATAGCAAACCAGTTCTTGAATTATAATATTTTAATACTGTGTCTTATAATTAAGCTAAATACATACATTATAAATTGTGCTTGTAATCATTTTCAAAATATACCTCATATAATACAGTGTATTAAGAAATTGCAAGACCGTGAATTAACTAGTGCATTTTTAATGTGCAAGTTTTAGCATGTCTTTTTAAAATTGATTGTGAATGCTTTCTGTAATATTTGTAACTTTGAAAATTAACTTGAATTTTATTGAAATCTACTTGTTTTTCTAAAAAATTAAATAAGGTGCCTGATAAGAAAATATAAAAACACATGTGAAAAACACATCAAAATCATTATAAAATACACACATTAATATTTCATGAAAGCATTGTGTGAGGTATAGATTTTAATGGTGTTATTTATGATTGATTTGAAGATACACTGAGATGTTATCTGACTGTGAAGTGAGAAGAATGTTATATTTAATAAAGGGGTGATTAATTAATGAAGTATATTAAAATTGTGCCATTCACAATGACATGGCTATAATATTATTTAAACAAAAATAAATCAATTTGGATAAAAAAGATTTTTCCAGTATAAGTCAATTAACAAACTTTTCAATTAACTGAAAAAAGGAATTTCAAATGAAATTTCAAAACGTTCATCAGAAAAAAATATATGAATTTCAAGTATCACAGTTTGGTGAAGCCTTAAATTAAATACTAATACAAATTGTATGAGCATTTAGAAAACATAAAAGTTATTGAAGCATATTCAGATAGAAAACTAAAATGGGCTAAGAATATCCTATCTTAGAAGGTCAAGTGGAACCAAATATTTTCGGATAAAAAGAAATTTAACCTTAACTACAGCTGCAGACACTACTGAAATAACTTTAAGAAGGAACTGAAGGAATATTTCAGTTGAAATTAGAGTAGGTTCAGTAATGTCTTAGAGCAGCGATACTCAACCTGCGACCCACTGAGCCTTTTTAAGTGGCTCGGTCATGGCCCATTGCTCTGAGAAATTCACCTATTTAAGAACATTGTATTAAAAATTTGGTGGGAAATTCTTTGTCAAGAAGTAAAATATATCAATTTTGCTGTCGGTGTTGAAGGGTACGAATTGATATTCTTTTTCTATATGGAACTGAAAGGGTTAGTGATAATAGACAACAGTGGAGTAGTGACAATTTTATGGGTGGAACTAATTTTTAACTATCTTTCATATCTTGCAAGCGAAAAATATTCGAAGAAAATATGTTTCAAGACGATTCGGAGGTTGACTATTTTGTACTGAAAAACAAACATGGATCAGGAGTGGTTTGATTTGTCACGAAAGTGCCGTATTTAAAAAATACCAATAAACAGGAATTATTCAATGACACTTTTCCTCGAAGATCCCTTTCAAGAGGTGATAAGTAGGCTTTCTTGAATAGTCTTTACAACAGCAACAAGGTGTTTTTTCACTGGTAATATCACAGCAAAGACATATCCTATGGAGTTTGTTACATTATTGGTAATCATATGAAACCGTTTACTGATGCAGAAATTGCAAAGGAGTGTTTCTTAAATGTTTTTAATTAACTGTTAGTGACAAAAATAAAAAATATAATTAATAAAAGCAAAACAGAAGTTATAATATTTTGGATCAATTTTCCACATTTTAAATTACCAATGTTATCTTGGTCTTAAAGCCTTTCTCTCCCCCTCCACCATTTATCTGCATGTTGTGGCCCACGGGAAATAGCTTAACATACGTATGCGGCCCGCGTGAAATAGTTGACATATGTATGCAGCCCAGTAGAAAGAAAGGTTGAGTACCCCTGTCTTGGACAATCTGTAATCATAGAACATTGGGCACACACACACAATTTACTGCAAATTTCAAAATGTGTAGACTACAAAATATTAGGCGGTGCTGTGGTAATCTGATACAATTCGGGGATTTATTAGATGGTGCTAACTGTATATTTCAACAAGACAATGTTTTTTCCATGCATCTAAATTCACCTAGGATTGGTAACAACAAAAAGTTAATGTTTTGCCTTGGCCAAGTTGAAACCTAAACTTGAATTCCACAGAAAGCCATTGGCATATATTATGGCCTGAAGTTTATGGTAATGAACAGTTTTCATCTACCAGTGCACTGGCTGTAGCCATTGTAAAAGAATTGCACAATATTTCTGTAATTGATCTTAACCATTTGATTATTTCAATAAAAAACTACTTTAATTTATCAAGAAAAATAGTGGACCATTATTGTATTACTTATACAGTGGGCCACAAAAGTGTTCATACACTTGCAATTTCTTATGTTTTCGACTAATAAAAATTAATATATTGTAATTGTAATTTTTTTAATGATATCTGCAACTTGTTCTTAATGGCGTGACATAATTAATTTTCTAAAAATAATATAACTATTTTTTTAAAAAATTAATAATCAAAAAGCTACTAAAAAATTACACCACAAAAGTCTTCATACACTTAACAAAAAAAATCTCAGCTTAGCTTTAAATATTGCATTTCTTTCTTAATTTAGTACTTAGTAGGATATCTTTTAGTGTCCACAACAACTTTTAAGCGTCTTATAATCAGTTTTTTGTAATTTCTGCATCGATTTTCCTCCATTCTTCTGTGATTATTGTTTTACTTCACATTTTGTGTTTATTTGTTACACTTTCTTTTTTTTACATCAAAATCTCACCAAATATGTTCTAATGGGCTAAATAAAGTGTTTGAGGAGGTGTTTTCATAATTTGGGGACAGTTGTAGAGACACCAGTGGCATACAATGCGAGCAGTGCACTTGGCGTCATTATCCTGTTAAAAAATTAAGTAGTCACCAATATCCAAATTTTGAGCGGATAATTTAAAATTTCTCTTTAAAATAATTAAAGACAGCTCATGATTTATAATACCATGAAAAAATACCAAATTAACTAATTCTGAGGCCAATTTAGTGAAGGAGTTCTTGTTCCACATAAACTCATTTGATTAAACTCCTTATTTTTTCATTTACAAGCTATTATAGGCTCATCGGAACCAAAATGTTGAATTGCCTGCCATCCCAATCAATTTGCTGTCAATTTTGAATTTTCTTAAACTTAATTCTAAGAATCTAGTTGGATCAATAAAACATGGAAGTAGGAGTGTTCTTGCTTGGGGGTGTAAATCGGCCACAGAATTAGGTAATTTGGTATTTGCTGTTGATATTGTGAATCATGAGCTCTATTTAAATATTTTAAAGAGAAATTTTAAATTATCCGCCCAAAATTTAGGAATTGGAAACGACTTCATTTTGTAACAGGATAATGAGGCCAAGTGCACTGCTCTCAATGTACGCCACTGGTGTCTCTATAACTGTCCCCAAATTATGAAAACACCTCCTCAATCACTTTAATTAGCCCAGTAGAACATATTTGGTGAGATTTTGATGCAAAAAAAAAGAAAGAAAACACGACATATAAATACATAATGTGAAGTAAAAACAATTATCACAGAAGAATGGTGGAAAATCGATGCAGAAATTACAAAAAACTGATTAAATCTATACCAAGACGCTTAAAGTTGTTGTGGACACTAAAAGATATCCTACTAAGTATATACTAAATTAAGAAAGAAATACAATATTTAAAGCTAAGTTGAGATTTTTGTTAAGTGTACGAAGACTTTTGTGGTGTAATTTTTTAGTAGTTTTTTGATAATTAATTTTTTCAAAAAATAGTTATGCTATTTTTAAAAAATTAATTATGTCATTCCATTAAGAACAAGTTGCAGATATCATAAAAAACTACATTTACAATATATCAATTTTTATTAGTTGAAAACATTAAATTTTATAAGAAATTTGGAAGTGTACGAACACTTTTGTGGCCCACTGTATATATTTTTGTGTTTATCCTGGTGGTATTATAATTTTTTAACATTCTGTTTTTGTTTTATTTTTAATATTTTTGTTAATTTAATCTTTTATTGCATTATTTAAGTTGAAATTAATTCTAAAAATATTATAATGTTTTTGTATTTAAATTATTATTAGAGCCTTTATTTAGCTCATAATTTCCAAAGTTATTGCATTTTTATAAATTCTAAATTTTTTTATGAAATTTATTAATCCTTTTTGGTAAAACATATTTTTCATTTTTTATAAATTTTGTTTATTTCATTTTCCATTGAGTCAATACTTTCTTACATTAGAGGTTTAAGATTTTTTTTAAATAGGAATATATTTTTCGATGTCCTTTTAAAAATTATATTTAAGCTGTAACATAAATTAATTTTGTGCATCATTATTTTATGGTAGTCACATTTTCATGGTGTGAATGAATTTGTTTCATTTGCAAGATTAGTGTTTCATTCAAAAGTTACTGTGTTGATTGTGTGGGTTGCTTATTAGACTAATATTCTTCTGTTTTTACAAAGCAGATTTATTTAGTTCTTGAAAAAATATTAAATATTTCCTCTGAAACCACTTTAAAGAAAATTATTGTAAATAGCTAATTATGTCAGTAATCGATTGATCTTGCAACAAAATATTATATATAAGATACATACTTAAGATTGCATTAATTGTTAGATTTTTTTTATTTAAATGTACAAATTAACTTGAATATATTTTTATACCCATATAATTTATATTTTTGTTTCACTGTTTTTTAGTGTTTGTATAATTGAAAAAAAAACAACCTTTTTTAGAGTGACCAGTCAGGTGGCATTTGCCATCTTGAAACATTTGGTCAAATTTCTGTGAAGGCAGATGTTGAAGGAACTCTCAATGATGTCACTATTTCTCTCTTGTCAACAGATGTTGGTCATCCTTTATCTTTGGATTCTGTTATCATCCATCCTTGCGTCAATGTTCATGGACCCTCTACTATAAGTTTGTTCAAATTGCTTTTGATCTTTCGTTGAATGTATCGTAACAAAAATCAATTACTGTTTTGTTTTTTCAAAAATTTAATATTTGAAAGGGGAAAAAACCCTTTTGATATTAAAGAAATTTACAATCTTTATGCTGTATGATTTAAAAGAAGCTGTAAATCATGTCTAACCTTTGATTAAGAAAGATTGCAAGTCATCAATTGTTTATGATAAATCTTCAAGTTTTTTGTAATGCATATATATTTTTTATTTTCTCAAGTCTCATAATATAATTTTTTTCTACCTTTGTTTGAGGAATAAAGATTTAGACATTTATAGTTTCAACTTTTGTTATTTCTATTTTTGTTTTTGATTATAATTTCTTGCAATTGTTTTATAGTAGGCCATGTTTCATTTTTTTTACATTAAAATTTTGTTAGCAAAATCACTTTTTGTTATTGTTAATAATAGTAATTTGAAAAGACAGCAATTTCGAATAATTGCTTAAAATGCCTTTTTTATTTTAAACATTGTTACTGTTTAAAACTACTTAAGGGTCCCTCATGATAAATAAAATATTCTATAATCTATAGGGCAATATGTATGCTAGTTTTCAGTAAAATATATATTTCTAATATGAATTACAGAACTGATAAAATAACTTTAAGGGGAGGAGAATGGTGGGTATAACTATTATGTTATGAAATGCAAGTTGCTGTAAAGACTTAAATTGCTATTATACATTGAAGTTTAGTTGAACTTGAGCAGTAGAAGTTTTTTTAGAATTGTTTACCATGCTGAGTGATTGTTATTGTGAAACAAGTAATATAAAAAAAAAAATTTAAGTAAATTCCTATTTAGGTCAACCAAGAAAAATTTTACTTTAGTTACTTTTTATTAAATAGTTACAATTAATATAAATATGTATATTTGATCATGTTTATATAATCACAATATTAAGTGACAAAATAGAAAGATTTTCCTTGCAATTTTCCATTTTCTTTCCGATATAGGGTGTTGAACTATTTTCTTTTTTGTTTGTTACTATTTATTCATTAATTAAATTTAATTATTCTAATAAAATAATATAATAGAACAGAAAACTCTCATTCTCAGAAATTAGGCCATCCCAGGACCTTTGGATTAGAAGTCCAATAGGCTATCCATTGTGTTACAGGGACCCAAAGAAACGATTTTCCTTTCTATATATGCTGTTGGACTATTATTTTTGTTTGTTATTATTTATTCATTTTTTAATTTAAATAATGAATAATTATTTTAAAAAACTGTATTAACATCAAATGTCATCCACAACAAGTGTAAAAAATGTATTTGAACTTGAATGGATAAATAGAAAGTATTTTATTAACGATTGAAAATTTTAACAAGATATATAGGTAGAGTGAACTAATAGTAGGAATTGTGAAAAAAAGAGCCAACTCTGTTATAGCAATATTAGCATTTAGTCATATTCATTAACTTATTGAATGTAATAAATAAGTTGTCTAATCTAACAATTTTTAAATTTTTGTTTATGTATCAATTATGCTTTATTTTTTAAACCCTTTCTTATGTTAGGTTCTGGTATATTTAAACGATTACGGTTTTCTCCTCCTTTACATGAATTTGTCATGCTTCAGTATTGCTCCCCTTTACCTAAAGAGCCTCCCATTCAAGGTGTTTTCAAAATGCTAGTGAGTATTATTTTCACCAATTTCTTGTGATATTATTTAGTTAAGTACACGGTGCAGTATTAATAACATTTGTGATTTTCCATTTTTTGTGAGTTTATTTAGTTGGCTTGAATTCTGATGTTACTAAAAACTTATCATGTAGAAGGTCTGATAAATGTTTTATTTATCATGACTCAAAGTCTTTTGTTGGGATGATGTGGAATTTCACTGAATTTAGTATCATCCTCAAGACTTGATCATAGTTCAAAAAGTGGAGGTCTTATGCAATAGCCCTTATGTTACTTTGGAGGGTAATTTTAGTCAACAAATTATTTATTCAACCAATTGAAATGAATTTATTCAAACATTAAATATAGAGGAATTATATGGAATTAATGAACATAAACCTTTTTTTTATAGTTTTTTTAATACTTGCTTATAGTAACATTCTTGATGTTAAACATTTTTAAAGTTAATACTGTCAACAATGGTTAAAAACTTTTTTCCTGTGTGAACATAATTACTTTCATAATGATTTTCTAACTATTAAAATGATCACAAACTCGTGGCTGGAGTATCACAGGTTCGAGTCCAGGTGCCACTGTTGACGAGTCATGTAAAGGATGCTCTTAAATCTGTTGAGGCTCAATATCCTCCCATTTATGTGGTATAGTAGTTAGGAAGGAGTGCCTGTTCTGGTGTCGTCCTCATCACTTAACCAAGGCTCAAACTTATGAGGTCCTCTGCCAGTAGCCTTTGTGTTGCTTTATTGTGTGATATTAACCCTCCAAGCGGTTAGCACGGCTTTTTCTGCCCTAAAAGAGAGGCTTCAAAAACGGACAACATGGCATTTTTTCGTAAGGCAGGGGACCCACCAAAAATGCACCAAAAGTAATTTTACCTCCTCAAGTAACGTGTTCGAAAGCAGAAATGCCGTGTTTATCCAAATTCTCCCCCCCCCTTTAAAGGCTTAACATCTTGAAAGATAATTAGAGATGGTCGGGGAGACACAATGGACATTGAGGGGAAGTTTTATGGCTTGCGGGGAGACCGGTTCTTCCCCTGCAGCAATCGTAAAAAACTGGGAATAATTTCTTTAAACCCGAGAGCGTACGGAAATAATTGCAAGTCAACAAATTGAGAAAATTAGGGGATAGCTTGATAAAAATCTCATTTTTTTCCCTTACCTTAAAATTCTCAAATGGAATTAAGTTTTTATAATGTATGTCTAAATTTTTTAAAAATATCTATAGTATTTAAATTCAAAGTATATATTAAAACATTGAGGATAATTTACTGCTTCATTTTTCTTATTTTAATCAATACTTTCAGGGATTTTTTTTTAAAAAAGGATTATTTCGTTATGTGTCAAAATTAACAGAAAGAAAAAGGTTCAAAATTTAAAATCTTTTAAAATTTTGGACACTTCTAAACATGAATAATTTTAAGCTTCTGTATTACATTATTTGCTAAAAAATTTTACACATTGCTAAAAAAACCCTATTTAAATCTTTTAGTTTTTTATAGTTTTAAAGCCAGGTATTCAGGGCATCTTACATAGAATCCCTAGTTTTGTATTGTTCAGATAACGAATTATATTTGAATTTTAAATGTCTGAACAGTAATTTCATTCACAGAGAACGTAAACTACAAGCTTATATTTTTAAACTTGAATCTTCAAATAAAGAGTAATCAAAAGCATCTGGACAAATTTACAGTTAACATTTGCGCATATAAATAAATATAAAGATCCTTTTTAAATTCAAGTTAAAGAAATATCTATTTATGCAAAATCCCTCATCATTTATGTTCCATTAGTGGTTGTTTGAAGAAAAGGTTATTAAAATTTGGACATTTTTATAATCTTAACCATGCAAAACTAGGAATTTTATATTAGCTGCACTGAAATTCTGCATTTGAATTTCGAAAAAGATATTTATGCGTGTCTCACATACTCAGTTGAAAAATATATATTTACCATAAATACTAATAATTCTTTGGATATTTAAAAAAATATATTTAGATTAAATTTTTAATACATATATATGTATTCCACTTCTAATATTTTTTCATGTATTCCTTAAATTTCATATTTAATTAAGTTAGGGAATATTAACATCTCTCTCTCTCTTCTCTACTCAACTACTCTAGGGCTTTTGGCGACGGACCTGTGGCCGGTTGATTGATTTAATATTAACGTCGCACTGTTCAGCTACACGAGGGCTTTTGGTGACGGACCACGTAATTTTGAACCATGGTCAAGTGACGTGGACGACACCTGAGCTGGCACCCCCCTCTCCTAACTACCACACCACACCAACGGGAGGACGTTTCAGCTCTCGACAGATTTAACGTGCATCGGTGCCCTACACGGCGGGTCTTTAGTGGTACTGGGATCGAACTCGTGACCAGGCAAGCCACGATCCGATACCTATACCACTCGGCTACCGCGGCCACGACCTGTGGCCGGAGTAGCCAAGGTATCGGATCATGGTTGGCATGCCACAAGTTCGAGATCAGTGCCACAAAAGACCCGCTGTGTAGGGGAGCGATGCGCATTAAATCTGTAGAGAGCTCAAACCTCCTCCATTGGGAAAGTGTGGAAGTTAGGAGAGAGGGGCCAGCTCAAGTGTCGCCCTCATCACTTGACCATGCTTCGAAATTACGAGGTCCATCACCAAAAGCCCTCGTGCAGCTGAACAGTGCGACGTTAATATTCACTCACTTGGCGATGGACCTCGTAATTTTAAACCATGGTCAAGTGACAAGGACGACGCTTGAGCATCGTTCCCCTACACGGCGGATCTTCAGTGGTACTAGGGTCGAACTCATGACACGACAGCTACGAGTCCGTTACCTTGACCATTAGGCTACCGGAGCCTCACAATTTGGTTGAAAACTGCTTGTTATGTTTAAAAATATGCTGAAACATTTAATGAACTTGTAATAGATTTTTACATAGAAGATAGGCGTGTGAGATGCTAAAACGACAAAATGTAAAAGTTATGAGAATATCGATGACAGTTTTTGAAACATTCAATTTAAATTTCAGTTTGAAATTTATTCATTTTTTTTGCATTTAATATTAAATAGTTGCCATAACAAATTAATAGTTTAACGCATTCATAGATTATAAAAAATAAAGGTATAAATGTAGTAAGTTTTTATAGCTTTGAATTCAGACTTCTCTTTGCAGGAGTGTAGACTATTAAAAGACTCTTTAAAAAAAATAAGAAACATCGTGAAAATGTGTGGTATGCAACCTTAAGATAAATGATAATGGAAAACGTATTCGAAGAGAAACTCGTTTTCATTGTAAAGACTGTAATGTTGAACTGTGTGCAGTGCCGTGTTTTGAAAAATATCACACTGTGGCATTTCTGTAAACGACATGTGTCTTTCTTATACTTCTTTGATATTTTTTGCTATTTATACCTGTTAAAATTATTTTTTATAAAAGTTTATTTGTAATTGATTGTAAATTGAATAAAACATTTTCTTACAATTATATGTATTTGAGGATGAAATCTGATTTACTTTATTCAGGAAATTTTTCGTAAATTTCATTTTCTTAGCCAACTTATTTGTTTTAAAACATGCATATTTGTGCATTATATAATGAAATTTCTACCTATCTAAAATTATGTCTGGCTTTTTTCTCCATTAAAATCTTTTAGGATTTTACAAATTATCTTGCCATTATTCATTATGTACTTAATAAGGAAAAATATATCTAAATATAAATTTCTGGCCTATTAAACATATAATTGTTTTTAGCTACAGTTTGGAAAATGCATTGAAATTAGTAGCGGGACAGAATTTTTACTTATTATGAATGTGTTTTTGACTGCCACTATGTTACATATTTATCTTTCATTCTTTTTACAGTATGAGTAGACATCGTAAACAGTTTTGTCACAGTAGAATTAATTTTTGTTTTATATTCAGATTATACTATTATATTGATTCTGAAAACAATAGGTTAGTTTGACAAGCCATTATTTCACAATTTTAAAGCATTGAACAGTTTTGAAGTTTTTAAAACCTTTCTAAAATGCTAAATTATTAAAAATATTTAATTATTGTAAGTGATGTATATTTCTTAGATTATTGATTATTGCAAACAAAAAGTATAAAATTTAAAATATATCTCCTTGTTGAATTTTAATAATTATTTGTATGGCTGAACCTGGAAAAATACAATTTTTTTTAATATTACATTAAGATATTTTTAAAAAATAACTAGACCCCTCTCAGACCTAAATCCATTTGAACTTTTATAGAACATATGTTAGGGAATATTTACAAGATATTTCAAGACTCTATCTTGTACAGGAAAAACGTCTTAGGGATTAGAAAACACTCATTTTCAAAATTAAAAATCTGAGAAAAACACATTTAAAATTTGTAAAGGCATAAAAAAAATTCCTATGCATGTAAAGCTTTAATTTTTTTATATGTTACTATCCCACTTATGCTCTACATGAAAATTCTACTTGAAATAAATATGACTGAAAATATCTTTTTTAATTCAAAATATTCTTCGACATAATATTGAGATAACAATTGTTAATTTGATCAATTATTCAGTTTTATCAGAACCTTATATATTCACAAGAGTTTTAAATGCAAAATATTTATACAGAAAATAGTAGTGATACAAACGTAATCCAGAAATCACCAAGTTTGTAAATAATATCTATTTTTTTCTCAGTTCCCCTTCGTGGCAGTTAAGCAAATTTAAGTTTTTGTTGCATGACTTTAAAATACTGTAATGTAGTACTACAATATATTTATTATAATGTAGTTTGTGGGGTACATCAGGGAAATAGTTAGTTCATTCTGCAACATTTGTATTTCTGTAGTCTAATTGTAATATCACCTGAAAGCTGGATTTTAGATTTACCATTTTCAGTCATATTCCATCCCTTTCAAGAATTATTTCTTACAGTAGACTG
The DNA here is from genome assembly GCA_019973935.1 of Trichonephila clavipes. NCBI lineage: Eukaryota > Metazoa > Arthropoda > Arachnida > Araneae > Nephilidae > Trichonephila > Trichonephila clavipes. The sequence continues at coordinate 891,079 of BMAU01007365.1, read as the reverse complement.
CGTACATTTTGGTCATCGCATTTTTCAAAAGGAAAAAAAAATTAATAAAAACAAAGTAAAGAGCTTTTAAATTAAATAAACTTTGTGGCAAAAAATATATTGGTCTTTAAATCAATCTTAATTAGGTAAATGTGAGAAAACTTAAAAACACACATGAGAAAACAGAAATGATTTTAGAAATTAAAATTGCAGTTAATGGCCATTTCAAACGAAATAATGGATTGTGTTAAAAAAATATTTTTAATTAATTCAATCTAGGAATGCAAAAATGCTTTAAAATGAAACCAAAACTAAAATAAAAACTCAGAAAATTAAATTTTCTTGAAACCTAATTGGTTTTCAGATCAGAAATTCTGGAGCAAGTTTTCCAAATATATGATCCTTAAAAAAATGCACCCCCTTTCCCGATTTTTTATTATATTTAAGCTATTGTTATGCCTTTAGAAAAATTCTCTATACTTACGAGAAAATTATTTAAAAACCAAAACTTATGATCCGTTTTTTCCACAGGTGTAATTTTTTTTCTAAAACTGCACAAAATTTTTAATATAGTATTTCAGAAGCAAAAGGTAAGGATTTTTTGCAATATAGAACGAGTTATGATGATGATTATGAATTATTACCGTATTAATATTTAAGAATAAAATAACAATTTGTAGGGTTCTAGTACTGGAATTAAGGATACATTTCTAAGTGTTACAATTTTTTGCTTATAAAATTACTTATATTATTAATTATCAGCTAATTGTACTTATGTAAATTGTTTTAAAAGACAAAATTAATTGACAATACATCTTTGCAATAACTGAATAGAAAGATATAGTTACCATTTATAGATATGTGCGAATATGCATTTAAAGGATGAAATACTAAAGGAACGGAAAGATTAAAAATTAAATTTGAATAGAAAATGGTTAGAAACACTTTCGCCAGCACACTTTAAGAAATATATATTTTTTTATTGATTGAATGCAGCAGCGCAAACAGGAACTTTTCAAGGAGGGGGTCCAGGGTCAAAGTCCACTATTCTCCTATACTCCAATTCGCCACCTAACACATTCTTTTGATTTTCGGGAACAAAAAACATTAAAAAATTAATTATTGAATGAATAATTAGCATTAATAAAATTAATTATTAATTAGTTACTTACTGTACAAACTATGCATATATATAATACTTATTATATATGTATGGGATTATAATCAATCGAAAAAATCAAGTGCTTTGAGGGGTCTGGACCCAAGAATCCCTTCCCTTGTGTGCACCACTGATTGAATGTGTATTATGTGTGCAAATGCTGACGTAGTGAGGGTATTTTCCCTCATTGCAAGTTGTTACGTTGATTTATAGCAAAAAAAATGATTCAACAGAAAAATATAAAGATAAGGATTAAAATTTGCATACATTAAAAGTATTGAAATGACTTTTTATGTTATTGTTAATTAAAAATATAATAAATTGCAGAAATCCCAGTTTTATTTTACAAATTTATTCATCATATATAATGATACTACATTTATTATAATTTTGTTAAATAAAAAAAATAATCTCTTTTACTTTTTACCTCATAATTAAAAAAAAATAGGAAAATATTCTTGAGTTTTCTTCATCTGATATTCAACAATGATTACAGAGAGCTTCTGTGGTTAAAATTGTAACACCGAAATAAAAATGTTCTTTTTAAATTTTTTTTAAAGCTCTTAAAAGTAACAGGAGAAAAAAAACAAATTTTCTTTTGCTTTTATATATATTAAAAATATTTTTTCAACTTTGAATGAATCATTTCTTTAAAACTTTATTTTTTACCCTTTATTTGCTTGTTTGCAATAAATTGGGAAAAGTTTCTGTTGGCCGTGAAATGGATAAAATGTCCATCACACAATACTCGCCCTAGGCAACAGCTGTGAATGAGAAACCTCCCCTTTCCAACAACACAGAAACCGAAAAAGCAATAAAATTGTCCCCTTCAAAACCATTAGAGGACCCCACACAGTTTTAAGAGGGGAAGGCATAAAACTGTGGTGCGCTTTCGAAAAAGTTCGCAAAATTAAACAAACCTTTTTGCTACCACTAGCTTTGAAAAAGTAGACCGCTTTCCAAGTGAGTTTCAATTAGCGGATCATCCACTTAGAGAGGGTTAATATAACTCTCACTGAAAATTAGAATAGTTAAATTAAATTTCATTAGATATTTTTGAATTTTTTTCTGCTCCACAAAGTTGTGTATTTATTTAGTATCTATAAAATAAAAAGTAAATGTTATGATTGAAAGTTTATATTGATTGGGTTTCCAATTTACATTGCTTCATGGTATTAATTTATAACTGTAACAAGTGTTAATTGAAATGTTTAATATTCTTTAGTGATTAATATTAATTCTATGATTTAAATTACATTATTCATTTTACATCTAAAGCAAAATTATCATGTTACTACTGGCCTAAATATTTTCTATTATCGATTGACTGACATTGCATTTCTATTGTGAAATTACAATTTTATTACAACATTATTTTTACAATTGAAAATATTTTTTAAAAGAAATCCTTTTTTTAATTTTTTAGGGAGAAAACTCAATAGAACTTTTAATACAATTGAAACTGCATGAAAAAGTGAAGAACAGCTTTGATTTCTGTGATCTAACAATAAAATTTTTTAACAAGTTCAGTATTTCATTAAATTTTTTTATATAAATTTGTGACTTATTATAATTAATAAATACAGTAATTAATAATATTTTAATGTAGTAAATGTTGTATCTTTCTTATTTTAATTTGTCTTCAATGTTTTCTGTAATTAGTATTTCAAATTAATAACACTTTAGAGTTTTAGAAGTTCTTTATGATACACCAATTATGAGTCATAATAAAATTTCAAGAAGAGAATATGAACTTGTACCTCACTTTCTAAAATTCCACACCATTTAACTGTGAAACCCTTTCTCTCTTTAAGTAAATATCTTTCCTCTTTAACATCAAGGATTTAATCAATATACAGACTTCAAAATTTTGATGCATTGTTCTTGAAACTGATGATTTTGTCTTGAGGATGTTGCAGTCCCATGTTTATTGGAAATATTGCTCTTTATTAATATACTTTATGCCTTTCATAAAATTTTACTCCATAACATATTTGCCACAAATCGCAAAATTAATTTAGATAACTCAGTACCAATGTTTTATGTGAATAGAATCTCTTAGTAGTATTTTATATATGAAAGCAATTGTGTTACTTGACACTTACTCTTTACATAATTCGACCAATTTTGATCTCTGGAAGGGGGGGGACAAAGTTTTGATGCATGCATGTTATTTTCTTGATAAAAAATAGTTGTTGAATTTTTCATTTAAATACCATGAATTTAATATTGATAATATGCACACTTTTTTTAAAAAAAATTATGAATTTTTTATTGATGAGTAATTAAATGTGTGTAAAATTTGAGTTGGTTTAGTATGTGATCTAGAGAAAGGAAAGATGGATCACATATATCTATCTACATTATATGTGAACTATCTTTTCTTTTTTATTTTCTAAATAAACTTGAATGCTTGAACATCAAAACAATTACAACTTTCAAGAAATTTGAAACATGAGCCACACACAAGTTTTAATGCATTTTTACTTTTTAATTGTTATTTTAATATCTTGCCTTTTTTTTTTACAAAGAATCAAATTATTTTTAAATAAGCGAATGTGTGAAAATTGAATTTAAAATTTAGAGAAATTTTGAATTCATATATATATGAATTGAGTAGGCAAAATAGGCATTGGCCCCTCATGGGCTGTTGCACATCTGAGTTCAATTATATATATGTGACGATTTCTTTAACTAGATTATATTTAGGTTGTTGATGTGAATAGAGTTATATTGATGAAGCAGTCTTTTGTTAACAGATACTCCAATTTATCATACATTTAAACACACGCACAAATAAACATCTAGACGATACTGACTTAGGGCATGAACATGGAACACATAATACAAGTTCAAGATGTGTGTTACAATATAACAAAGACAAAAGAAAGACAGATTTTCCAGAGTCTCAGGTTTTTATCTGAAGCGGCATCAAAGTTCCCAGCTCATATGACTTCCGTGGATGGAGGTGGCCGCGGCAGCCGAGTGGTACAGGTATCGGATCGTGGCTTGCCTTGTCACGAGTTCTAGCCCAGTACCACTAAAGACCCGCCGTGTAGGGCAGCGATGCACGTTAAATCTGCAGAGAGCTGAAACGTCCTCCCGTTGGTGTGGGAGTTAGGAGAGGGGTGCCAGCTCAGGTGTCGTCCACGTCACTTGACCGTGGTTCAAAATTACATGGTCCATCGCCAAAAGCCCTCGTGTAGCTGAACAGTGCGACGTTAATATTCAATCAATCCGTGGATGGAGCTCACGATTAGTGGAAAAATATTGTACTAGAATGTCTGATGTAAGTTTACTTTAAATAAGCTAAGGTTTTAACTTTTAAGAGACACATTTAGAAACAATTAAATTCTGTCAGGTGGACAAGCTAGTTAATTATTTATGTGCGAGTCCTGAAGGGTCAAGACCATTACAAATTAAAAATGGTTTCAGATGAAATTAAGAGAAATTATTATACATATATATATTTGCTCTTTTATGAATATTTACATAAAATTTCATGCAATTATTTTGGACTTTATTATATATGTTTTTGAATATAGGGGACCTGTAAAAAACATGGAATTTAATGTTAATCATGGTTCTCCAAAATTGTCCGAAGATAAACATTCCTTAAAATGGATTTTGGGTAAATATAATTTTATTTACATGTAAATACTTTTAAAATGCAAATGTATTCCACAAAAAAGAAAATAAACAGGGGTCCCATTTATTAAAAGCTTACCAGATATGTCCAATTTTTTTAAAAAAAATCTGGCTAGCATTGTTTTTAGAAAGTTTATATGTTTATGAAATATGATTCATCTATATGATGTAATAGCCATATGTTGTGAAACATTTATTTTTAAATGTGTATGTAAATAGAATCCAAGTCTTAATGCTTTTATTGATTTTCTAAAAGTAATTTGCCTCTGAATGATTTCAACAATATTGCAATAGATATTAACATTACAGCAGTTTTAATATTTATTGTAAACCATTAAGCTGAACAGAGTATATATTCACCCTGTTCATTTATATTCATTAAAAATAATTAAACCTTATTTTCTCTACATTAAGTTTAAATAATGCAGGATATGAAAAAAGATTAATCATATTGAAATGTTCATTTAACAACTTTAAAATATTGGAAAGCAGCAGTTTGATACAAATGATAGTTATAAAAGTAAAAGATTTTAGTTATTTTTATACCAAAAAAAGTGAAACAATTTCTTAATCTTTTTATGTACATTTGAACCTGTTTATTAATTATATATTTATTTTATCTAACATATATACATTATAAATTTATTTTTTAAAAAGTTTTACTAAGCAAAATAAAATATATTTCTTGCTCTTAAAGTATTAATTTAAAACTGAATTTTCTTTTATAAATCTGCCACTTAATACAAATAATTGAATATTTTTATAAAAATTATTTAATATATAAATAGTTCATTATCTTTTATTATATGTAGGTACCAAATTTCCAAAAGACTTAGAAGCTGTTCTTACAGCTAAATTAGAATTTCTTGACAAACCTATATTATCAAATAATGATCCATTCTGTGTTGATAAGAACTGTTATGCTCAGGTAAGAGTTTATGAACTGGTTTGTAATTAAACTTTTGTTTGTTGACACATTGTTTTTAAATTAATTTTAACTTGGAATCAATTGGTATAAGTTCTTAATTTAAGAGTATTTTTCAGCTTGTTGAAATATTTTTCATTATTGCTACTGAAAATATTTCATTATTAGACCATTTTAAAACTATTACTTTTTGAAAACAAACTGAATGTATCATTATTATAAGTAAAAATTGTGTTTTGATTTCAATTACATATTTCAATTTTATAAAGATTTTAGTTACTTTTCTTACATTTTTTTTAGATAAATTTTAAACAAAGTAATTCAACATTGAGTGGATGCAGCATTGATCCCAAAAGTGTTACAGTTTCAGAAGGAAATAAACCAAAGATAGTAGTTGGTAATATATGGTTTCATTACTTGCAATATTTATGAAATATTCCAGAATTTCTTAATTTATTTTTGATAAATCCTACCAATTTGTGTATAACAGATAAGAATGAATAAACTTTATGAAATGGCAGTAATGATTTAATCCAAATTGGTATACAAGAATTAAGAACAAAGCTTGAAAGCATATGGTGTCGGGTATGTGTATATCTGCAGCATGATGTAGTGAACAAATGTTAGACGGGTATAAAGCACTAACAGTATATGTTCACTATTTCTTTGAAAGCTAATTCATGGCTACGTGTTTAAACAAAGTTGATTTTCTGCATTAGGGGGTATCTCCAACAAGTAATCTTATTACTGATATCGGAATGATTTTACTCAAGGTCAAATTGTTGGGAGGGTAGAAGTGTGATTGCAGAGTTCAGAATCTTTAATGGCATTGTTTCACAGATTTAAAGAGCATTTTACAATACAGGAACAGCTAACTATCTGAGGGTTCAGCATTCGTCATTCACAAGGAAATATAACAGAGAACTGGTATAGCAGCAGACAACAGGAGAAATCACAAGATTAATGCAACAAACTACTGTATAACCAGTATCATATTTTACCAAGGCCAAGAATCTGTGTAATAGTGGTGTATTTTCATGATGATTAGTAAGATGTATGCCATAAAGGCTGTGTTTGCATAATTTGAAAGAATAAGACTCAAAATCTTTTCATTTTTAGGATAGAAAAGTACTTTAACTTTAATGTATTCTGACTTAACTATTCTATAGAGAGTAGTACGTTTTATTGTACTATTATTTTTATTTTAGCTTAAAATGAGCTTCATATTTTGTCTCTCAAACTGTAATACCAAATGAGCTTTACATGCTAAAAGGATATTGATAGAATATTTTAGAAATATAGTACAGAAATGCCTTAGTATAGTTAATTAGTTCTGCAAAGTACTGCACTAAGTGAACTGTTGCAACTGTAGGAAAATAATTAATTCGTTCCTATTAAATTTTGTTAAAACAAAGATATTTGTACATGAAAAAGAAAGTACAAAGAAAAATAGTACATGAGTGAAACTTAGAACTAATGAAAGCCTTTTATTGCTCAATGTTTACATAACAAAGAAAGGAAAATATTTCTTACAAGATAATCAGCCAAAGTGTTATGCACTAATTTCTTTGTTTTCATCATACGTCATATGATAATTATTTTCCAATTTTCACCTTGTTTTACTTTTAACAATAGGGCAAAAATAATAGTCAAACCAGCTTTCAAACACAGATTCAATTACTCAATCTTTCTTAATTATTGCCATAAATACCAAGTTATTTTTTACCAATTGCCAAGTTAATTTTTATCACATCCCTTTAAGGCTGTTTTTGGCAAAAGTATGAGAGCTTGAACTAAATGCAAAGCACATTTTCAGACAGAAAAATGCTTCAATTTTCATGGAAATTTGTAACATTATAACTCATACATCTGTAAACAATAAAGTGTTTTTAAAAATTTCAAAATATTCCATGAATGCATTTTTTTTCCATTTGAATATATGAAGAGACAGCTCATTTAAATTACAGTATAGGAGAAAAACATTTTATACCAGAAAAAATAGATCAACTCGATTAAAAATGGAAAGAGTATGATAAGAAATGCTGCTCTCTAAAGGATAGCGAAGCCAGATTATAATATTAATTTTTCATATCTTTTTTATCTGAAAAAATGTTCCAAATTTGGATCCTATTCTTTAACATTAACCAAAGACAGCCTTAAAACACCAGGATTTTTAGTGTGGTATACAATCACAGGTATTAATTTGAAATCATCTAACGCATTTCCTCATATCAATAAGTTTATTAAATCCTGTGATGCTTTATAAATCAAGTTAGATTACTCATTTTTCAACAAATAAGTTGAAGGTAATTTCTTTCAAAACAACTCAGTTTCATCGAGGTTGAAAATTTGTTAGTTTAGGTAGCCTCTTTTAATAATTTGCATTAGTTCTGGAAATTTTGATGGTATTTGCAATGTTACCCACAATGCAAACATTAAGAATTCCTGAGCTATTTTTAAAGTGAAAGATTTACTTATTGGAAATGTTAATCAGTTTCATCTCTAGATTGTTTTTCTTTTAAATATAGAAAAAATGACAATGCTTTTGCTTACAGTCCTAAGTGAAGTATTTTTATATTTAATAACAAAGGTCTTAGAATTTTCTTAAAAGCAATATTATTTGTAACCAATCCGTATTTAACAATTCTTGTAAATTTAATAATCTACCACAGTTAGTATATGATTCTTTCTCATACATCCTAAATGGGTTAAGGAATGTATAATAGTTAGTATGCATAACATTAAAAAGTGTAAATTAGGAGATTTTAAGTATAAATGATAACACAGGATGAGAGTATCATAAAGATCAAAAACAAGTTATGTCTGCTGACTGTATCTGCCAAAAATCTTCTATCTCAGTGATTGATTCTGTGCATATACACACTAATCATCGCATTATATTAGTATTGTGATGCTCATTAGAAAATGTTACATTATTGATGATGTTACATTAGAAAAACTGTCTCATCCTTAATTTTTACACACCCATAAATATATTAATTTGTATGTGTTTAAAAAGATAATTATATTTACTACATATTTGCAAAATATTTAGATTCCATTATAAAAAACGCTTTATAAGTCAATTATGCTGATAGATTAATATAGTTTAGTTTCCTCTAAGCCATTGTTTCCAATTTTATCTCATTGTGAATTTGTGTGAAAGTTAAGGATACTGCCCCTCCCCCTTTTTGTACATCAAATGTTTCTTCAATTGTATTTTAAAGGTAAAGTTTTTTTAATACTCTTTTCATATAAAAATTGATGTGACACTTAAGGGTACATAATATAATCTATTAACGATTGGGAAATAACTAAAAATCTTAGTTACATATTAGAATAAAAATAATTTATATAACTTATTTGCAGTATTTTGAAATTATTTTATAACACATACTAAAAGGATTTAAAAAGTGTAGCTTTACTAGCATTATTATAACTAGAAGAAATTCACATCATAGATTGAAACAAATAATGTAATAAATGGTTTTTATTATTAAAAATAAACAAGATTCGATACATTGTACTAAAACATGAAAAATTATTTCAAAAGAGCCAAATAAGCAAGAAACTAAATTTGATAGTTCTTTTTTTTTACATGTATATGTAGGAGGAATGTCTACATGTACTTAGAAATTCAGAATTAAATTCATTTTAATCAATAGAGTGAATAAAAAAATTACATAATCCAATAGAAATATTGATCTTTATCATTTTATAACTTTTCTTCTAATATTGATAATTATAACAATTATTTTGTTTCAGAACGAAGTGTCCAATCAGCAGAATATCGTATATGGAATAACTATGGAGATGTACCTTTCCCTGTAAAAATTGCAAGCAAATTTAATGCAGTTTTTACATAATTTTATTTAAAAAGTGAAGATGAATATTTTTTCAAAAGAATGTGAGATTTTCTGATCATAATACAAAATAAAAGGCTTTATTGTAAATTAATAGCATTTTCTACTAAAAATAATTTTAAAAAAATCATTTTCAAGAATAAAAATTCTTTGTCATTAAGGCCTGTTGGTTTATTTTCAGTATTTTAAGCAAATCAATATGTTTATGTACCTTACACAATCTTTATTACATACATACTTTGAATTCCAATTATATATTAGTACATTCTATCAAAGAAAGTATTAAAATTTGTTTCGATTGTCAATAATTTCTTGCATCAGTCTTTGAACTACAACAGAAAGAAGATTGCTATCATTTTTGGAAAGATTGTAACTGGCAAAAACTTGCATTTTGAGTATGCCACTCAGTTGTGATGCCAATGCGCAACTATATTCATCTTCTGAAAAACCCATTAGGCAGGATGCAATTGGCAAGGAGGTGTATGGTCTTTTCATAGCAACTGCCAAACTATTAAAGTTTCCTTGATCACCAACCCAAAGGAAGAGAGATTCTTTCATTTTTATGATATGAAATGTCACATGACAATCAAGTAAAGTATCTGTGAATGTATGTGTCTTCAAAAGAGACTCTAAGAGAAAAAAAAAATTATTTTACTTTACAATTGTCTTGAATCTAAAAATTTCTGCAGGGACAAGAGAAACTAGTAAACTAAGTATATATAAAAATATTAGAAATAATAAAAAACATTTATAATGAATATTTTATTTTTATCATACTACATTGATGGGAAAAAAACCCCGGAACACCAAGAAAAAATTATTGTGCAGTAATGAAATTTAGACAATGCAATTGTCTAGTAAACATGTTTAATTGATTAAATTTTAAAATCACAGGTTAATTTCAGCGTAAGAAAATGCATTTCAAATGCGAAATGCTGTTACATTAATAGATGATGTAACCTCCAGAATTTTGTATGCATGCACTGTGTCATAAAAGTGCCAAATGTCAATATTGGGGTGGATGATGCTGGAGTTTCCGTCCAATGATATCCCATACATGTTCAATTGGAGACAGATCTGGTGATCTCGAAGACCATGTTAACACTTTGTAGAGAGCGTGTTACATTCCAACAGCGATATGAGGGCAAGTGTTATCCTGTTGGAAAACTCCCCCTTGAATGCTGTTCATGAATGGCAGTATTTTAGGTTGAAATACCAGACTGACATACAAATTTGCAGTCAGTGTGTTTGGGATAACCATGAGTGCTCCTGCGGTCACAGGAAATTTCTCCCCAGACGATAACTCCAAGTGTATGTCCAGCATGTCTAGATCCCAGGCAGTTTGGTTGCAGGTGTTCCCCTGGCCTCCTTCTAACAAACACATAGCCATCACTGGCACCAAGGCAGAACCTTCTTTCATCAGAAAAACCAACACATCTCCAATGAGCTTTAGCTTGACGCCAATGGCTTGGAGTCAGCAGAATACATGCTACAGGGCCCCTGGCTCAGAGCTGTCCTTGAAGTAACTGATTTCTAACAGTTTGCAGTGTCACTGGTACCAACTGCAGCTTGAATATCTGCCACAGATGCAGTATGATGGGACTACAGCCGTAAGCCGAATATGGTGGTCTTTCCTCTCAGTAGTGCCTTGTGGCTGTCCAGAACCCTTTCTTGAGGCAGTACCATCCCTTGACCACTGCTCCCAACAGTTATGCACTGTGGATACATTCTGGCTTTTCCACAATATCATGGAAAGAAAATCCACCTTCTTGTAGCCCTATTACACGATCTTGTTCAAACTTGGCAAACTGTTGGTAATGGTTGGTTCTTAAAGGCATTCTTGGCTAATATCATCTAGATACATCAAATTTCACAGACAAATAATGCTCACAAACTTTACAGCACACATTTAAAGTAACCCTGATTTGCAAGTTCTGTGTAGCATTACTAGCACCACACTTAAGTGCAAAATTAAAATTGGTGTCATCTTTCAGATGTGTTAAATAAACGAAATCTGATATATACAAGTCTTTCTTGGTGTTGGGATTTTTTTTCTGTTAGTGTATATCAAATGATCTTTTAAATCCCCTTTCTTATGCATAAATATACACATAAAGGCAAGGCTTTATATAATTTATGCCTTTATTCAAAAATCTTTTACAGGGAAGTATATCGTAATTTCTTAGGCACTTCTAAGAAGTGTTTTGTATTTATCTGTTTGAGTTAAACCAGTACATAAAATGATTTATATATTCTTTAAAATTTGTTACAGTAGAAATTATTTCCTATATGCAAGCTATATTCACCATTAAACACAATTGTGTGTGTATGTGTTTTTAATGTGAAAAACACAAAAGCTTTTTCTTCACTCTACTTTTTTACGGACAAAGATAAATTCTGTGTTGCATAAGAATTCAGATTATAAATGCTGTGAAAACTAATTATAATCCAAAAGTGATGTGATATGATTTAGATGCCAGGAATTTTATTTCTTATAAAGACTACTGCAAGTTATAATTGAAAAGTTTATAATTCTAATCCACAATAAAACACAATTTATAATCTCATCATAAAAATTTAAATCTTTAGCTTCCAGAGAATGAGTGTCATACCAATGTTGAGAATGCATAAAATGTGCCTTTTTTGCTTTTTTTAAAATTTCTAGTTTTATATGATTTTGCATTTTGTTTAGAACTGTACTTAAAAAGTCTACATAAATCGGGATTATTAAAACAGTTCCAATGCCTGAAAGAAGTAGGGTATAAAAGTTGATAATAAAGATATTTTGTTTTCTAAAGGGGTACGATTCTGCCTAACAATGATGAAATTTGATAAAAGAATGGAAAATGATTATGCAATTAATGGTTAATACATAAATAAAAAAAGCACATTAGTAACTAATTGCAGGTACTTGGAATGTGAAGTCCTGTGAAGTTTTTCTAGAATGAACACAAAAACTTTACTTATTGAGTCCATTATGTAGTGAAACATCATCAGAGAAATTTTATTAAAAATGAATGGATTAATACAAAATAAACTTCAGCTCCATTTATAACTGTTTTGGTTAGTTGATTTAACTGGCACAAAAAACATTTCTTAGCCAAGCTATGTCAGAAAACTGTTATCTGCAATGTAGATAAATAATCAAAAAGATGGTTGAAAATAGAGAAGACTATCAGATATTCTTAGCAAGTCCTATTCATATCTACCAAAAATAACAACTCCATTAAAGAAAGAAATATTTAGAATCCACATAATCCCATACTTGCCTAAAAACGATAAGTACGTGTGTGTGCAGTCTTCATATATTATGACAACAGCTAGAGTTTCAAGGCAGAAAAGTTGCACTTTTTAAAATTTTTTACATTAACTTATATAAAAAAAACCTATAAACAATTATTGTTGTAATTTTATGGTGTTTTTTATTACATAAATAAATAAAGCCTATATGCATTTATCAGAAAAAAGCCTACAATTTTTGTTGGGGCTTTTATTACATAAATTTAAAATGTAAAATCTATATATTTTATACTTATGCAACACTAATAACCTTAGAATGGTTTTATAAAAACTAGCCTTTTTTCATTATTTTCTTTAGATTACTGATTTTTAAGTACTGCAAATACTTAAGTAAACCTTACGCAAAAAATTCTATTTAAAAATGCTGAATATTTATAGTTTAGCAGTACTTATATTTATACAGTTGAACTAACAAAACTCATTGTTATATAATAATATTTTGATAATTTGTTATATATTCTATGATAAAAAAAAATTCCTAAAATTGCTATTTACTAAAAAAGTATCTTGTTTTTTATACTATTAACAAGAAATTTTTAGGAGCTTTAGCTACCTTGTTCCCGAACATTAACTGCAATAAATACCAAGAGGTGCAAAAATATTAAAATAGAATTCTGAAAAAGTGTTTTTATAGATATAAAAATTATTCTAAAAATATAAGTTAGTCACTAGGTTTTTCTGAAAATACCTTACACTTTTAGAAAGAATGAACTTAAATCTAACTATTCCAAATCAATTTTGGAAACATGTAGAATTTTCCAATGAAAGCAAACTATAGACTTAGAATATGACCTAAACCTTTTTGGAAGAAACCCGAAAAGAAAATTTAATTTCCACTGAATGTTTGATGGTAGCATAGTAAGTTAAGAACTCAAGAGTAGAAAATAGGATTTTTTTAAGTCTACAATAGATAAAATAGAATACTTGAACATTCTAAAGTGAAATTAGAAATAAAAAAGAGAAGTTTTGAATGTTATCAAATTTTGTAAGTTAAAGAGTACAAAAACACATAATATTCATATGTAAAATCCTAAAAATATAATTCATATATCACTCCATAAAAACTAGATCACTGGAATCATTAGATAAATTCGGTAAAATATCTAAACTTATGTGAACAATTAAATTCAATGAATACTTTTCTTAATACAGATAAAATTTAGTGTTATTTTGATTGCTACGATGCATTTCCTACACATTAAACCATGACTCTCATAAGGTTTTGTTCCTTTCTTAGTGATAATTTTGACTATTTCTTGCAAACATAGGATGTCAATGCTGAGTCAATTTGGCCTTGAAAATGCATGAAATGGCTTTAATAAATACCTCGTAATATAACTTCAAAAGACATTTTGAAGTTAGTTATGAAAGAAGAATGGTCATAATGATGGATATAACCAAGATATGTCACATATGCTAAATAAATCATTTAAAAGAAACAATACCTTGCCATTAAAATGTTTTGAAATTAAGTTTATTTAAAATTTAATTTAAATAATTTGATTACTTGTACACAAATTCTTTGTCAGTGAATAAATATCATATAAAGATTGTCTACTATATATAACCTAATTATTTAATACTTTCTGTTTTGGTTTATTTTCTCAACATTAAAATGGTTTAGTGTAATCTTCCTCTTTGATGAACATCAAAATTTTAAATTGCTCATTATAAAAAAATTGAGATGAAAAAAAATTTAGATCCTGAAGTAAATTAATAGAAAGACTTATACAAAGTTATCATAGCGATGCAAATATAAAAAAAAAATCAAGTAGACCAAAATCTTCTGGAATTCAATGACTAACAAAATGTTCATTTTCCTAGTTTTGTTCCATTTACATAAAAAAAAAGAACCTCCAAGATATTGCACCAAGTGCAAAAAGGGATAGCAAAAAGAAAAGAAAAGAGTTGTTACATGAGTAATAATTCCAATGTTGTGCTATGTGCTGTACCGTGCTTCCAAAGATATCAGACAAAATAATATTTTGAATATTTTTTAAAAAAATAAATACTATTATTATTTCTGTCAAAAAAGTATAAATATTTTTACTAATCAATTATTCTAAAAGAAAGAAAAAAATTTATGCACATGCAAGATTACAATATTCGGCTCATAACTACAAAATTAAAATAAAAGGTTTGGATGATTTTGCATTCTTTTTCAAAATATATGTGCATTAAGAAGTTAAAGAGCTGAAATTTTTCTTTTCAAATTATTAAATTACAAAGTTAAACTAATTCACTTCTGCATTTCACCTTAACTAGGCAGCATTGGGAAAAGGTAAAAAAATGTACCAATCCACTTGAAAAATAGTTCTATCTAAAGAAATTTGAGAAAAATGTTGCACATTATAAAAATCATGATTTTAAAGATAGATTTCAAATTAATCACATGTTAGAAGCATTTATTTTTTAATCAAAGTGAATGAATACAATCAAAACAGCAACTTGAAAACTGGTTTTCAAGGTAGGTAAAATTTCGGGTGGAGCTTGCTATGCTTTCACTCCAATTTTTGCCAATAACTTCACATCACATCTTCGTTCATAACTACAATTCTGATCTCTTGTGCTATTTCATGCTTCATTTTTGTTTTGTCATTTTAATTGTGGCTGAAATTTTTTTTTATTTTTCTCACCACCTTTCCCCATATACTGTCATTGTGAAGAAAATCAATTAGAAGTGAGCTTGAAGAAACATGTTGAATGATTATTCTTTACTTTGAGAAGAAAACTTTCAAGAATCTATGAATCAAAATGGTAGAAAGGATTCTCAACTAACTAGTTTTTAAAAGAATTTTTCATTTGAAAAAATATAATACAGGACATGAAATTTTTAAATGAGAAAAAGACTGCACTTCTTGAAAATAAATGATATGAAAATAAAATAGCATGTGCAATCCTAAACATTTATGTGGAAAATTTTTATTAGTATAAAACTAACTAAAAAAATTTAATTATCCTCTAAAAGTGACTTTATATATTTGAATTTTTTTATAATATATATAAGTCTAAATATTTCAAAATAAATAATATAAAACAATAATTTTAAACCAGTTATTTTTTTTTTAATAAAACTTAGGATCATTTGATTAAACATATCTGTGTATTCAAGTTTGAAAATAATGTCAATAACATTTTTTTTCAAATTAACTAAAGGGTAATATTTTATGTTCCTATTATGTGATTAAATTTTTTTTAACAAAAAGTTATTTTTTAAGGTAAATTATACGTTTCATGAAACAATAAATTTTGACATTGATAAATTTTTCAAATGAATACCAAAAATCTGTTTTATGCATCATTTCATCTTAATTGCATACATAGACAATATTTACATGTATTATCATTTATATTTTTTATGCATTTATAATAAAACAAATAGATTTTTAAGTGCATTTTTTTTCCTTGGCTAAATTTTTTTTGGTTTCAATCTCATCCCTTTCATCAAGTGTAACTCAAGTTTCAATGACAGCAGCTATTATTCAGTCATTCTAGCTTTCCCTATACGGGCAAGTTAGGGTAAAACAGTTAGGGGTCATCTTTAATATTTGTAATAAGTTTAGTTTTTGGGAACTATATAATATTTCATAAATTTGAAATTTATACACTATATATCATAATCCAAATACTTGTTTTTGATTATGGAAATTTAAAAAATTGCCTTTTTAAGAAATTTACAAATAAAAATTATGAAATCATAAAAAATTAAGCAGAATTGTATTCTTAGGAAGGATAAAAATGTATTGATTTTTAAAATGAATAAAACATTGACACTTAATCATTTCTTTATAAATGAAATTTCAACTTAAGAATTTATTTACTTATTTGTATTGCTAGAAGCGATTTGATTGGAAGCAAAAGTAATACTAGTTGGATTTTCATCACTCAGTCAAAGCAGTTGACAAATATATGTTGATGTAAATTAATTGAAAAAGTTTACAATACAATTCAAGGTACTTGCGTATTAGCATCACCACAGCCAAAACTGCGCCATGAGAGTTGCTTTTCTTCAAATAAAACAGACAAGAATCTTTGCTTTGTTGTTGTGATATCACAGCGCGATTCATGTAGCATAAACTTTGCTGCGATGATGCTAATACATAAGTAACCAATTCAATTTTGATTCTACTTCTATAATGCAGAAAAAACTTCCCATTTTATAAATTTTTCAGAAAACACTAAACAAAAAAAAAATTGTGGCACTTCTTTGAAAATTATTTATATTTGTCCACAAATGAATCTCTAATTCATCTTAAAGTAAATCACATGAAGATCAATGAAATCACCATTAACAATTTTTGCTACAAATAGGAAATTATTTGTCAATTCACATTTACGCATTTCCCCATCCCATTCTAATCCTAAAAAGCATATTTTTTTTAAAAAAGTTGATTCATAAAAAAATAAGTGGGTACTTGTGTATTATCGCAACGTATTGGCGACATTTTATGAAACGAAGCATCTGGTTCCCAATTCAGCGAGTTCGACGCACAGGAAATTAAGGTTGCCAACTTGGCGAGTCATTAATAGAATTGGCGATAATACGTAAGTACCAAAATATCTAGTATGTTAAAACAGCTTCTCTCACCACAAGGAACAAAAAAAATGAAGAAAAATAAAATTACAAATATTTTTTACAATCGGACTTCAATTTTTCATTTATAAACAAGAAAATATTTATATACCTTCAGCTGCACTCGCCATTACATGCAATCAATTTTACAGTTCAACAGAAGTTACCTTTTGAATAGATATCAAAATTAAAACTAAAGTACTAATAAATTTTAAAATGAGTATTCTTCGTGACTTGCGTTACCGCCTTGGATGGGTGGGAAGTCGTTAAATAAAGAGCACTTTTTTAGATGAGGAGAGGGGAAGGAAACAGGGGGGTGATAGTCTGCAGGGTTACAGAGCTTAGCAAATTTCTCGCCAATATCGGCGCTTGCTTTGAATACGATGCCAATCATTCATTTTCGCATTAGACGTGGACCTGTTCACACGGTGAAAGCTGTATTCTTATCGAAAGCATAAAAAAAACATATAACCATCTTTCGAAATAGCAAGTTTAAATACATGGGACAATTTTATTTTAAATGAAATTAAATAATTTATTTCTTCATTACTTTTTTAATAAAAAGTTGAATTATGTAATTGCGGTGGTAAGTAATACGAGCAGAAAGCGCTTACATTATTGTTTTTTGAAGCTCCGGGTTGATTGATTGATTGAATATTAACGTCGCACTGTTCAGCTACACGAGGGCTTTTGGCGACGGACCACGTAATTTTGAACCATGGTCAAGTGACGTGGACGACACCTGAGCTGGCACCCCCTCTCCTAACTACCACACCAACGGGAGGACGTTTCAGCTCTCGACAGATTTAACGTGCATCGCTGCCCTACACGGCTTGAAGCTCCGGGTTTTTAACGAAACGATACTGGATTAATTTAGATAATACGATTACTCATGGCACGGAAAGCCCTCGTGTAGCTGAACAGTGCGACGTTAATATTCAATCAATCAATCAATCATACTCATGGCACGGAAATTCAAAAAAGAAGCAGCTCCTCTCTGTTGTACATTTTGTAGATGTTACGAATAAGTATTTTAAATGTAACCAATAAGTGATTTAGTCGGATTTTTTACAAATGTTATTACTATAAATCGAAAGGGTAAGTTTTTTGATACAGAACAAAAAGCGTTTACTAAAGTGATTTGAAAAGTTTATTTTCGTATTTAGTTTTCTATTCTACAAAATATGTTTATTTATAATTTTAGATAGCTTGTGCACTGAATATTCATTGATAGATTTTATTAAATCGGTTATTTGTTTCGCTCATTCTGTGGGTCATCAAATTACATTTTAATCGTTACGTAATTGTAAATACTTGTTTTACTAATAACAATTCAATATGTATACAGTACAGTCCCGATAATCCGAACAATATCGGACTGACCCCTGTTCGGATTACGTGATTGTTCGGATTAGCCGGAGTAACAGTGAAATCACTATTTGAACCGGGAGTACGGGTCTATGTATTTTGTCGTAATGTGAGCGTACGCGCCCGCTTTTTTGCCACGTGGACTGTACTCCCAATCCTCGACGCGTGTGTCCTCCCTCCACCACTCCTAACTTAGTGTGACTGCGTGTGCCCGTACTGTTGGCCGTCAGTCGTTCCGCGCTCGTTCTACACTCGTCTGCTTTTTTCTCTGTGTTAATAACAGTGTGATATTCTACAGTGAAAACAGTTTGTTCTGTGTTTTGGACATTTATCTGTGATACAGTGTACGTAAACAGATTGTTATGGCGAGTAAGCGTAAACACTCAACACTTACTCTTAAAGACAAACTAGAGGTTCTAAAGAGGTTCTGTTGTACAATTTTTCATACTAAACATTAGTGTTCTGTTCTGTAGTTTATTCCATTTTAAAATTTGTACCATAACTTGATGTACAGTGCGTGAATATTAAATAAAGAACTATTTTGAATTAAGGTTTACACTGTTTTATATTGAAATATTCACCGATTTTTTTTTTCGTGATACAAGTCGAATGACGGATTGACCGGAAGCTATGGTTTTCACTCTGACAATGAAACGAGTTTCTCTGATATTTTTGTGTAATATAAACGGAAAATTTTTAAAAGCTTAATATTTTATCACTTTATATCAAACTCTCTCTCTGTAAAAATAAAAACGCAGATTTCCCAAATTAACTAGAAACAATTTTTTTCTCATGCTTGAAAAAGCTCTAGATCAGATTATAAATAAAACTCATTTTCAAAGGGAAATTAGTATATATTCTTCCATAGTATAATCATATAATGTATAAACTCGACTCAATTTGTTACTAAATTTATGCCAAATAAATTAATGAAAAAGTGGATTTCAATTACATGTTACTGCTAAATGTATATATATATAATAAATTCATATATAAATACATATTTGTGCAAGCAATTCTTTTTTTTTTTTTTTTTTTTGTACCTAATGAAATTCAAGTTCGAACAAGACAAAAATTGAATTACATACTGCCTGTTTATAATTAAATGGAATGAAAAGTCGAATTTATACATGGTATGCCTAATTTACACGCAATAAGTTGTCTTATAAAGAGAAAGTTAAAAATTCGCAGATTTAAAATGCAAGAATTCTCGTTCCATAAGAAACCATAGGATACTCTCTCTTATGGTTTCCTTTTCTAAAATAACTATATTAAACACCGAATTAAAAATAAATTCCCTTATTTAAATAAATACAAAATGAACGAAAAGGTTTATTGAAATATTTTTACCTTAGCAACAATAGAAACCACAATTTCACACAATTGTTTCTTTACAGTAAATTATTTTAAAAACAAGGGATGCATTTTCTACTATGTTAAAAATCATACGGTCAATTATTTACAAATTACTAAGAGCACTTCTAAATTTATATTAATTTAAGTATACAAAGCATGTTTTAATTTTTTTTAAGAAAAAGTGATTAGAATTTTTTACGAGATTTTCTGGCCGTAATTTTATATACCTGCGAATTTTAAAAAATTTAAATAGTTTATCCATAAAAATGTATCTAATTATAAAAGTAAAATTTTATTTTCTAAGAATGTCCCTAAAATTTTAAGACACGTTTACCTATATAATGGACATCATACTTAAATTCCTGTTAAATTTAATTATTGAGTTCCAACCCTCCTCCCAAACTTTGTCTAAAAAGCGTGATTCTTACTGATTAGTATGTGGGGGGATAAGGATGATAATCTTATTTTTTCTGCTTCTTAAATCTTCAAAACATGCATATACTCTGAAAATAGTTTATTTATTCAATCATATAATAGTAGTACTTCTATTTGTTATTCTCTCTTCCGTGTTCTTTTTAATAAATCCTGAAGTTGGAAAAAAATTACTTTTGAGTCAAAGGTAATATTCACAGTCCTCTAGTGTAAATCAATTACTTTTCATTTAATGTTAAATACAGTAAATTGTGTCAATCCTAGCTCATGACGCATGAAATTTTAATCACGCAAAGTGAGTGAGATTATGGTGAAGCATTGAATATCGCGCAAAATGGGTGATGACACAGATAATTTTTTTCAAATTGCAACTGTAGCAGTTTTTACTGAAATAAAAGGCCATTTGATTTCATAAATAATTGAAATAAAAGGCTATTTGTGATTTTATATATAATATATTATATATATATATATAACTTTTTAAAGAAGCGTGTAAATAACCAAATATCATACAAAAAGAGGATAACCTAAAAGAAATTGGGACTTGTGTAAAACACATGACTTTTAACAAATTTGGTAAATTCAATGCAAAAACTACATTATTTTTTTAAAACACTTTTAATACAACTGATCACATACACGAGTACATTTGTTATTTTGATAAATAGTTTTGAAATGAGACAATCTAAAACATAGTTTAAAATTAGAATATAATACATTGTTGACTAATTGTGATATTGGTTGCTAAATAACACTGAAACATTAGATTTGTGGTGCCTCAATTTCAATAGTATGCGTCTGCATTAAATCTGGTAAAACGCCATTTTCAATAATTTGACCGAAAAAACCGAAGTTATTTTGCTTTTATTTCAACTTTCATATTATTCTATTCTCTGTATTTTAATGTTGGATCATATCTGCAAGCAGCTGTATTATTGGCTGAGATTTATTTTTGTGATAATTTAGTTAAAGAAAGAATACAGCATAAGGTAACAAAATTTGTTTCAAATGTATAGAGAATGTATTTGATATAGCATGACGACGATAAACCTGGATCCCCATTTAATTAGTTATAATTGTAAGGGGTATATCAAGGTGTTGACTCATAATAAAATAAATTCTCATCGGAAAACTTGATCCTTTCAAACTTTATAAGAAAAAAAAAGTAAAAACAAATCTTTCTTTATAGCCTGTGTGACGTATATTCACTAACACTACGAATAACCTTAGACCTCCCTCCCTCTGATTTTTCATAGAAATTTAGGGGCCATAAAGAGACATCTGTTTCGCTTTGCTTCTTCCCCACTTAGTTCAAGGTCATTCGTTTGAAACGTGGTCGAAAATCGAAAACGAGTTCAAGCATCTCCCCTCTTCAGCGGGTGGCTCTCCCTTCCCCCGCCTGTGGGGGCTTAACCGCGGCTCTTTTACAGAGCTGCACTTGTATTTTTCTCTTTTCAGATAATTTCATTGCTCAAACGTGAATGGGATTTTAAGAGCTATTTTTTTAAAATTAGCTTATTTTTATATGCATAAGGAACTGAGGAAAAATATTTGAAATTATAGTATGATCATGGAATGTACATTAAGTTTTATTAAACAACTGTAGTAATAAATAAAAAATTTTTTTTGGAGGGGCGGGTGAGTTTGTATGGAATTAACGATTTCTAATATGCAATAACGCCTGCTTTTTTGCTTGGATTATTTCAAATGCGAAAGTTATTTCTTGGCATTAATTCATCTTAATACAACCTAAATAGAAAACAAAAGAGATGCTGACTTTGAGTTTCAGGCTTTTAAAAATTAAAATTTGTTGGATTTAGGGAAATTTGTTTAAAGATGCGAAAATTTCTTTATCTGACAAAAAAAGAAATTATAACTGATAATAAACACTTTACTTATTCTTAAAACTTTAAAGACTGTGTAAACATTTACCACTTTGTAATAGAAAATGGTAATATTAAGAGAAATTTTTTATAAAAGTATTAACATTGATTTTGATGCTATAAAATGTAGTCAAACCTTTATAAATTTTATAGATGACATACAGATTTTGAACAAAATATTAGTTTTCAAACTCGTTGAATCTCACTCAAAGTAAAACATTTTAAAGATGTTAAATGTTGATAAAAAGTATAAGCTGATCACACAGAAAGTATATTATTTTAGTAATATTGAAGCTGAGTAGTAGTGCATCACACTTCCACACCACAGGTGCGAGTTTCAAACCCCGGGCTGGGCATGGTTGATTCAGCCTTTCATCCTTTCAGTGGGTCGATAAATGAGTGCCATGTTTTCTTGGGAACTAAACACTGGGAGTTTCGCGTCATATTGACCACATGACCGAAGCATCTGCTCACGCAACTCAACGCCCAAGGTCACGTATACTGAGATGGGCACAGCAGGTCTTGGCTCTCATGGGCTATTGCGCTACTGAGTTAAGGAATAATATTTGATTACAAAATATAAATGATCAAATTAGAAAAAGCAGTTGAAAGTACAAAATTTAATGTACAAAGAACACATATTAAGGAATAAACATTCCCCCCTCCTTTAGTATGAGCAAATGATTATAATGCAAACAGATAACATTATTATATAATAAATTATTACCTTTACATAGATATTCTAAAATCGTTTATAGAATTGCAAATCGATGAAAATCTCAATAACTGGAGAGAGAGAGTGACAATTAATGTCGCTCTGTTCAGCTATACGGGGACTTTTGGTGACGGACCTCGTAATTTTGAACCATGATCAAGTGACGAAGACGACACATGAGCTGGTACCCCTGTCATAACTTCCACACCACACCAATGAGAAGACGTTTGAACGTCAATAGATTTAAAGTGCATCAATACTTCTACATGACGGCAAATAACTAGATGATAAATATCGAATATTCTTTTATTTTTGGAATCTATTTCCAACTATTATCACATTTAGTTTCTATACCGGTTGAGAAAACTCTCTACCGAATTTTCAATAAATATAGTTCCATCTTTACAATTAGATTCAGTAATTAATTTTTAAATTTTTTCATAATTACACGATAAATCTTTTTTTTTAAATATTTTCTGACACAAGTACAAAATTATTCATTAATTAAGAAAAAAAGTTTTTCAAAAATGTAATAGTCTTCGAGTATTTTGTTCTATACATTTCTTTAACCAGCCTATCCATTTAAATTCTAAAAAAATTGGTGTAATTGGGTAAAAAAAAAGAAGCACTTATTTCATTTTAATTAAAGGTACAGTAAACTTAGATAAAATTAATTAAATTTGTTAAGTAAAACTTATTTATATTTTGATTTTCAGTAAATGCATTAAAATGTGCAAATTATTATAAATTCATTTTTCATTCTTTTAAATGTAGGAATTTGTTACACAAACTTAATTTACGCAGGTGTCAAAAATAATGTAATTTTTAATTAATTATAATAATGTATAATCAATAATATAAAATAAAAGAAAATGGAGAATATGTGCTTGCTTTATGTCATAATGTAAAATTTAGATTTTCTTAGATCGTTAAAGAATTATTCTAAAATATTTAAAACTTTGAAGCTCTATATCTTTTTTTAAATGAAAATATCTACTTTGAGACACTTGTATACGGCTTTTAAATCTAGAAGAAAATTACGTGAAATATGTGTTTTGTTTAAAAGTTGTTGTACGTATTTGCAACATATGTATTCGAATGGACATCGTCAAAAATCAACTATGATTCTTAGGAAGCTGCACTGTTAATGATTTTATAATTGTTTTTCTCTTTTAGAATGTATTTGCAGAATACTTGGTACTCTTAATCCATTCTGTTTTAAAATATTAGAATTCATAATACTTAACGAATCCTTAGAATAAGTCTACATTTTATTTACAAGTATTTTTCAAAAATTAAAATTATATTTTCCTTTGACCTAATTCTTCCTATATATACTGAAAATTATGATAAAACATTTACTGTGGCAAATAAATGAGATGAACAGCAGGTAGGTGTTTCGCATTGTGCTATAAAATGTGAATATTCTAAGACTATAAATGTTGGCACATGTTAAATAGTGCCACATTGTAGTCTCTTCATGTTTTTTTATTGAAAAATCACGATTAGGGGTTCCATCATGTAACAGAGCTGATACGCATTAAGTCAAAATCCTTACGTTGCCATGGTGTGGAAATTAGAAGTGGGGGCTCTAGCTCGGCTATCGTTCTCGTTACTTGATCGTCGTTTAAATTACGAGGTCCGTCTTATTACTTTGTTCCTAATGGAACTCGTAAATGAAATATTAATAATTTATCAATTTTTATACCTACGTGTTCCTAAAAATAAATTCTTTAAATACCCATAAGAAATTTAAGATTATATATTTTTTTTCAACAGTAATAAATTGTTTTCATTTGTAAAAAAGAGGAAATGCTTTTGAATTTTAGAATACTTGATAGTGAAGTACAGACAATAAGCTGGTATCAAAGACAAATATTATGACTACAAACATTTTTAATTTGCCAAGGAGCTTCATGTATCTCGGTAAACTTGTTTACATAAAAGGATTATATTATTATTCTTTGTACTGAATTGTTTCTTTTGCGAGTAATGACAACATACTGGGCTTCTTAATTTTTTTCGACTTTTGTACAAAAAAAGTTGTATTTTTAGCCTTTGCATAATCCTTACTTTTTATTTAAAATTTCGAAAGAATTGCATAATGCCTAAGTTCTAAGATTACTGCTCTGATTTTTGTGCGATGATGAACTGATTTTGAGCGTAAGGTAGAGCCAAAACATTCCTACGAAGACAACTCCTTCGATCAACATTCAAAAGAATTACAAAAACATTTCCTTCTCAACGCACTGACTCCTCAATCGAGTTGCAGATAACTGTGACAACAATTTTTCTTTACTTTTTTCAAAACGATGAAAGACTTTAGCTTCAAATATCCCCCCCTCCTCTTCGTTTGAACAGTCTCCTGTAGAAGAGGGCCTTTTTGGAGGGTTTTGTCGGCATAGTTTCTATTTATCCTATGTCCGACAATTTCACAGAAAAGGAAATGCCCTTTCCAAAGATTTATTACGGCAATAAGAGGAAGAATAGTTTTCCGGCTACTTGAAAGTAACCTTAGATTTACAAGAAGGCAGATGTGCATTTCTAGGTTTTCTTACACCAAATATATATATATATATATATATATATATATATATATATATATATAGGCATATGATAATCAACAATGACCCACAACTGAAGAATCAACAATAATCAACGGGGAGAAGCATTTTTTGTTGATATAAAAGATTTCACGACTTGCTTTCCATATTCATTTACAAGAACCATCTTATTCTGTATTCAGAGTTTCAAACGTTCAATAGCCTTAGAGCGCCCCCGAACAGTCCTTTCTTTGTACTATTGCACATAAAATGCGTGACTCACGAATAAATAGGCGGAAAAAAAAAGAGAGCGAACATATTATTTTAATTTAAATGTAACTATCTGTTAGACTACGTTCTGACTATATTTTTTTAGATATTTTGGATTGGATAATTTTTTTATAAAAAAAATTATCCAATACTGTAGAACTTTCTAAGTTTGAAAGTCCCCATTTTCCTTTTCTTAGAGAAACTTGTGTTTGAAAATCGCGTGTGATAAATACTACTGATTTCAGTTCAAAAAATTTCTTTTCCTTTTAAAGGAGACATTTCCTACGAATTTAAACCACATTCCACCAAGATTTCTTTTTCAGTATTATTAAAGGCATTGAATGAAATAGTATCAAACATGGATTATTATATAAAACACTAATCACAATGTAAACTATTGCACAAAAAAGGAAACGCTTATTTCATTTCAGTCAAAGATAATAACCTAAAGCAAATTTAAATTAATTTATCAAGGTAAAATTTATTTATATTTTGATTTTCAGTAAATGTTTTAAAATGTTGAAAATGTTATAGATTTATTTTTATTCTGTTAAATGCAGTAATTTCGTACATACAAACTCAAATTATCGTGTTAACTCTTAAATTAATTAATTTTGTAAAACAAATAATAATATAACTATTTGAACATTTAGATACATACAATGAATTTAAAAAATGGAAAGAAAAAGCAAAATTTTGCCTGTCTCTCTATGTCATAATGTAAAATCTCAAATCGATAATGGGCTATTTTATAATTATATAGTACTCTGAAGCTCTCTATCTTTTTATAATGGAAAATATTTGCTTTAAGACACATACATAATTCTTTAACAAATAACAAAATTACATTAACTATATGTGAGTTTAAAAAATCTTATAACTATTGAACATAAGTGTACCAATAGACATGTAAATATTCAACTAAGCTATATTGTGGTTAATCAATTTATAATTGCTTCTCTGAGAATTAATTAGTTATTTATATAACACTCTGTTAAGAATTTTTGCATAATTTCTTTCTTAAAAGAATAAAAACATTGATAAATGTCATTTTTTATTGCCTCGATAATTCATTCTGTTTTGATGCATTAGATTTCATAATAATTATTGAATCTTAAGATTAAGTTTAGATTTTTACTCCAAGCATTTTTCAAGGATTAAAATTATATGATAATGTTCATCTTTGATCTAATTGTTCCTATGTATGCTGAAAATTATGATAATCGATTAACAATGACAGGTAAATGTGATAAATGGCAGGAATGTGGCGTTAACTTAAAACTATATCTCAAAATCATAAATAAATGTCACTTGTTAAACAGTATCACATTGTAGATTCCACATGTTTATACAGCTATGGTAGCCGAGTGATCACAATTGAGGATTCCATCATCTAGCAGGGCTCTAATACACGTTAACTTTCTAAAGGCTTAAAGTACTTTCATTGCCGTCATAACATAATCGACTGGGTTCCAGGTCGGATGTCATCCTCGTTACTTGATTGTTATTCAAATAATGAGGTCCGTCTCATTGCGATATCCCTCATGTTTCCTCTGCATGAGACATTAATAAACTATCGATTTATTTGCATGTTCTTAAAAATAAATCCTTTAAATACACAAATGAATAAATGTAAAATTTATATTTTTTCCAACTGTAATATACTGCTTTCGTTAGCATAAAATATCAAAACCTTTGAATTTTTAGAAAAATTCTTGATTAGTAAAACGCAAGCAATTAGTTGACATAAGACAAAATTATGCCTACACATATCTTTAAGTCAGCAAGGAGCAAATCATTCATGTATCTTGGTAAACTTATTTATATAAGGAAAAAACTATTCTTATTCGTATTTAATTGTTCTTTTACGACTAATTACAACACATTTATTTCTTACTTTTTCATCTTTCATATAAAAAGGTCATTTTATTAGTTTTATGGATAGAAGTTAAACTTGTTAGTTTCTTATTTTTAAGTTACAATAAATTATAATTCTTTTGATGTATTAGTTAGTATAACATTGCTGAAATTCTAAGATAAATTATCTGATCTCTGTGTGATAAAAATAAATAAACTTCAAAAATATTTTAAGAAATATAATGCACGCGTCATTCTTATTCTAAACACAATGTTCCCTTTTAGGACGTATGGTAATACAATAGTTTCAAAATGTGCAGCTCAGAAAAAAAATTAGCCCCAGTCCAAAAATAAATCGAAAAATTCACACACAATAATCGAATATTCTTTATTAACATAGCAATATAAACCATTACATTTGAAAATCAATGTAAGATCAATCCCCCCTCTCCCAATAATTTACACTCAAAACGTGTAAAAGGCCTCCACAGGTATCTGCCGTATGCAAAATCTAAATAAGTTTTTGGAAATTATAATTTAATGGCTAATTTTTATTTGTGCTCGAAAACGTATAATTTTATGTCATATTTTCGTATTAATTTTCGAGCAGTATCTTTACAGGAGGAAACATACTTTAGGAAAGAAGAAAATTGATGTGCTTCGAGTGACACAACACCGATCAGCAGTGGCGCACACAAAGGGGGAGTCCTGGGGGTCCGGACTTCCCCAAAGCCCTTGATATTTTTTCCGATTGATTATAAGTATATAGTACGTAAAATTTAATTAATTACTTGTTATTAATGATTAATTTTATCAATTAATGCTAATTATTTATTCAAAAATTAGTTTTTTACTGTGTTTTGTTCCCGAAAATCGACAAAATCAAAAGGAGGATGATACTAGAATGGTGTATTTTCGACCCCGGACCCCCTGAAAAATTCCTGTGTGCGCTACTGCCGATCAGTAAATATTTCTTAAGATGAATCCAAATTCCAATAATGACCATTTCTTCATCATACTTGCCTGTTATAAAAACAAACTATTCACTATAACAAACCACTGATGAAGGGATTCAAGTGGTACTCTATTTCAGGACTTTTGATTTAAACCCTGAATGAAGATTCATATGTGTGAGCAAGTTAGGAAGAGAAAATCTTTAAAATAATTGCAAAAATTGAGAATTATGTGAATAAATATGTCGATGATAACTTGAACGAATAATATGGATGTGATGTGGAAGTTAGAATAGTGAGGTGTTTCTTATACAATATCCTCGAATCACTTTATTTATAGTATTTTACTAAAGATAGAAAATAAAAATTTAAGTATGAGTTTATTTATATAGTTAAGTTTATAATAGCTAAAACTTTTGCAGTAAATTTAATTCTAAAATTTAAAAGGAAACAGAGTGTTAGACGAATTTTTTTTATAAATGTGAATAAATGAGTCTTTCACACACACACACAAACAAATCACACAATTACAAAAAAAAAACAAATCACAATTACAAAAATGAAACTAAGCTAATAATTTAAAATATCACTTGCCTGTACAAATTCATTTTGATATAAGATTCATTTACAAAAAAATTAATATTAACAATAAATATACAAAAAAAAACAACATTTTATTTATAAGTGACTTCTTTTTTCTTACATAAGGGTAAAACTCGAAACATGTAATTCATTTTCAAAGATTATTAATCACAGTAAATGGATTATTAAAACTTATATAACATTTTTTTTATTTGTAATTGAGTTCCTCATTTACTAAGCTCAAATATATATTTCTTCTACAAAATTGAATCCATTAAAAATATTTTGATTTACGTGAATGAAAAAAAAGAACAGATTGTTATTTTTACAGTGAAAATTTCATACGCAAGGGAATTTAACTATTATACTCAAGACACGGAAGAAAAAACTGCCTGAAAAACAATCTCCCAAATGGGGACAAAACTTTTATGTTTCAATGAACCACTAGGGCATAGAAAAATGCTATAACGCTAAACCAGGCAACCCAGAATAATGACGGCATTTCCCATCTACCAATGACAAGCAACCTCTTTTCCTTTGACCGTGCCGAAGAGGAATGCCCGAGGTGTGAGGAAGTCAAAAAGTGCTCTGTATTTAACGTTACGCCGGGTTTTATATAAAAAAGAATGGCTGAGGTAAAGGATGTAGTGGAAACCAAATTTAGCGAGCAAGCTGACTTTAAACATTTTGCTCAAGAATTATCATCAAAGAAACGGAAAGAAAGTCACACACATTTGCCATCGGAGAAAAAGGGGAAATATGCTGGGATGAAAGGGCACGAATTGCGTGCAATTTTATCGTCAGATATAATTAAATTTTGTCAGGATCTTAAGCTTATTGCTACGTCTGTTACATGTTATTGTGGTGATGCAGCTACTCTCGTATGTCGCAGAGAAACAAACGACGGCTGTTTTTGGAGTTGCAGAAGATCAAAATTACACTATGGTAGAATGTCGATTAGGAAAGGCAGTTGGTTTGAAAATTCGAGATTAACGATCCCGGATATTTTATGGATAGCATATATGTGGATTTATGAGTATTCTTTTATGTCCATGCTTCATGAATGCAATCAGTCAGATCAAACCTTAACAGATTGGTGTTGCAAATTTCAGGATGCTTGTCAAGTTATTTTAGAATGTAAGAGTGATCCCATTGGGGGTTCTGACAAACTTGTTGAGATTTTTGAAGGTAGATTTAAAGACCAGAAACTATCTAAGAAAGCCAGTAGAGTTAGCAAGAAAGATAGTAGTAATCAATGGGTGTTTTGTGCCATAGAACAATTCAGTACAAATTCTATTTTTCTCATAGTTCAAGACAAGAATTCAGATACTCTATGTGAGATATTTGATAAATATATTTTGTCAGGAACTACAGTGTTTAGCAATGTATGGAATGCTTACAAAGATCTAAGTAGTGAAAGTTTTGATTATTTAACAAATGAAAAATTGCTTACTTTTCATGATTCTTATACCAAAACTGATATGGATACCATTGAAAGTTTTCAAACTATTACTCAA
This sequence comes from Trichonephila clavipes, assembly GCA_019973935.1. NCBI lineage: Eukaryota > Metazoa > Arthropoda > Arachnida > Araneae > Nephilidae > Trichonephila > Trichonephila clavipes. The sequence continues at coordinate 860,156 of BMAU01007365.1, read as the reverse complement.
AGAACCTGCCTTCATTATAATGACTGGAACAAATTTGAGTATGATGTTACCTTTTGTGAATACATGTATCGTAGATCATTAAGCTTCGCACCTGATGCTTATCTTGCATTTCTTAATGATATAGCTAAGATCTATAAGCCATTAGATAGGATAATTAAAAAAAGCGAATAAGCATTTATTGGTACTTTTATAATAGCCACATGGCATTGATGACTTTTGATGAGTGTCAGCAAATTTTTGTTTGTTTTTTAGATAAAATAGTTTGTCATAAATCATTGGTGATTAATAACAGACTTGTGGTTATATATATAATACAAGGTAACTACTTGTTTCATTTTTATTTATTCTATGTTCTGTAAGAATCATAATGAAAAGAATTTTTTTTTATGTTTTGTTCTAGCTCTATGTTAAGCTATGCTATGTTAAGAAAGAAATATGTGTGTGAAATTCCATTTATGATAAAAGCACAATTTTATCTGATAAAAATACATTGTTAGAATAACTACACCATTCAGGTGGCCAAAATCTCAATTATATTCGAAATCATGATAAATGAGTATTTAGATGGTGCCACATAAATATGAATTTAAATGCTGTGTGTCATGCAGTTTTGTAAAACCTTTGTTGATACTTGCATATCATCGCAACCTGTTGGCAACATTATATATGAAACGACGCACCTAGTAGCCAATTCAACATAAATGACTCATAGGAAATTGGGATTGCCAATGAGGCAAGTTATTAATAGAATTGACAATTGTTGCGATAATATGTAAGTACCCCTCAGTCTTTAGGGACTGAGTCAAATTTATGTATTAGACTGTATTTGAAAATAGTGCACTGTATTTGCTTCCATAAAACATACATGTGAAATTTTAATTATTTTTCACTATAAAATAAAAAAAAATACTTATGAAAAACAATATCCTTTTCAAACATGCCTGATTAAGATTGAGTTTGAACATTTGCAGCAATGGTTTTCTACTTTTGGCCGCATCTTGCAGGATTTGGTAAAATTCTTTTATTTGATGAAATCAGTTGACAGTGCAATATTTAAGTACCAGTTTTTGTTGTATTTCTCTTAAGTTCTAAGAATTTTTTGTACATAACTTAATTCTGTTTTTATAAGTTTTAAGTTGTTCTAAGTGTAATTTTTGTACATATTTTGTATAAATGTTCAATGAATACTGAATTCTCTCTCTCTTTTTTTTGTACTGCTTACACATTAATGGGTACTTTGTATTATATCACCTCAGCAACATTTTTGTCATATTTAAACAATAAAAAGACCTACTTTATTTGGAGAAACGAATAAATCCGATTTTTCAGGAAAATGGCATGATTTTGTGGTGTAAATTTGGCTGCGGTGATGTTAATACATAAGTACCCAATTATGTAATAGCATGGTACATGCTGATTGCAATGTCAATGCTAAGTTTGATGAAGATACCATCAATGAATGAACCGTTTAATGATAGTTTGAAAAAGTTCTGTTTTTGAGCAAAGGACAAAATAATAGTTTTGAGTGATTTTTTATGCACTGGTAGGAGCTGATCTCTCTGAAATATTATTACATACAGCAGAACTCTGAGTATATTGGAAAATTATTGGTGGTAATCCCAAGAGCATTAAAAGATTAAAAAACCTTAATAAATGGGTTCCACACATATGAATTGAGTGATCAGCATATGCAGCAAAGAGTTGAAATTTGCTGTCCACCTTGTTTAAGAAAGAACAAGACATTTCTCACAAGAATTGTATACTACAGTGGTCTTCAAACTTCCTGGAGTTTTATGAGGCTTACCCAGGGGTTCCATGAGTCACAAAAAATTGAAAAGAAAACTATAAATGTGTATGCAAAAGAGATTAACATTTTTTATGAAGTTTATATAATCACAAATACCTAAAGTTAATCTTAGTTATTAAAACTTAATGCTTTTTAATTATACACAATATATAGCTTTATTTTGTAATACTTTTCAAACTTTTATTCTGTTATAATGAAAGATATGTAAAGAAAACTGCTAGATTTTGAATATTTTTTTTATTAATGTGAAAAATTTTTGTCTTGTGGAAAGCCAAACACAAAATATAAAAATTTAAATGCTGAATCCAAAATGCGACCGCAAATAATTTTAATAGACCTAGACTTCGACAATTTGTGTAAAAAAATGGAAGCTCATATCCCAGTTACTAAATATAATACAAGCATAAATTACACTTAATACAATTTATATTAACAAGTGCAATACTTTTATCAATTATATTTATATAAAGTAATTATAACATGTTGATCTACTTAAAATATTATTTTAACATATATTCTTCTAAGTGTGTGGAATGGTTTCCTGAAAACGCAGTATAGTTCTAAGGGTTTCTTGAGTTGAAAAAGTTTGAAGATCACTGGTATACTGTAATAAAAATTGTGACTGTGACTACAAATTAAAACTAATGAACATGTAGGGCATTTATAATGATTATATGATAGAGCACAGAGGGTATAATCTATCATTCATTTTTAAAGTCTATGCAAATAATAACTGCTTTGAAGTTAAGGAATTGCACAGAAAATTTGCCCTAATGGCTTTTGTACTAATCATGCTCACACTACCATTATGCGTAATCCATGCAAAACTTAATGATTGAAATGAGAGATCCTGCTGTATCTCCATATTCTGTTTGATCAATGAGCCAACCAACTAATTAACCAATTTCATAGCTTGGTATACAATATATTGGGATGGCCAACTTTTTTGTGTAGTAGATCATCTTTTTCCTATTTAAATGTGTCCTAATTGACTTGCTGTCATAGGTGCTCTTTACAATTTTCACTGCTTTTTATCATGCAGTTTATTCAGTGTCTGATCTAAAAAATTAGCTTCAGGATTAATCAGCTGAATATGATTGACATGTTGAGCACCCCTTTTATTTATAAGATAAAATGTTTCATAATAGGACTGAGAATTAACAAAATGCTTGTTTGAATTTAAAAAAGACAATTATTCTTTCAAATATGACATTTCATACTACACAACCAAATATGTGGTTGTAATGCATAAAGGTAGAGGGGTGTTTATCACCTCTGAATATATCTGTACCTCTTGAATATTAAAACTACACTCTGTATGGTCTTACATTCATTTACATAATAATCTGTTCATTGAACTTAAACTTTTATCTGTTTATAGACGTAAGCAAAATCTTACTCTCAAACTTCATTACTGTTGGAATAAAATGATCTCTCTCTTTTTGAGATTATATTCAGTGTTGTCCCATGCAGGTTTTCTTTATTTTGATCAAACTAATTCTTCTAAAAGATTCAATTTTAGATCAATCTGTTACTAAATAGTTGAGTAAAGAATAGGATTAAATATGTACAAATTTTATTATTTTTGTATAAAAAAATTTGGTTAAGTTTTATTTTTTAAATGATTTAAAAATAAGAATTTGAAATCCCAATTCAATTTTGTTTCATTGTTTTTGTAAGATTATTGTGAAGAAAAATAAACTTTTAGTGATTTGTATAAATATTCTAAAAATATTTGTTGCATTTTTATATTATGTTAAATTTTTTCTAATTTTGAAATAAAAGCATGTGTGTAAATTAATCTATATTTTTGGATAAATTTGTTCAACTTTATTTTGTTTAATTTAATTCATTTTCAGTTTTTGTTGCATAATAAATTTGTAATGGATATTAAGGAAATTAAAACTTACCTCTTTCAATGTATGATAGAAATAAACAATTTATTTAATGAATTGATAATGATTGTCCAAAAGTGGGTGGGTACACGTCTTTTGGATTTTAAAAGCGAAGCAGGGGACAAAAAGTTAAGTAATGGAAAAAGCCGAAGTGGTCGTAACTGACTCACCAACATTTAAATACAAAAAATTCAAAAATATAGTATAGCTATTAGAAACAATATCAATAATCTACTCAGAATGAAAACTGCTCTTTGGGCTGTTTATTTTCATCTTCTGTCTTCAAACGAGACCACTCAACATCAACTGTGTTCTACGGGTATAAATGCTTGGTGCAAATTTCAAAAGACAGAAGCTGAAAGTAACGAGAGACACTATTATCATAAACTCATACACACATGCTATATACCATAATGAATCAAATGAATTTAATTTCTAGAGATCTAGGGGATCCTATGTTATTAAAATGTTTACATGAAAAGGTTTAGAACCCAAATGAGTTAATAACACCATATGGTCAGTAATTAGATCTACATTTGCAAAATTAAAAACTCTAAAATTAGGCGTAAATATAGCTATTGCACAGTTCAATATGAGTCCTGTAGCAAAATTAATGATCTTAAAACATTGTGATATTGAACCAAGTTATAACTGTGTGCCATGCTTCAAAAAACTAGATACACGTAGGATTTGTGTAGCCCAATGAAAGCGAAATTGTTAAGAGTAATGAAAAAAAAGGAAAATTAGAAGAGTTTTTTGTGTAAGCAGAGAGTAAAAAAAATGCTTCATATGCTTCTGGAAAGTATTAAAAAAAGTGAATGCTCAAAAAAGTACAATTTTTATTTTAAAGCCTTTTTTCTCAAAATGTAATATTTTTCGCTTTATGTACCTTTTTTTTTTCTTTTTTTTTTATCAAAAACTACTAATCATATAATCCTCAAATTTTAAGTAAGCAGACTTTTAACATGTATTTACACATTTTAATGGAGAGAATTAGATATATCTTGCTAACTTTTTTAGATATCACTTTTTTAAACTAAATTTTAGGGAAAAAATGGATCAATTTTTAAAAATTTTTTAATTAGTTTAATTTTTAGCAAACAAACAAAACCCTTCGTTAAAGTGTTATTAATAGTACACATAACCTACTGTAAAAATTTTATCCATGAGAAGCGAGTAGTTTCTGAGAAAAAGGTACATAAACTTATGTAATTTATCATGGGCTCCTATAAACGTGCCAGACCCCAAAGAAATTCTGTTTTGAAATGTTGATATTATTGATTTATTAGGGGTTTGGTAAAATGTTGGTATTAAAACTATAAAGAAGTCATATTTACAAAATTTTCCTTTCTTGTGTTTATTCTGATGATTCTTAGCTTTAAAAAAAGGGTTGTTTTATGGTTATTCTTAGCTTAAAAAAAAGTGGTTGCTTTAAACTACCAAGAGTTTCAACATTTAGAACCAAAACCACACATTAAATGGTTTCTTAATGCATCAAATCAGTTCAGTTCTGTACAGTGATAACACTGTAAATCTGGAGACTTGACCAATGCCTTAAGCTCCGATAGAATTTGTAGTAGTACATTTGTAACGTACAGCTAATGATTGCACTGTACATCTGCAGACTTGGTCATCGCCTTGTGTTTCAACAGAAATTGATAAACGTAGAGTAATTAGAATCTATTAGCTAATATTTTAGAGTCTATTGGTTGATATTAAAAATTCTTCCACTTTTTGGACATGCTCTATTGTTTTACAATTCGCTGTTGATGAATAAGACCATTCTCCGTGGTTGGAGATAAAATTTTTCAGAATTTTACGTTGCGGTTTGTATTTTTTATAGATTAAAATGAAATGTTCACTAGTTTTTGGCACTTGACAATATGAACACAATGAAGAATCTGTTTGCTTAAAAAGAAAATAAATATCATTTAATGGTAGTTTCTTAGCTCGCAACTTATTGATTAAAACTTCTGAATTTCTATTTTTTGCTGCCTGTCTATTCCACTTTTCAAGGTGAGAAATATAATTATATTTTTTATGTCTTCTGCTCTTTTTTCATGTTTCTTTGTTTTTACTTTTATGTTGTTTTTTGAAATATCTATGTAGATCTTCCAAAGAAATCCAAGGAATAATATTCCAGGTTGTGGAGAGGCTTTAGCTAATTTATCAACTTCTTCATTGATCTCTATTCCCTTATGAGTTGGTACCCAAATCAGGGGCGTAGCTACCGCCGTATCAATGATACGGGGCCCCCAAGCTACAGGGACCTCAACATGTATAATTACAGTCCGGTTAACAAGGCTCCTATATTTAAAAAGGGCCCCCGAAGGAATTTTGATACTGGGCCCCCCTCGGAACTAGCTACGCCAGTGACCCAAATGAATGTAATGGATTGAACTATTTGGAGACACTCTTGCAAAATTGAACTTAAATTTACAACTATCGTATTAGATTTTCTATCAATATTTTGGATACTTTTTAAAACTGATAAACTGTTCGTCAGGATAACATAGTTTTCTTCTTCAGTAACCCAATTTTGAAACGCATTCCATATGGCTATAGCTTCAGCTCTGTGAAAATTGAAATCATTTCTTTCAGTAAGAAATTCTGTCGAACTTTCTTGGGGATCAAGATTCCTATTTAGGTTTGATTTGTATTTTTTGAACCATCTGTTGCTATTATGATGCCGTTATTAAAATTTGTCTGGATGTAATCAATAAACATATTTTGCACTATGACATCTGGAAGATCCCTGTTTTGAAAAGGCAGTTTTTGAGTTTAGATGTTTATTTTGTGATTTTCGTAGATCGGTGAGGAGGAAGCCACTTTAGAGATACTGAGCTCTTGGAGCATGTTGATTATCTTGAAAAACACTGATCGCTTTTTCTCAATATCTATAAAAATATCATTTAATTCCCAAAATAAACTTGCATTTGGTGACCGGTCTTTCAATGCTAGTTGTTTAGTTATAAGTTTTTGGCAAAGGAAATTATGGCGATTATTTATACTGCTATTCATGGATTCTGCTTTTAATAAATCTATCGGGGTGTTTTTTGGGAGACCTAGAGGTAATCGTAAAGGCAGCATTGTAAACCGGTTCTAGTTTCTGTCTGTTGCTACTGCTAGCAAAGGAAGAAAGTTGACTTTCATAGTCAAAGATAGATCGAATTGTGGCATTAATAATAGTTAAAAGATGATCAGTTCTTGTTCCTATTTTAGAAGATAATGCTTTAATGGCATTTAAATATTTAAATCCTTTCTGCGGTAGGGAATTAATATGATTTTTTTTTCCTAGTGATATTGGGGTCGAAGATTATATTCAGGATTTTAAGACTCTTCACTTCGGGAATAGGTCTGTCGCATATTTTTAGTAAAGGAGGTATGGTACTTCTTTTTCTGGAAAAGTTGATTAGACTGCTTTTTTTTTCAGAAGAGGTGGTCAATTTTCATTTTTTACACCATTCTGAAATATTATTTAAAAATTCTTGCATTTCGCCCATTGTTTTATTCCAATTTGTACTGCTATTATATAAAAAAATATATCGTCTGCATAAAGCAGTAGATGACTGTCGTGTTAGATTTCAAGTATGTCTGCCATATAAATCATAAAGAGGAAAGGGCTTAAAATAGAACCCTGAGTACGGCGTCATTATTTTTGATGATTTTCGAAAAATTTTTCATCCATTTAATTTGTATTGTTCTTTTATGTAAGAAGTTTTGAATCCATCGTAGCAATCTACCAGAATATCCGGCTTTTTTCAATTTAGAAACTAAGCCACTTGGCCTCACTGATTCATACGCTGTTTTAATATTTAATGCTACCAAAGGAAAATATCCTTTGCGTTACCTAGCAAGTATAATATCATGTTGTAATTGAAGTAACGTATTAATGCTGCTTCTGTGAGGGTAAAAACCATGACCTAATCTAAATTATTACCTAACATTCTGTGCAGGATCGTTCTTTCTAATAATTTGGCAATTTTGTAAGTAATATTGTACGGTATGACGCAACTTCCCTGGGATTTTTGTGAGGTTTTATGAAAGATGAAATAATTGTGTGAGTCCAATTTTTTGGAATTTGACTTGAAAACCAACTGTCATTTAAGGATTTCAGAAGTAGATTTATTCCTTTGATGGGGAGATGGTTGATTGTTTGGAGAGAAATTTTATCATGCCCTGGACTGCTTTTCTTTTGATGAGATATTGCTATTTCTAATTCTTTTAAAAAGAAAGATTTATTAATATCTTGACTATTGTTTGGAATAGAGATATTTTGAATGCTATCGTTATTTTGTTTTGCGTAATATTGTAACAAACAGTATGCTTGGGATTGTTCATTTGTTAGTATGATTCCGTTGTTCTCAATAATATTAAATGATTAATAGTTAGGATTTGCTCTATTTTTGATTATCTGAATTATTTTAAAAAGATCTTTGGGAGAAGTGATTTTTTCGTATGTCCCCCCCCTGTGCCAATAACCTTCTTTACAGGCTTTAATTGCTCGCTTAAGAAAGAGTTTTGGGCTTATTTCTTTATATTTTATCCAATCTTCCTTTTTAAAATTTTTTCTTGCTTTATTAAGGAGTTTTTTTTTTTGCTCTTAAATGCCCGCCTGCTGCTGTCCACCATGGAGCTATGGAACCGATCTGTTTTGTTTCTAATTGCTGAGATGAGATTTGGGCTTTTTTTTATATTTCTTCTATAATATCTATATTTCCATTTTCATTTGAACTTAACTTTTGTTGAAGATTGGTAAATTTGTATCAATTTGATTTTTTGTCTAAAAGGAGTTTTTGCTGATCTGTATGATCTTTTGTATTTAATGATTATAGGGAAGTGCTCACTTCCAAAATTATCGGTATTTATGGACCAATATAAATCATAATTTAAATTTATTAATGATAAAGAAAGATCTATAGCTGTAAATATTCCCGATGAATGGAGATGAGTTGGACTGTTAACGTTTAGCAACATTACGTCATTTTCAAGAATCCAATCAAAGATCTTTTTTCCCAGGAGCATAGGAATTTTTCGATCCCCATATCTCATGAGATGCATTGAAATCTCCCAACATCAAATTGTGATTATCAATCTATGATTCTATTTTCAGTAAGTTGACGTCATTAAAGTTTCCCGGTGAAATGTGTGTGTGTGTAGATATTAAAAATTGTAAGAGGAACTGTGTGTGTATTTATCTGAGCTCTGACTATCAAAATTTCTATGTCTTTTCCAATTTCTGAGAATATTTTTATGGCGTTAATATCTTTATTTAACCCTCTAACTGGACACCTTCCTCCTGAAAAGTTATTCCGAAAGCGTTTAACTCTTATTTTGCGATTCCCTTCAAAAATGCAACAGACTTTTTTCCTTTCCCCCTTTTAGAACTTGGGAGGTCGAACGGGGAAAATTTTACGACCCAGTTCGGTCGCTTTGAAAAGTAAGAACCAAGAGATCAATCGTTTACAGCTAGCTGTTAAGTTGCCTTGGGCAATCTTCTTTGAAAGCGTAGATATCCTCTCTTGATCGATCCTCTTTGAAAAAGATACGGTGTTTCTTTCTCCTATATGTTCAGTCACAGTAAAATTAAAAACGAAATGAAAGGTAAAAAAAAAGGAAAAAATGAAATAAATAGTATGTTAGAAGTTGAAAAAGAATTATATTTTCTTCAAAGAAAATTTATTTTTCTGTCATTTTTAAAAATTAATATATATATATATATATATATATATATATATATATATATATATATTTGGTATTGCGATTTGAACCAGAAAAAAAGCATCCTGTATTCATTTTTGAATATGAGAGTAAGAAAACGCGTTTACTTTCCTATTTTTTAAAAAAGTAATGAGGTAAAAAGAGGAAAGGCTCTATCTCTCATTTTTAAACAATAACACAATAAATATTACATACAATTATTATATTTATGAAATAAAACCGATCTTTCTCTATTCAGTTATACTTTTAATTTAAAATAGCATAAAAGGATTTCAATACTTTTAATTTATTTTAATTAAAATCATATAAAAGATATTTTTATGTTAACTGAATATTTTTCGGAAAAAATTTAAATTTTCCTTCCTAGTGTTCTCTTTTTCGAACTTCTTGTATTAAATAAAAATTCCTTTTCTACATCGGCATTTGTGATGGACATAACACGCATTCAGTCAATAATTTTTAATTTTAATGGGGGATATACTTCTTCAAATGCGCATGACAGTACTTCTAACCATTTTCTACTCAAGTTAAATTTCTTATCTTTCTGTTTCTTTTATTACAAGGAAAAATGTCACACATCGATAACTACATTTTCACACAATTCAGTCTTTACAAATTCTATTGTGAGAAAAGTTCTCCCTAATTAATCTTGTCTTTCAAAACAGTACACTTAAAACAATTTTGTTCAGTGAAGTTAACCGACAGTTCCACAATGTATTCATACCAAATTTTAAAAACAAATTTAACACTTGGAAATGTATCCTGTATTAAATTTTTCAGTATACACAAATATTTCCTGCTGTAGGGAAGATATAGTATGAGAGAGAGAGAGAGAGAGAGAGATGTGGTGTGCGGTTGTGAAAGAATGTTTTCGTACGTGTAGACTATTTTTTGAAAATTTAAATATCACTGAAGCTGATCATATAACTGCAAATGAGCCTTATTTTAATGTGTGCTGGTATCAAAGTAAAACACTTTACAATATTAAACAGCCTATAGGTTTATACTCAATATCAAACTATTCGCAAAATGGCTTACAACTTCTATTCAAATTGTAAAGAAACTGAAATATATAAATTTATCTTACTGCAGTCAAAAATATTCATAATATGTAAGTATCCTGTTGCTCCACTTATTTCTGTACATTTTAAAAACTGTAGCTGAATGCAATTTTTTATATTTATAAACAAGGCATAACAGCTCACACAGTCGTAAAAATGTCCTTATCATTTTTAAATATACTACTATAAAACGTATATGGATTGTAAGATCAGTTGTAAAATCCTAAAAGCTTTTAGAGGAGCTAAAAACATGTAATTTTGGACTGATCAAATTTTTAATATAATACACACACACACAAATATACATGTTATTAAGCAAATACATTTGAAAAATCAAACTTCCTTCTGAAATAAACGTAATTGAAAGAAAAATGTTTAATTGCAAATGAGTGGAAATACATGTTTAATTGGTATCCCCAAAGTGAGGTAATCCTCAAACTTAAGACTCAAACTCAGAAGCACAACAATCCATGAGGGCCAGGAACTACTGTGCCCATCATAATACACGTGACCATTGGACGCTGAGGTGCATGAACAGATGTCCCGATTTGGTGGTCTGTCTGAAGAGAGACCTTCAGTGTTTAAGACCCGAAGCAAGCTTGGTACTCATTTATCGACCCAATGTAGCGGGGATGAAAGGCAGAGTCGACCTTGCGCAGCCCGTTAATAGAACCCCAGACCTGTGGTGTGGAAGCACTATACACTTTCACTCAATCCTATTCGGTGAAAAATAAAATTTAATGTTAGAATCTTATATAAATCCCTAATGAATGAAGAAGTCCAAACTTTTTTTTTTCATGTAAACTGTTTAGACGGAAATGGTTAATTATGAACATTTCACAAGTTGCATAAATTAAAATTAACCGTTATAGTTAACATAAATTTTTAAGGGTACAAAAGGTGTATTTCGGCTGCACGAATTAATTTTAAAAGGAATACGGTTACGAAAAAGTAGTACAAATCTATCTAAAGTAGGGTTGGTTACCTTAGGTATTGTCAAACACAACAATGTATTGGAAGCCAATTCCACAATTCGTTGTTATAAAAATGTATGGAAAATTACAAGATTTATTTTTGCATTTGTAATTTATATATATATATAATTTTTCCTGGGAGCTTTAAAAGCTAGAGCGGCATCCATCAAAACCGCGCGGTTCTCTAACTGTTTTTCCGGATCGCCCCTGACTAAGCCGGCTCTGCCATAGTAAGTGAAAATGCCGGATTTTTTGTTTGTCAAGATAATTTTATAGCAGACTGCATTTTTCATGTATTTTAGATGGTCGTTTTATATTTTCTACATCAATATCTTAATGTCTGAATTTAAAATTACATAAAATTCTTGACATTCGCATCAATGACCATGATAATTTTTATTAGTATATGAATGTGTCATCAAACGATTACATGACTAATATTAACACATTATTTTAACCATTTAATTGATATCAAGTATAACATAACGCACACAAATTTTCTAAACTTTAAAATAAATATTTCGAAAACTACTTCAGATATACTCAAAATTTTTTATTCCTACGCTTTAGCTTCTCAGTTTTGCTTCTCTATGTAAGAATTTATTGTAATTGTATATTCATCAATTTTTTAGTATATTTTTGCTCTTAGCATGCGGTTTTCAACCGAATTGTATGAAATCTTCGAAATATATTAAATGAATGATTGAATATTAACGTCGCACTGTTCAGCTACACGAGGGCTTTTGGCGACGGACCACGTAATTTTGAACCATGGTCAAGTGACGTGGACGACACCTGAGCTGGCACCCCCTCTCCTAACTACCACACCACACCAACGGGAGGATGTTTCAGCTCTCGACAGATTTAACGTGCATCGCTGCCCTACACGGCGGGTCTTTTTAGTGGTACTGGGCTCGAACTCGTGACAAAGCAAGCCACGTTCCGATACCTATACCACTCGGCTACCGCGGCCGAAATATATTAAAAGATACCAAAGAAGCTATATAATAAAATTTGAAATTTTTATTATACTCAAACAATTGCTAAAACTTATGGTAAATAATTTTTAACTGCGCGATGCATTTTTTTTCGAAATTTCAAATGGAATTTCTAACATAAAATTTCTAGCTTTATAAGGTCGAGATTTCAAAACATATCCAGATTTTAATTACTTATTCAGTTAGCCTTTAAAAAAGATAAATGTTGAGGTATATTTTGTATAAATAGATATTTTTGAACAATATATAATTCGAATGTTTTTCAATAGCTCGAATTTAAAATTGATTTTTATGTTTATTTATATGCATATAAATGTCTACTGTAAATGTTTCCGTATATTTTTGATTACCATTTATTCAAACATTCCAGTTATAAAAAAAAAATGTGTGAAAATCTTCATTCATGTTGTCTTTGATGTAAACTGAAGTTCAAGCACTTAAAATTCAAATATAATTCGGTGTATTTTAACAATATATAACCACACACAGGCACTGTACTTAAACTTACCTGAACACTTAGGCTTTGAAATCTAAAAAAAAAAAAAAAAAAAAAAAAACTAATAAATCTTAATTAGTTTTTTTTTTTTTTTATTATTTTTAGCATTTGATGAAAAGTTTAAATTTATTCATTTTTAGTGGTTGGAAAATTGAAAAGGTTCCAAATTTTAAAGAGTTTCATGCTTTATTAATTTTTTCGGTATCTTATAATAAAATAATCATGTTTCAAAAAACTGAAAGCTTTGAATAAGAAAAAAATGAAGCGAAAGAATATACTTAAAAAAGATATAATTTGTCTAACTATATAAAATAGCAGATTGCCCTGACACGCCCCAACTTGTTACAGTTTGAAATTAATATGAAACCAAAATGGAATTGTAACATATTTTACTTATGCGTTGGGACTTTTGGAAACTTTTAAAAATACAAGCTAGCAAACATTCCTTGGGTTGTAAAGAAATTTCTCCCCGATTTTTTACGATTGGGGGGGTCAAACACGGGGTTCCCTGCGAGCCATAAAACTCCTGCTGTGTTGCTTCCTCCGTCCCTCATTATCTTTCAAGATGTTAAACCTTAAAAGGGGGAAAGGATTTCAGAAAAAGTGCGGCTAATCCGCTTTTGAAAACGTTACTTGAAGGCAGAAAAATCCGTGCAGTCCATTTTCGAAGCCTCTCTAGTAGGGCGGAAAAATCCGTTCTGTCCAGTTGGAGGGTTAAAGCTATCATTTTAATCCTCCGCCTCTTTTAATTTCTCTATCAATTCGGAAAATATTTTTATTGGAAATAGTGAAAATATCATTTCGATATAACCATGTTTCTTGAATTATTAAAATGCTTGTTCTTTGAAAAATTGGCGCGAAAAGAATATGTGACCTCTTGTTTTTAACTCCACGTGCATTCCATTGGATTATATTCATGATTTAAAGGGGAAAAACGAGTCTCACAGTAATCGCATATGATGTGTAACATCTGACATGTTATCGTGGTAAATACGCAACATTAACTTTTTTGCTGAAAAGATATAAATCGGGTAGGATTGGAAATAATTTTCTATCGAATAATTATATCTTTAATGAAAATTGTATTTAATTATATATAACAAAAGAAGTGATGCAATATTTTATCAAAAATAATTATTCTATTTTAATTTGGGGAAGAGCAATATAGACGAGGGGTGGGCAGACTACTTCTAATGTTTTGAAGGTATTGCGGTATGGGGCGCAGCTGTAGTGAGCGAAAAGAAATACAGTCGGATTCCATTGAACGAACCTCTATTTTACGAATTTCTCTATTTAGCAAACTTTTTCTTGGAACCAAGAGCATTTTACAATTTTCTTCGTAAAATAACCTCCAAATAGTCAAGTCCATTTTCTATCCAACGAAATTTTCTCTTGGGATTCAATTTTTGTCCTCCTTATCTTGTAAAATATCGTATTTGCTCAAATCTAAGCCGCACTTTTTTCCCAATGTTAATGCTACTGAAAATCGGGTGGAATGAATGGGGGGAAAAATTGTTGGATGGGATATTTAGAGCAATTAATATACAGCTTCATGCATGTATTTAAAAGTTTATAATACTGATAAAATAACTAATTATTCACTTATTATTAGTTTCCCTTTAAAATTTATTTTTATTTCGTAAATGGATATCAATAAACCACGTTTTAGACTATTTTAAAATTTTCATAAAATCTTATTGAGAATTTGGTGTGCGGCTCAGTGAGTGAGTGAGTTCATATTAACGTCGCACTGTTCAGCTACACGAGGGCTTTTGGCGACGGACCACGTAATTTTGAACCATGGTCAAGTGACGTGGACGACACCTGAGCTGGCACCCCCCTCTCCTAACTACCACACCACACCAACGGGAGGACGTTTCAGCTCTCGACAGATTTAACGTGCATCGCTGCCCTACACGGCGGGTCTTTAGTGGTACTGGGATCGAACTCATGACATGCCTGCCATGGTTGGATACCTTTACCACTGGGCTACCGCAGCCCGGTGTGCGGCTCAGATTCGAATCAATACTATATTTCTAGACCTTGTAACGAATGGTAATAGAGCGCCCTCTCCTGGCCGGATGGACAAGTAATCAGTCTGACTGCCACCACGGTGTAGAAAGGGCATGCCAATGTCCGCCCGCGCAAACCCCTTATTATTTGTATAAAGCTTAACGGCTTTTTATGTGTTTGTAACTGTGCTCAATTAGGATGTACAACCAATTAAAGTTATTTGAGGTAGCTGCCGGTGTTATTTTTGAGTGCAGGTTACAAAATGGCGCCCAGCGAGCGGCCGAATAGTCAGGCTAGCAGTCCTATTAAAATTAACTAACAAAATTATCTTAAATATTCTAAACTGCTAGTTCATAAAGAATTTTTAAAAGTATTTTCTGAAGTTGTAGCTGCCAGTTACGAAATTGGATTGTTTATTTCCTACCGGGAAATTAGAAATTTTGGTTTGCATTCGTTTTCACGGATCGTCAGCCAAGTTTCTTTCGTTTTGTTTTCTTATTCATTTGGTCTTTTTGTTGAATTTTACTTGTGTATTTGTATTTTATGGCATATAAATATAATAACCATCATTTATTAGTCTTATTTTATTTGAGTAATTCTTTTCCCTATTTCGGAAAACTCTTTCTACTTTTGTTCATTTTTTCTCCCTGCCTGAGATTTATGACTATTGTGTGTGTACTTGATTGGGAAATTTTTACCCCCACTTCTGACCTTGAGTTTTCACTGTTTGTTCTGTAAAATTTATTAATCATCCATACTTTTCACTTTTTCTGCTGACTCATTAATTCACTTATGATGTAAGAGTGTCGCTGAGATTGATATATTTCCTATGTATTACCTTTTTTTTATTTAAGTGTTATACTGTATTTTATTTCTAACTATATTGAAGAATTTTGATCACATATTAGATTTTTGTGAATTTAAAAGAAAGAAATTATTATTATTTTTTGTTAACAAAAAAAAAAGTATTATAGAAAAGTTTTTTTTTTATTCTTTCAAAAGATTCACACACACACACACATTCATAGGTTTTTTTTCCACTGAATTTCATCAGAATTTCTTTTATATATGAATTATTTTTATTTTCAAAGCTAAGATTTTGCCTTCTGTAAAATATCTACAATATTTTTAAGCAGTATTTTTATTCCTTCAAAGGATTAATTTTTATGTTGTTTTGACTAAGTTCATCAGAATTTCCTTTTACTTGAATTTTCATTTTGCTTTCAAAGTTTAAATTTTGTTTCCTGTAAGATATCTATAACATATTTTTGAATAGTATTGTGTTCGAATATACAATTCTTGTTCTTCTAATGACTAGTTGATGCTCAGTTATAAAGGTTAGCTATTTTAAAATTAAATTAATTGCATTTAATTTGTGGTTGTCAGACTTTATTATTGACCCCTTTTTTCTAAAAGTTAAAACAATGGCGTATCTTGCTAAAGCGCGCAAAGATGACTTAAAAACATTAGCTACAGAATTAGGCCTCGAAATAGGAGAAATGATGAGAGTAGTAGACTTTAAAAATTTAATCCTAACTTCGAAAGACTATGATGAACAGTTTACTAAAACCCTTTTAGAAACAATTATTGAAACTAGGGTTCAGGCCGAACGTGACGACAAGGAGGAAAATGATTACAAAAGAAAACAAGAGGGACTGATTTTAGAACTAGAATGCATGAAGTTAAGTATGACTGCTACTTCAACTAACACTAGTGCTGCTGCAGAGAAAATAAATATCCAACACCTCATACCCAGATTTGTGGAAAATTCTGATATTTCCACCTATCTTAAAATATTTGAAAGGCAGTGTGAGCAAGTTAACATAGGTGAAGTCGATTATGTAACACACCTTCTACCTATGTTACCTATCGACATTTCTCATATTATCTTGCGTGAACCCAAAGACAAATTAGAAAATTACCAGCACATTAAGCAAGTGTTACTCCAACGATTCAAGTTGAGTGCTGAATCGTTTCGAATGAAGTTCAGTACTCATCAAAAACAACCCGAAGCTTTGTGGAAGGACTTCACGTACGAGCTAAATAATTACTTAGAAGGATGGCTACATAGCCTAGAAGTGAAAGACTTTAACTCCCTTAAGGATTTGGTTCTTACCGATCAGCTTAAGAAAAGAGTTTCGAAGGAAGTTAAAGAACACTTCGTGGATATCTGGGGAGATATTAAAAGCTCCTCTGAGTTAGTACAAAAATTAGACGATTATGAAATTGCTCGAGGTAAGACGTCGAACCATAAATTTTTACCAGATGTAAGAAGAACTTCTTTCCACTCAAAAATAAGTAAACAAATCAGAACGGTGGATAAGGCAAAGGAAGAACCAAGAAAATCATTTAGAGGACATTCGCAATTTGAAAGCCGAAATCCTCTGTCCTGCTATAGATGTGGAAAGCCCGGCTGCATCAAGTCAAAATACCCTGACTGCAATCCTTCAAAGGGTGATCCAGCTCATTTTGGAATTCTGCGAATTAACAGTCTCTCTCCTTCAAACAGAAATGCTGTACTCAAGATCAGCATAAATGGAGTTTCAGGAACTGCATTTGCGAACAGTGGTGCAAATCATTCGATTGCAGGAGAAACTCTTTACACTATCCTTCTCCAACAAGGAGCTGCTTTTGAGAGGACAGTAATATCTCTATCCTTTGCTGATGGAATCGTTACTCAGAAAGAAGTTCTACGTACATTTCAAACCGTCATACTGGAAGGTAGAAAGTTTAAAACTCCCTTTATAATTTTGCCTGATGCCAAAAACAACTCCACCCTACTTGGAATTGACTTTCTTGAAAATGCTGGAATAGTACTGAATTTCCGAAAAAACTGTTGGACTTTTGGGGACGATTTCCGAAAATCGTACAATTTCGTAACGCCTTATCAGAGTACTTCTGTTAATGTACGGCCTGTGGCGATAAATAGCTGTCAACTACGGGAAGATGAAGGACAAGAACTTGGTTCTCAGTGTGCGGAATTAGACAGCTTACTTAAAAATCATCACTCTATCTTCGAAGTAGGGGGAGAAGTTACTCCATTTCTCGAACATAGCATCAGCACTGAAAACAATCCACCAACTTCAGTACCTTCCTTCCAAATGAATCCAGCCAGGAAAGAGCTGTTGAACAGTGCCAAGTGGGATACCACCAGTAAAACTGCTGCTTATCTGCAGTTTGGACGAGAAATGAGAACTATAGATGATGTACCCAACGGCTTTCAAGCCTTCATAGATAATGAAAATTTCGTCCCAGAGATTACCCCATATTTGAGAAGATTAGCAAGAATTTCTTCTGAAATCCGTGAAAGAATTGAAGAGAAACAAGATCAGCGAAAGACCTTCTATGATAAAAGACACCGTCCTGGTCCCTTGTATTATCCAGGTGATAAAGTCTGGGTAACCCTTAATCACCTCAGCAATGCTGCCCACAAGAAAACATCTAAATTCATGCCCCAAAGAGATGGACCTTATATTATTGTGACTCAACGCTCTCCGACGACTTACGAAGTGACAAATCCAAACAACCCACATGAGGTTCTCGGACCTTATCATTCATCTGCCCTTCGTCCATGCATAGACAAGGAAGCCACTCCAGTGATGCCTCTCAGAAAAAGGGGAAGACCCAGGAAAGACAACTCTGCTGGTTCCTCATCGAGGACGATACCTAGGAACCAGAGGGTAGTGTAACGAATGGTAATAGAGCGCCCTCTCCTGGCCGGATGGACAAGTAATCAGTCTGACTGCCACCACGGTGTAGAAAGTGCATGCCAATGTCCGCCCGCGCAAACCCCTTATTATTTGTATAAAGCTTAACGGCTTTTTATGTGTTTGTAACTGTGCTCAATTAGGATGTACAACCAATTAAAGTTATTTGAGGTAGCTGCCGGTGTTATTTTTGAGTGCAGGTTACAAACTTCATATGATGGATTGATTACTAAGTCTTAGTGAATGCGGTCACCCCAAAATATCTGGGAAGTCTACAGGTCGATCGCGATCGACTTAATGCTTATTCCGGTAATAGATTTATGATAACTTAAATGTGACACATGTACTTGTGATTTCAAAATATTTAAAAACCGTTGAAAAACAGCGCCAATAACAGTACCACTGTTAGCATTAGAAACATTCTAATTTTTTTTGTGTTCATTTCGAGCTTGAGTTCATCTTTCATAAAAGCTATGAGCGGGGCTCAGCTTTTGGCAAATTGAAGTTAAAGTTAAAATCACCACTCAAAATCAGGGGAAGCGAGTGATAATTTTTTTAAAAGAGCAGAACCACCTTCGTTTTATGGTAAAAGTACAAAATGCAGGAAATCTTTAATTTTTTTAACCGTTTGATTCGAAGAAATGTATACGTCCACCGAAATCACTGTTTGTCCATTTTCAAATAAACATTCTGCCGCACTTATGTCCCCCAATATCATGACTAACGGATTTAGAGTCAAGCGCTCGAGTGCTTGATGGCTACTAGAGTTGGACCCCATGCGAAAGCAGCGAAAAGACACAGCCACGTACTATCATTGGTCAAATCAAGTAGCGCGCGTTTACGTCACATCCTGTTACACACATCTGTCCCTTTTCACGAAATCACTCCCAACAAATGTCCAACAACTGAAAGGAAAGATGTTACACATCAAAAAGGAGCAATACAACGAATCAGTTTAAAAGTCCAGAAAAAAGAAAGCACTTTAATATTGATTTTTTAGCGAAAATATAAGAATTTTTTTGTATATTTATCTATATTTTTTGATTTTGTTCCACTACATTTTCTAATGTATTTCCTCTCTGTTCTGATAATTTCTTGAGTCTTTTTGCTTTTTCATTTAGTTTTCTATTTATTAGATAGTCGTCATCTTTTGGAATTGTTATATTGGATGCACCTTTTTTTAAAGTGGATTTCATTGTGTTCATCAAGAAAGAAAAACTCACATTTATTTTTGCTACCACCGTATTCAGTTCTATCGTAAAACGCTGTAATATTTGTTCTAATTTCTTTTCAAATATGTTATTGTTTTCTTCAAATTTCTGACCTAACTTTTAAACCTTTTTTTCTCCAGATTTTATATTTTCCCTGTTTGATTATTATATGTTTTGGCTGAGTATGAGGTATTTTTTGTATTTTGAAACTTTTCAACTGCTTAATTTCTCGAGATTTGTTGCACTACTTTAATTTTTAAGATTTTGACTTCTTGATATTTTTTACAAACTTTAGAGTTGGCTTCATGAGCTTCTCCACAAGAGCTACATTTTTTTTTTGTATTTCAGTTTCTTTACACTCGTTTTCAGGGTGGTTTAATGAGGATATTCGTCATTTTATTGAGCTTCAGCAAAATTTCCGATGAGTCGTATTTAGATTTGATTTTTCCTCAAACCTATATAGCTAACAATTCCATATCTGTTAAATTACTTCTATATACCGATATTTTCAATTTCCATTTTATTTTCTGGGTGAAGGTAATCATCCATTTTTTCTTCCCTACTCCAACACTCTATTTCGTATTAATACATTAACTTGCGTATATAAATACTAAAATTAAAAGATCTTATCCAAAGATAGAAGAAAACAGTTATACTAAATAAGTTTTAAAAAAAATCTTAATCAAAATACAATCTCACCGCCTCGAATCAGAAGTTTAAGCACCAGCAACTTTCCGACCTCCCACCAACCCAATGCATCAAATCTCACTATAATATAAACTAGTAGCTTCAGTTACAGTTAATATTTTTGTGTAGAATATGGAGTGACAAAGACTATTATAGCAAATAGTAGCTTCTTTTTTATTTTACAAATGCCAGGCCATTGACCATCAGGTCATTAGGCAACGGGCTCTCCAATACCTTTTTACAATGCAGTTAAGATCATTCAGTGCAGAGCACTCGTCCAAATGAGCGGCAGTCATGTCTTGTCCAGTGTCACACAAAACGCAGATTGGTGAAGTCACTAAATTAAAACGAAACAGATGAGCACAAAGGCAGTCATGTCCGGTTAAAAGTCTAAATTTAGCCACAGCAGCAGCACGAGGAGAACTTGGAATACCGTGGGATTTCTTACATAGTGTACTCCAAGGCTTATCACGAGCAACACGAGAAGCTGTAAGGCGAAATGATTCCCTAAAAAATCCTTTTAATTTCCAGTTTGGCAGAATGAAGTGTCAGGTCTCTTCGAAAGTTCTGAAGGATCCCCGTTCCCTTTTTTGCCAAAAAGTCTGCCCTCTCATTTCCCCAAAGACCACAGTGGGATGGTACCCATTGAAAGACGATCTTTCCTTTTATCTTTCCCAGGAGTTCTCTACAGTTCTGCACACGTAAACAATTATTCTCATTATAGTTGGACAAAGCCTGAAGGGCAGAAGTAGAATCTGAAAGAATTACAGCTCTTTCAATGGGGGGGGAAGACGAACAGCAAGTTGCTGAAGGGCTATATGTATCGCCTCAACCTCACCATCAAAGTGAGTTCTCAAAGGGCCGGCATGTAAATAGAAGGAGAAGAGGTGACTAAAAACACCAATGCCAGCGCCTTGGGCAAAGTCCAAGAGTGAGCCATCTGTGTAAATGTGAAGCCACTCCTCCGGTGGGAAGCGGGTATTGATAGTTTCCAAAGCTATAGCGTGAAGAGCAGTTGGACTTAGATCACGTTTTCTCACATTCAGAACAAGGTCCAATCTGATGTCGAGTATTGCGTAGTCGAGTGGGTTAGCAAAAGACAGTAATTCAAAGGGCACATCATTAATGACTTTATATTGAATGTTCTCACGAACACATTGAATAAAGCCCTTTTGAGTCTTAAGATTACGTCCTCCATCGGAATCATAGTCCCGCCAGAATGAATTATTTGGGAGTCTATTGAAGAGAATAGCAGCATTCTTCTCAATTATATTAGTGAATGGCTGAAGGTCGCAAAGTAACTGCATGGCAAGTACTGGAGTAGTTTTAACTCCGCCAGTGATCATGCGAAGGGCTTGGTTATGGAAAGTGTCAAGAAGTTTTCTAACGTTCTCTGAGGCAGAGATCAGCACCTCATTGCAATAATTTAGAACTGGTTGAATGTATGTCTTGTAAGTTGTATTTAAGGTATCCCTATTGCATCCCCATTTAACTCCGGTCAATCTTTTAAGAATGGAGAGTCGCTTTGTTGCCTTAGAAACAACAAGCTCAGCATGTTTAGTCCATTTCAATTTGTTATCAAGAGCGCATCCCAAATAAATTGAAACATCACTCTGTTGAACAGGCATACCGTTATAAACCAATTGGGGACTGAATGGTTGTCTATTTAAAGTGAAGAACTGACAAGTAGTCTTCTTTAGGTTTACAGTCATATTATTTTCAATACACCAAAGGTGTAATCTTTCAAGGGTCAGATTTAGGATGGTATTTATTTTGGACTGATCCCTCTTTGGTGTGCTGCACCAGATGGCAAGGTCATCCGCAAATAGAGCCGTATTGGTCAGTCCATCAGATGCCAAGAGATCAGGGAGATCATTAATAAAGATGTTAAATAAGATAGGACTAATCACAGTGCCTTGGGGCAAGCCAGTTTCACTTTGTTTAAAACTGGAAATAGCATTTCCAAAACGAACGGCCGAGAAACGCTGAGAAATGAAGTTCCTTATCCACATAAGCATATTATTGCACACACCCAGGGTCTGCAATTTTTGAATACATTTAAGCCGCCAAACTTTATCAAAGGCTGCTTCAAAATTCACAAATAGGGCAAGAGCAGAGTATCTCTGATCAAGGGAGTCCTTGATGGACTGGCCAAGAAAAACAACTTGTTGGCAATCGCTGTAGCAGATTTAGCGTTAACCAGGGTGCACCACAAGGAGGCCTGCTACATTTTACACCCCCTTTACCTTCTTTTTAAATCCCTTTTAATCAAGGAAAATGTGTCTAAAAATATGATTATATTTAGCATTTAAAATGAGAACATCATGATACAGCAAAAAATGAGAACAGTTGCAGGCAATAGTGATCAAATTAAACTTTATATATGTAAATTTAATTCTCTTATATGTTAAAAGATTAATAGACAAAATAATCAAAATATCTACGGAAGAAGCTCAAATTATTAAGAGTTTGTGTTGTTTTCTGTTCATAAAATTAGGGCAGGATCTGAGCTATCTACTACATACACTGGTGTGCAAAAATTAAGGACGAGACGGTTTTTTCAATATAACTTTGTACAAAAGCTTTCCAAATCAACACATTTATACCGTAAGATCCCCAATACGTAAGGACATGTGTAATGTAAGCAACACTTACTAAAAGAGAAATCAGAGGGATAAAAAGAAGCTTGATTGGAAAAGTAGCATGGAGCGCAAAATGCGACTGAAGGCCGAAACATCCCTGTGATGGGTGTCCAGCAAAAAACATCCGGTCTTTAGTAGGGGATATGATCTCCCCTGACTGCTAGGCAGGTTTCACAGCGTCTGCCCATGCTCAGAATGAGGGTGTCAATGAGTTGTTGAGGCATTGCTGCCCATTCGTCTTGCAGCGCCAATCGAAGCTCCCGAATCGTTACTGGTGGTAAGGTACGAGCTGCCAAGCGTCTGCCTAGAAAATCCCATACATGCTCGATGGGATTGAGATCCGGAGATCGTGCCGGCCAATCCATACGTTCAATATCCTCACTCTCTAAGAGCTGTTCGGCAGCTACTGTGCGATGACATGGTGCATTGTCGTCCATGAAAAGGAACTGCAGACCCATAGCGCCTCTAAAAAGACGCACATATGGAAGAAGAATCTCGTTACAATAACGGGTCCCGTTGATGAACCTGCGTCAAAGATGTGAAGGTCTGTACGACTACAAGCATGATGCCTCCCAAAACGAGAACACCGCGACCTCCATACCTGTCCCTTTCAATGATGTTCGAGGGATGATTGCGGCTTCCCCGCTCTCTCCAGATGAGTATGCGATGAGAATCGCTACTCAAACTGAATCTGCTCTCATCTGTAAAGAGTACTCGTCCCCATTCATTGTCTCTCCAATTTCGGTGTTCCCGGCACCACAGAGAACGCCTTCTCCGATGGGCAGGCGTTAAAGGTACACACCGTACAGGGCGTCGTGCAAACAGACCACCACCGTGCAGTCTTCTGGCCACGGTAAAACGCGATATCGGTCGTCCAGTCGCCTGTGTCGTGTGTCTAGCGATTTCTCCCGCTGTCTGCCGCCTGTTTCTTCTGGCCTGTAAGACAATGTACCGGTCATATGCGGATGTGGTTCCTCGTGGACGACCACTACTGAACCCCGGATAGCTGTTCCTGTAGTTTGAAATTGTCTCCAAAGTCGTGAAACGATGCTGTGAGCAATTCCGAACTCTGCAGCCACACTTGTCACACTGCGGCCTTCCTCCAACTTCCCAATGATTCGACCTCGGGTAAAAGCATCCAGATGTCGTCTAACAGATTGATTATTCGTCATTTCTCGCTGAGGCAGCAACTCGGTGTGATTTTAACTGCTATACGGCGTACAATCTCTTTGCCAGAAATACTGATCTTACACCGACAACATGCTTTATACTACTCAGACACTCCCCCATTACGTCTACCTGCATATCTGCGCATGTGCTACCGTACATCACCTTACTTAATCTCCTGATTGGTCTTTCTGTCCGCTCTGCCTCTTCGTTCAGCTGATATGCTAATTTTTCGACTTCGTCCTTAATTTTTGCACACCAGTGTATAGTACATTTACCAATAAGTCATCAATATTCTAACATGTCAGGCCACAGTAATTAGTAGAAAATACTGTTCATCTAATGAAAGCTTTAATGTCTAAAACAGCCAAAATCATGGGTTTGATAAGAGGAATAGTGTTTAAAAATTGCAGCAGTTATTAAAAAGAATAATGTGTCCCTTCTAAAAATGGAACTTGTGGACAGAAAAGGAAGTTGCCAGATAGATATCAGCAAGCAATGACTTGAATTATTTGTTCCAAATGTAAATTTACTGTAGAATAAACTGTAGCAGATTTGAATATTGGTCGAGAGAAGATGCCACTTAAGCAGAACAGCTCATGAGGAGCTTAAACAATTAAATTTTTTTTACCTAATTACAAAGCATCAATTCTTCGTTAATGATATCAACGTCGAAACAAACGATGGTGCATAGAAATTGGAGCCTTAAGAACTGCAAAGGTATTTTTTATTTAGTCCGATATATATGAATCTTCTTATACTTTATTTCTCCTCTGAAAAAGTTATATGTTTGGTATTGGTGTGTAGAAGCATTTCATTCTGATGACTAATTGGACCCACCTATAATAACTCACAATAGAATTTGAAAATATATGATATTTTATAATTCAATTTCATCACTAACTTTTAAAAAATCAATATGTTACGTATTAATTCAAGTTACGCAATAAAACACTTACATAAGCAATAGTTGATTCAACCAAATAAAAAGTAACCAATAAAATGATTTATGGATATGGAAAAATTGGATACAGCTAGATAATTATCATATAAAAAATTACATGTCAATAACATGATCATAGAAGTATTTTGCACAAAATGATAATTATATAAATATACAATAAGCGCAGAAAAATGAAAAGTGCATTTGATTTAACAATAGGCATTCCTAATTTTAGCATAAAAATATTTTATATAAAAGTTTTTACTACTTTAATTTAAAAAATAGGCCAAAAAAGAGAATCTGGTTAAAATTTTTGAGCCTACATGCATAAAATAATGAATAATTTACCAAAAGAATAGACAATAAAAATAATTGTATGATAATCATCTTGATTAATTTTATATATCGTGATATGATTAATTTTAACATACAGTGTGTAATTTAGAAGTAATCGCATAGCAAAATTATAAGAGCTCTGTTTTCATACAAGGAAAATTTCGTATGCAATCAAAATGCATTATGATTTTTTACAGTTTATTGGTTAATTTATTTATTGAGGTTATTTGTGTAAAACGGATACATCTTGAAAATTATTGATAAAACAATGAGAAGATATTTTAAAACAAACAATTATATTATATTAAAGAAATGACAGATAAAAAGGCTTTCTTAGCCTAAAATATTTCAACTACAGAAAGCAGAGCACTTTTAAATCATTTACAAGTTACTAAGATTTCTAAAATAATGTAATATGATAAAGTGTGTGTAGGGTAATATAACCACAGAAATATTAATTTCAGATCTATTATTTTAAAGATAATTTGAAATCTAACTTTGTAATATTTCATTATTGTTATAACATTATCACAAAAATGTAAATAGAGAAAAAACCTGCAAATAACTTAAAAAATTAATCATTGCATGTGCTTTTATCACTTTGTTTTCTTTTAACCAGAAAAAATTATTATAAATGTAAGTTGTGTATTGATTTAAAAGCAATTATAGCTAGTGGTATACATAAGAGGGGATTTAGGGGTTCACCCCCTTATGTATACTAACTGATTTTTAAATGGTGTTAGTTTGATATCACGGGGCAAGGCAATAAAGGAATCACGCCAAACAGCGCTTGTTGTCGCTGGAATGGAATCCAAGATGGCGGCTCAGCGGTATCAAATCGTCAGGAAGATAATTTTAAAAAATTGTTTTGAAATACATTGAAATGTATTTAAAAAAAGAATATAACAAGAGATTGAGAATAACCAAGATTAATCAATATGTAATAAATAGCAATATAATATTATAAAAAGTTACATGTATTAATAATATTATACAGTATGATTTAATAATAATTATTATATATAATTATAATCATATAATTTAATAGTAATTATAATGAATAATCATCGTATTGAAATATATGAATTATACATAAGAATATATTCATATAATGTAATAATTACAAATAAATAACATAATAATTATAAATAAATAATATAATAATAATTACAAATGAATAACAATAATAATTATAAATAAAGAACATAATATGTACTAATATTTATAGATATAATAAAAACAATTATTATAAATAACGATTATTATATGATTATTACATATAATAATAATAATTGTATTTTTATATTATAATATTAAAATATATAATTACATAATATATTTTTAAATTAATAATGAATATCAATTCAAAAGTACTGAAAACTTGCAATATTCCGAAAACTGCAAAAATTCAAGATAACCATATCGCAATGTTATCACCCCTCTTGGCGAAAGTAAACAACAACTTGGCACGTGCCTCATGATATCAAACTAGTTCTTTTTAAATTTTAGCAAAAGGATTACACCTTGTCAATTTCGCCTACATTATTCTAAAAATATTAATCCCCCTCCCCCCAAAAATAATCTGTATGCGCCACTGAGAGAGAGAGAGAGAGAGAGAGAGAAACGATGACAGCTTAATATCTTCTTCAGAATGATTTTAAAACAGAGCGGATGCTTAGCTATATAAAAAAAAAAATAACTCATTCAAACTAACACCACTTCCATGTTTTATTGAATCTGTTTTACCCAAATGACATTTGTTATTTTAAAGTTTTAATTAAAAACTAATTAAAAAGGAAACATTTCTTATTTTAACTGTAATCATTTACATCCCCAGGAGATGAAATCCTAGTTAATCTCTTACATTGTTGCTGTAAAAGCTTTTAAGTCCTCATAAATTCCTGAATAATTTTTGAGTAATTTTTATCTGAACTTTATGGCTTTATCTACATGCGAAATTATGAACTGCTGTGCTCTTCCTTCTTGTAGAATCGGGTGTTCCAGAGGAAATTTTTTCAATGTGGTTGCGCAATCCAGTAATTATTAATTGTTATTGTTGATAACGCAATTAAAAATTCTTAATAGTTTACTTCTATCCGATGCTGGATACTATTGGTTCCAAATAAGTTCCAGATTAATTAGATTGAAACATTTTATTTACAATTCAAAAGGTATAAGAGCCGTCATTATAATTTTGGACTTACAACAGTACTTCTCAAACTGGGGGGCGCGCGCTCGCCTAGGGGGGCATGATAGACATACTAGGGGGTCGCGAACATATTGAAAAGTCGGAAACAAAAGATTATTAAAAAAATTATTAATTTATTGAAAGCAAAAAAAAAAAAAACAACACATTCTGACGTAATTAAAAAACATTTACACTGATGTAATACACCTACACATGTATCAGTACTTCAGAATATGTTTTATAATTAATTTATATATATAAAACTAAATTAAGAGCAAGTTTCATAATTACCAGTGACCCTATGGGCTTGTCATATATTCAAAAATTAACATTTATCTTGATAATTTGTACGGATTATAATTAATCCCTTGACTGCCGTTTAAACGCTAAGCGATTTGTTCCCCAATGCCCCCGTTTTGCACGTATGCACGCGTATGTGGTGTTTTCTTTTTTTTGGGGGGGAGAAAGGGAACAACTAAGGAGTTCCTCAGAAATATGTAAATCCTTCGCAAACACTGTCAAGGTTCTTTTATTGCATTCCAAAGCTTTCTAAATAATATTATGGACAGCAGTAAGCGGAAAAGATCGTATTTTTGAAAGACGTATATATACGTCTGGAGCAATTAACGCTATGGCTGAGCGCGACGTTTATATATGCCGACGGCACTTGAGAGGTTAAAGTCGTCTTGTAGCTAGAGCATCAAAGTATCGTAGTATCGAATTCAATACACTGTTATTGTATGGAGGGGGGGATGCGATGAAAATTATGATTAAATACTGGGTCGCAAGTATTGAAAGTTTGAGAGCCACTGACTCACAAAGTTCTTTTTCGAGAAGTAGATTTCGAAACACACACACACACACAGGCCGTCACATTATTCAGTTTGAACATCTACATTCCAAATAGCTACTTTTTCGACATTGGTGTCCAAAATTAACACATTACAAGTATAAATTTCCTACTATTTGAAGAAATCTACTACTATTTTTTTAAAATGTTATATACAAAGTGAGCAAAAACAAGCATTATATCCTAATTTTGTGTGTTTTGGCAGATAAAAAGAATTTTTATGGCCGTTTTGAGTGAAAAATGTTAAAATCATTTGTACAGCAGAGCTTTCAATTTTGTGTTTAAACTTGCATAATCTCACTGTGATAAGCACAATTTTGTGTTTTGTTCCCATAATCGTTTAGATGATGATTTAAGATGGAGAGTCGCTGGAGGGGATTAAGGGTGGGGTGTCTCAATCATAAGTATCCTGAAACCTAAATGTTTCTTGAAAGGTGATATCGAGACTGTGGAAACAATTTTAAACATCGAGTACCGTTGTTAGAAGACTTGGACAAGGCCAACCAAAAGTTACCATACCTATGAAAGTTCGATAGTTGACAATAAATGCACGTCGTCAGAGACATGACAGCTAAGGAGCTTGTTCGAACTTTACTGATCACATCGGAAAGAATATTTCTAGACAAACTGTTTACAGATGCTTAGCTGAGAAGGCCTTTTATTCCTCCCGGCCAGTGGCATGTGTCTCTCTTAACCCATCACAGAAAAGAGCTTGTCATTTATGGAGCCAAGAACATGTGTCTTGGGCAAATCAAGAGTGTGGCTGTGTTCTTTTCACTGATAAGCCCAGGTTCAGTTGCGTTAGTGATTCTGGTTGAGTTTTTAATTGGAGAGAGCATGGGACTCACTACCATCCTTCTAACATAAGAGAATCTGGTTTATTTGGTGGGTATGGATTTTGGGAGACATTATGTTAAGCAACGTACACCACTACACTTTTTTGATGTGGATTCTGTTACTGCTCAGCGATATAAGAATGAAGTTCTTCAACTTCATGTGATGTTGGTCCAAGCAGCAATTGGTCAAGATTATATTTTTATGGTTGATAATACGAGACTCTGCACAGAGCTAATCTTCTCGAAGACTTTCTTGAGGAAGAGGATATTTGCCAGAGAAAAAATGGTCAACAAAATATCCTGATCTAAATCCTATCGAGCATGTTTGAGATGTTAAAATCTGCGCTTATAGAAAACTAGCAATCTAATTTGTAGTATGAGAGCTCGTTGTGAAGCCTTCATAGCAGCAACGGGTGGCTTGCCACATTCTTTATTAGTCATTCAGTTTTTTTAATTATTACACAACGTGTTTTGAATATTTTTGATCTAATTTGCATATTACAAGAATTAACCCCTATTAAGATTTTGTTAGCATATTTATTCTTAGAGAATGAGGAACGCATGTACAAAAATTTATCCCAAATAAAAAGTTATAGTTATAAAGATATTGCATTTTTGGTGCTTGTAATCTTAATTTTGAACACCTACATTGCATACTCATACCACTTTCATTTACTGCCTCTTTTTCGGCCAACTAATTCCCCTTAGCATTATTACTTGCTGGGGCTAATCACAGCTTTTAAACGCTTTGAAATGTGATCTTGAAATGATCATGGGGACAATACTTCGACATTGACTGGGAATACTTCCACCAAAGTTTTAAAAAATTAGCTAAATAAAGATAATGTTAAAATAGACTTTTCCATAAACTGTTCCTGATCAAATCACTGGGTTTTTCCTGTTGACCCTAAATATAATCTTTAGTTCTGGCTCTCTCTTCGTAAACTTCTATAAAGAGTTAAAATTGACTCGTTTTCACCTCTGTCTGACACTGTACTATCTATGGTTTCTTTAGACACAAAAAAATTTCTTCATTCCTAAGGCCTATTTTAACTGGGGCACGTCTTGCTCCCCCCAATGATAACAATTGTTCTTCCTATTGTGTAAATTGTATTAATTGTACAAAAATTAACTCTAATTTGATCCCTCGAATGACTGCAGAGAGCATAAATTACAATCTGATTTATATCTTATAGAGAGCAGTGTATTTTATAACATATTTGAAATACTTTATTTAGATCATACTAATTTGAACACAAATTTATATAATACAGATATATGATGTACATCTTCATTTCGCTTAGGGTTCCATTTACACGTTTTTTAATCATAATTACTATTTTTTTAGCTAGGGATTCTTCTGCGGAATCAATCAACGCAGAAATAGTGGATTACAGTAGATATTATAACGGAGGATTACAATAGACATAAACAGTTGCTTCTTTAATTCTTATATAAAAAAGCCCCCCAAACAACATGGTTTGTTTTATGATTAAAAACATTTACCGTTACTCTTAAGTCAGACAGATGTAAATCTCGCCAAGAGGACAATACTGTTGACGAAAGCATGCAAAATAGACATAATTAAAAGCTATTTACTGTTAACTCCTTCTAATTTTACAGAATTACTGAACAAGTTGAGTAGAGACTACAGGAAAGGGTGGCAGTTGACAACATGTTGTCTGGGGTTGATATCAACATTTGGCGACTTACCGCTTTCGCCCAGATAACCGAACAATAACCATCTATCTAGTCATAGAAAACTGCAACACCATGAAGAAACCATCAGAATTAAGTGAAATTGTTTACACAATTGACTGGTACTGGTATTAATACATGATTAAATTTCAAAACAAACATCATTAAGTGTTTAGAACAATGGCGTAACTGAGAACATTTGGGCGCCCCTTCAAAGTCAGGTTTTGGGCCTCCTAAGTTGGATTTTACAAAGGTACTTGGTGGCAGTCAGTTTTTGGGCCCCTCGCGATTCGGGGGTAAACGTTACGCCACTGATTTGAAATCATTATTTGGAGTAACCACCACCACTCTCTGAAGTTAAGTGCTGCTATATGTCTGCCTGAGGAAAAGCATTCCATATTGCTTGTATGCGTACCCTTAGTTCATCTGTAGAAGCTGTAGTACGAAGCAAGACGCCGACTACCGAAATTTCTCACATGTTCAATAGGTGACATATTCGGAAAATAGGCAAACCAAGGAAGAAGCTGAACATGTTGCGATGAAATTAAGTCTTGAATATTCCTGGTAATATGTTGTTAAGGATTTTTCTTTTCAAATACAGCTCCTGGAATGTTTTGAAAAAAAAGGGAATAGTTTCCGGCTGTAGAACTTCTCTGATGTATTAGCTGCTAAGATTACTCGCAATTCTTAGCAATCGAGATTGTCCTTGATGTGCAATCACACCCCAGACCGTAAATTCTGGTGTTCATTCGCTATGGTAATTGATAATGCACTCCGGAAGGCAGCGTTCACCTACGTAGTATTTAAAACGATTGCGGCCATCATTATAACACAAATTAAGGTGAAATTCGTCAGAAAATACTGCATGATGAAATCAGCACGCCAATCAGTATATCCAAGTGTTCATTTTAGCCACAGACGTTGATGGTTTTACGTGAGAGGGATCCTGTATGAGAAGGAGCTCTTGCACGTATTTTATGGTGCAGCAGACACCGATGAATTGATGAAGCAGATAATGATGCATCTGTAAAAGTTGACCAGTGTGCTGTCAATTCTCTAGACTAAGCTGTATGGTTCGTCAGCGCTATGCGGACCAGATGCCTATAAGTACTTCCGGGGTTCCCTCCTGGATTTCCGAGTTTTCCAATTCTTGTTGGTATACTGTTTCCCAACTGGCACCACTGTGCTCCTGTTACGCTGCACACGAACAGCTACTGCACGATAGAACAATCCTTCTTCACGAAGGCCAATCATTCCTCCCCCCAATCTAACTCTGTAAGTTGTTGAAATGTCACTCACTTTCGTCGAAGAGGCATAGTTACGACTCACTTAACTTCTACAATTCGAAGATAACCACCGATAATCACACATGCATCCCCACAGCCGTCTATTTATTCGGATCCATCAGTTGTTTAGATGACGCAGCTTAGCCCTCACAAGCACAATAACTGAAATTTTAATCATTTGCATATCATATTCTACTTTGCATTTGACAAACTTTCAGCTGAATCGCGTTATTCCAGCATAGTGTTGCAATTTTCACAAACATGCGTGTACAATGCACCAAATATCAAGCATCGATTTCAGGATGCATCAGCCTGTAATCTCATGAATCTCAACTACAAACTGAAGTTTTTGTGCCTTTTGTCAAATTACAAAATAAAAGCTAGGTAAAGTTTTCTTGCAAAGATTTTTGTGTTAATGTTTAAAATAATGGATATTTGATTGTAGTTATCCTTCTATCGAAACTGTAGGCTAAAGGCGTTTCCGCGATGGAAAAAAATGTTTTTTTTTCATTATCATTTAAGCCAGCGTTTCTCAAAGTGTCGAACGCCGTGATAATAATAAGTGGGGAAAGGAACCATATCTTAAGTCGAAAATAGAAAAAATTATAAAAGAATTATATTAATTTACTAAAAGAAAGCAAAACAAAATATATTCTGACATAACAAAAATACACGTTGCACTTTTATTGCAATCAGCCACAATTTAAAAATTGAGAAGGAAATACAACATTACGTAACTTTCTTATTACTTAAAATTAATGTATACAAAATTTAATACTTATCCTGATAATGTTTGTGTGATTTATAATAAAGGTCGTAGGGCAGCTTTAGCGTCAAAGTACATTATTATTGCATTTAATACATTGTTGTTGTAATGGAGGGGGGAGGGCGATGAAAATTATGATTGAAAATTGGGTCGCAAATATTGAAAGTTTGAGAAGCTCTGATTTAAGCTGCATTGAAACTCAAACTTGTACAAATTAGACTGTGAAATGCTAGAAGAGTCATAGTAGACCCAAGTCATCAGGGATCCAAGTTCAATGTTTCAGACGAACCGCATTTTCGAGTTCTAACTCGACTTAAAGTAGAAAAGTGTATCAAATACATAATGTTACATAATTAGGTTTCTCAAAGTATTAGTTACAATCCAGTAATGGGCTCCAATAGCCCATTATTTTTTGAACTTAATTACTTTTAATAAATTGTATAATCCCATTTGTGTGTTTGTGTAATGCATTAAGCCAGGGGGAGGGGAAGGCAACTTAAATGACATTGTGAGCCACTTCAGAAAAACATAATCCCACAGACCACATATAAAAATATTAATCTTTATATTAGATTTGAACCCACTAGAAACATTTATTGGAGTGAAAATTTAAAATGGAATGAATTATTATTATTTTTTTCATTATTTTTTGATGTGTATAAACATAAATAATTTAATAATAATAATGCAATGATTACATATGCCTATTTTTAGCAATAATCAGCACGATAAAGATATAGGAATCAAGCGTAATATTGCGGGAGGGTTGTGCAAAATGCACCCCTCCCCCAATACTACTCACTTCTAAGTATGTATAAAAACAGAAGGAACGTAATAAAAAAAGGACACAGTTTTGGGATACATTTGTTACAAAACCCTAAAATAAAAACAAAAACATTGCACAAAATAATCTATTTTGTAAAGTTGTAATGAATCTCGCTGGCTGGAAAATTATTCAAGGTGGGCCACAAGTTATCACCCGCATTAACCCATTACAATGGGCTTATATCATAATACATAATTACTTTAAATTTTATTACACTAACTTCTTTCTTTTAGATTACATTTCATGAACATATAACATCTCGGATTTTATTCTATGAACCTATTATTTTTTAAACATATTGCGTTACTCTTTTACTTTTGAAACCTCATTCCATGGTTTGAAATCATATTCCACAATCTTATTACCGTAGGAATTTTTATTCCACCATCCTATTATATATATATATATATTTTACAGAATCGTATTCCATCAACTAATAGTTTTCAGAATGTATTCCAAGACATCATTCTTTTGAATCACTATCCTATTCTTTTTAATTGTATTGTGTGTTCCATGACATTATTATTTTTTCTAGGTAGTACTACACCTTTATATAATTTTTAAAAAATTAAATTTAAACCTGTTGTTGTGTTGTTGTTTATCTCCTTGTCTAGCTTCTGCTAGACGACGAGATCTATGAGTTCATTCACCCTCAAAAAGTCATATACAAGGATAGAAATATCTAGTAAGTCGTTGTAGGACAAACCCAGGCATCTAAGAATATGATTCAGGGAAGCCTGTTCGATGATACATTTTGGACAAATCGGATGGGTTTTATGGCCCCACTGGAAGACAAGGCTTCTTAAATGTCCACTAAGAAATCTGGAAAGTGCTGTCTGGGTGCATCTGTCGCAATGCATAGCAAGGGATCCTCCAGGGGAATCAGCTCGATACCAAGTATGGACCGGGGGGACGATCCAAGTCTTTTTATCAATATGTTTTCTGGCAGAGTACAGCTCAAGATAAGTCAGGCAATTAGATGTAGCCAGAACCTCTTTGGCACCCTCCTTCGCCAAGGCATCCACTTCCTCATTACCCCATATATCTACATGCGAGGAGATCCCCTGAAAGTGCACATCACAAGATGATGAGACTTGTTTTAATTTATTAAGTATAGAAGTTCCAGTTTTATCACCAACGCTACTCTAGTTTGACAAATGTTGGATGGCACTTCGACCATCAGACAGAATCCAGATGGATTTAGGGTCAAAGGAACATATAATATAATATATTTATAGTCCCTCATTGATAGTGACGAGCTCACTTTTAAAAACTGAACTATAAAATCTCTCAGGATTTCTTTTCTTTATTTTAACAATCCCGTTGGTGTCTTTGATTATTGGTCCACTTCCAGAGTGAGAGTCCTTGTCTTTGCTACCATCAGTATAGACAAGCATATCGCCTTCTGGAATGCAATTTATAATTTCCAGAGCAAATTGCTGGAGGCATCTCGGAGCATCGTTTTTCTTAGAAATCCTAGAAAGCAATTCAGTAAAGAAATCGACCCCTGGAAGACCAACATAGAGGTGAATGCATTGCTTCAAAAAGCACTCTGTTCCACTTTACCCAGCTAAATACATACAGGCAAATTAGCTAAGTCAGTCCTCTATCTATGGTGCTCAGGTCTTTTGACTAACAGAGGCTGCCTTTTCCCTCCGTCTATGAGTTATGTCATCAACTACAGATTATACTGCATCGTCCGTCGTGCAGGTTCAAAAGGGAAGCGTTCGAGGTTTAGGAAGAGGGCCACACTCGAAAAATAAATTACTGTCTCCCAATAGGTTTTTCTGTCTCCAATCTGTTTAGGATAATTTGGTGCAATATAAATGGAATTTCAAACTTGAACCTAAAAGCAACTAATAAATATTTAATAATAGAATATTTTATATATTAGAGGATATTTCATATATTAATTTTTGGGGATTTATAATTGTTCTGTAAAAGTGAAATTCTTATTGAACACTTTTTTTATGAGTTTTTTCTTCAAGCTTATATTATAGTTTTGAAATTTCAGTTTTTATTTTTAAAAAATAGAAAAAAAATTTCAAAAATGTGATTGGTTGACTCGTTATTATAACATATGATTAATATGTATAAAATTTTTGTTAAGTATATATATAAACAATAATTTAAATACTAATAAATTCTTATTTTCATTTGAGTTTACATTTGAAAAATGATAAAGCAATTTTTTTAAAAAAAAAATAAAGCTCCATTTTTTTGAAGTAGAGAAACAATTTTTTGTTTTATATTTGTATCAATTTTAATTATGTTATCAAAAATTAATGTTATACATTAATTTACAGATAACATATCTTTTATGTAGTCTTCACTTACAAAAGCGAAAATTAATTTTGAAAACGCCGTATATAAATTACAGAGACTTGAAACCATAATAGAGTAATATGCAGCTTGTTAGAGTAATCAATTTTAGTTCATCCCTATGCTTTCCAATTAAATTCTTTCGATATCTTAATATTAGAAAAAAAG
The DNA here is from genome assembly GCA_019973935.1 of Trichonephila clavipes. Lineage (NCBI taxonomy): Eukaryota > Metazoa > Arthropoda > Arachnida > Araneae > Nephilidae > Trichonephila > Trichonephila clavipes. The sequence goes on along the minus strand of BMAU01007365.1, from coordinate 823,558 downwards.
ACTTTAACATATCTGAAAAATTTTCTTTACTGAAATATAAATATCCAATTTTTGGGAAAACAAAACTTTTGAACAGCTGGTTTAATATATATAAATATTTGTTTGTAAAATCAGGAACGGTAAAAATGTCACTTAATAAAATAAATGAATTATTTAGCTCTCGGATTTTTGAGCATTTTGGAAAATAATTAATTAAATATTTAAGTTAGTTTTTCATATTATTTTGAATTGAAAGTTTGTTTTAGCTAAATTATGATTCTTAAGTTAATTTCTTAAGTTAGATATCACATAAATAAGGATTACACTTCTCTAAATGTTCCATGCTAAATTGCAACTTGAAATACTTTATTCAAAAGATAATATATTAATTAATATACCAACTTACGTAGTGAATATACCACACTGAAGTGCCAAGAAACTGATTCACCCATTTAATACCATCTAGATCTACCTCAAACAAGCAAAATTGCCGGAACATGACTTGGCGTAAACTATCTATTCTGGAATTAATTTACACCATTACAACAGGGCCATCAACAATTCCTTCACATTCAGCACTTTGCATGGCATCCCTAATATTCTCTAAATTTTCCGTCATATTCTCATCCTAATAATTCTAAGTCTAAGGTATTAGGTAGACAACGCAGACTGCTAAAATCGGAACAGCCATTTGGTAACAACTTTTGATTTATGTTGTGTAATTTAGCCAAACGTCATTGGTAAATAAGGGGTATGAGTGATAAGAAAACTATCACCTATTAAAATCATCTATAGATTTACTAGGGGCCCTAATTTATGCTTAGACATGACCCATACAATTTTGGAGACTACCTGCTTATATATATATATATATATATATATATATATATATATATATATATATATATATATATATACTAGCTGGTATACCCGTTCTTCGCAAGGGTGAACTGAAAAATTAAACAACACAGATTGAAGGATAAAGAAGTTTTTAATGAGTTAATTTTACGTGAATTGCAAATTAAACAAAAAAAGCTTTTGGCGTAACTCAGGTAACAAAAAAAGAGAAATAAAACACCTTTGTTAAATTTTAAGTATGTAGGTCTAATAGCTGATAAAAAGGTTTTTTTTTTTATTTATAACTCCCCGTAACACTCTTGAGGGTTGATTTTTGAAAATACCTTCCTAAGCTGATCTCTGCTCAGAAAAAGTAACACATTGTTAAAAGTTTTGTGTAATGAACGCTTAAAACAGTGTAAATAATTTTTATCTGAAAGTATAATACATTAATATTACTTTCTGTAGTATTTATTTTATGTTAAAATTGTAATATTCGCAAGCAACGCCGTTTCTTAAATTATAATGACGATCCAATGAAAAACATAGCGAAATGTTAACGATAGAGTCAAGGTGGCAAATGCCTAGCTACTTTCATAACTCGAGCTTTATTAGAGCTTTGTAAGACCCACCCTGTAGGGGAGCGATGCACGTTAATACTTTATCCACCGCATAGTGATTTACTGCAGTTTTTTTCATACAATATTTTTTTGGATCACTACATTGAAAATTAAGGGATATACATAAACACAATACTCCACTTTGGGAAATTTAATCCGTTAGAGCTAATAAATTAAATAAAGATATTCCACTGTAAAATTAATTATATATACCTTTCACTTAAAATAAGTAGTCAAATCATTTTCTAAGGTCTTCCTTAACATACAAAAACATAAGACACTTAAATTTTGACAAACTATTTCTTCCGCTAAAATACTCATCATGGAACCCGTGCTGCCATATATCTTGGAAGAGTGGATTTCAAAGAATATTCCTGCTAATTATTGGTAGAATATTCCTTCTAAGTTGGTGTGGTGTGGTAGTTAGGAGAAAGGGGTGCCAGCTCAGATGTCGTCCACGTTACTTGACTATGGTTCAGAATTACGTGATCCGTTGCCAAAAGCCCTCGTGTAGCTGAACAGTGCAACATTAATATTCACTCACTCTCACACTCCAAGAAATACAAAACAATAGTTATTGCGGTTTTAAGTGTAAAAATAATTATATCTGCCTATTCAATAAAAAAATTATAGCGTTATAATTAACTACTAACGACAAATAAATTTTGAAAATTTGTCCAAATGATGCAGTGTGAAAGAGAAAGCTTATTTGCTTTAAGTATCAGAACTGATAAAAGCATTTATTTGGAAAAAAGATCAATTTCTTACTACCATATGTGCATAATAAGATGTTAAAAAAACATCAAAATAAAGAGAGATTTATAACAACCTCTCCCTTCAAAACTTAGTTTGATTCTGAAATGAAAAAAATAGGCATTATATCAGAGGAATTAATTAGAAGCGAGCACCTTGCGTAGCCAAAACAAAAAAGGTTTTTCACAAACAAAAGATAGATATATGCAGACGTGGTTTTTTTTTGCAGCGCATGCCAGAATTGCTAGCAGAAGACAGAATTTTTTCCTACTTACTTGACAAATATCGTTATATTCTTAACACTTTTCCCAAATCTTTATAAATTATAGTTGTGAAGGTCCCCTTGGACCTCACTTTGAGAACGAGAATAAGTAGGAGTCAGATAAGAGCCAGTAGCCATTTTTATAAAAAACTCTCTTTATTTGGTTATCTTATCCAAATAGAATCAAAGACTTATTAACAAATATATCTAACTAGTATTATGAGGTTTTTTAAAGGGAATGTCCTTTAAATTAACTTAAATATTTAATGATCCAATTAATTAACAATTAGAATATCGATCACGCAGAGATTACCACGATAAGAGATCACAGAATTATATTCTATAATGTTCTTATTGAACATTTAACTTTAATCTCGCTCCTAATATAAATCTTTAGTGAGACTTCAAATATAAATTAATATTTACCACACTGAATCTCAAGTCTTCTTGAGATTAAATTATCCAACAAGAAATCTTCAATTATAAATTTAACTTCACTATTATCACTTTCTGCTTCAATCTCTTTCTCCTACTGCTCTAACTTTACTATTCCGTTTGACTTAAATACTTTATCTAATCTGCATATAACAAGGAATCCTGTCCTCTCTTTGGAGCTGATTAAAAATAGGTAGGGAATTAAATTTCCCTAAAAAAAGACGACTCAGAAGGTTAGTGATAAAGTTCCGTATAGATTTGTCACATAGTCTATGCTATAAATTATAGCCTATGTGCTATTATGATGTATAAGCTGTATTACTGTAAAGTTTCATTAAAATCCATTCAGTAGTTTTTGCGTGAAAGACTAACAAAGATTTTCACAAACTTTCACATTTATAATATATATATATATATATATAACTCCTTGACATGCCGTAACCGAGTTTTCACGGGGTTTTCGCCGTACTCGTTACCATAAATCAGCTTGATACGACTGGAAATAAGATTCTTCAGCATGGACATTTTAAGGTAGAAGTCAAATGGGCCCTCTAAGGGGGAGGGAAGGGTTGGCTTGTCTCGTTCTTTACTCGCCTCAATTAGATCATGACCAATAGTCTAGTATTATCTTCGTCTAGTGTTATTCCAAGGCATATTCAACGAAAAACAGGAAATTTCGAACTATAAGACAATTGGGAACAATGGCAAACTGTATTATTGTCATAACCATCGTCCAAGTTTATTTGAAGGTTTTCCACCATACACCTTCAGTATCCATCTGGTAGAAAGGTCGTAGTCGACCGGGTTGGTTTGTGAGTCTCGGTTCAACTGGGAATTTTGAGCTATATGTCAAATGGGGAGGGTGGCGCGACTGCATTAGTATGTGATGACCGTCATCCATTCATAAGCCTTCCACCATATACCACTATTGCTCATTTACTCGTAAGACAGCAGTCGGTCGAGCCAGTTCGTGTCTATAGGCTTGTGAATGATGCTTATTTTTTTCTTATGTGTTACTCTATGTACAAGTACACTGCTCAAAACAATTAGGGGAGCAAGCAAAAAAGTGAAGAAAACAGTGTGAGACAGCCACGTATTGGCATACAATGCATAGTACACGCGTATCAATGCGCAATACAGAAAAAAGGCGTAAAAAAATTTGGAATTAAGCTTTAATTCTCTGAAAATATGGAAAAAACAGGAAAAGATGATTTAGGGCAACAATTTGGTTACATGTAAAAACGATAAAAAAAGGTACTGTTTAGACATGATGCATGAGTTTTAATAGGGCGTGTGGTCTCCTCGAACAGCTAAGACTGCTGCACACCTGTTTGCCATGGATGCTATGAGGTTATCGATCAGACTTTGGGGAATACTGTTCCATTCCTCAAGAAGTGCAATCTCCAAGTCTCGAACAGTAGCAGGCGGCCTTGGTCGCGCAGCAATGCGTCGTCCGAGCATGTCCCAAACATGCTTGATTGGATTCAGGTCAGGAGAGCACGCTGGTCATTCCATACGCTGTATTGTTTCAGCTTCAAGCATGTTCTCCACCAGACGAGCTCTATGCGGTCGGGCATTATCATCCTGGAAAACAAAGGGATCTCCAATGGCTCCAGTGTAAGGGATGACATGAGGTCGAAGTATCTCGTCTGCATAACTTCGGCCCGTCAAAGTGCCATTCCGAATGATATGCAGGTCCGTACGTCCACCTATGCTGATTCCACCCCATACCATCCAACCAGCTCTTCTGTATTGTGACCTTTCACGAACGAATGCGGGATTATTTCGAGTGCCCCTGTCCCTCCATACAAGAACACGTCGGGTGTCACACTCTAGACTGAATCGGGACTCGTCTGTAAACAGCACTTGGCTCCAATCATGTTGCTCCCAATCTCGATGTTCAGCAACCCATCTTCTTCGGGCCGCACGGTGGCGTGGGGTCAACGGAATGCAGACCATTGGCCTACGTGCATAGAGCCCTCCCTCATGAAGCCGATTACGTACTGTTTGGCTAGACACCCTTCGTCCTGTTGCCAAGAGCAACTGTCTTTGCAGCTGCGTAGCATTCTCTGTTCTGTTTCGACGGGCTGTTAACTGTATATATCAGTCATCAGTTGATGTAGTGGTGCGTGGCCGACCTGCCCCTGGTCGACGTCTAACATTTCCTGTTTCTTGGAATTGATTCCACAGCCTTGCAACAACACTTCTGGCGACTCCAATAGCGTCCGCGACACTACGTTGTGTTTGCCCGGATTCCAGTCTGCCTATAACGCGCCATGCCATGGATTCCGGTAAATCAAGTTGTTGAGACATTCTCAAGTAACCTTGTCTGAAAAAAAAATACTGCGTAATCGAATTTCACAGTTACGGCAATAAAACAGACGTTTCTGCAACATCCTGATTTCTGCCCTTATCTCCTTTTTCTGGTTTTTGACGTCATGAACTTTGATTTGCATATAAAGTTTTCTTCTCCCGTTTCCTGGTAGGCTTTACATTATGGATGATTCATTTAATGTTACTTATTGGTATACATCTTTGCTTACTTTTGTTAAAATCATGTGCTCCCCTAATTTTTTTGAGCAGTATATTTGACTTCGTATGCAATATAATGTCTACTTAAAAGGGTTGCAGGTGTGGTCTCTATTTTTGCAATGTGCCTCAAGACCGCAAGAAATCTTAAGACGTCACTGCTCGTCAGACCAGAAAACATGCTTTCAGTCGTCAATGACGGTGCTGACGGGAAAAATACGAGGCATATAAGTTTGTATTTTTCAGTCATCAAAAACAAGGGAATTGAAACTCTTTGGAAACTTTTTACAGTTGTCACACTGTTACTATTTGAAATCAGTTGTAATTGAGACAATGATACATGTCTATCCCGTGTATATAAAACGTTTCCTGTCAGCGTCGATAGGCTATTTTAAGGAGCTTTTATTCCTCTCCCACCACTGTCAAAGAATTGAGTTTTCCCCAGATTTCAGATATTTACTTTTGAAATGCTGTGAACTATCTCACGCGGCAGGCTACTTATATTCGTTCATAGCCGCTTAAAATTGGGATCACCTGTCATTGTAACAACATAAACCAGTTCAATAGCTGCTCGTTGTGTTATATTGGCGCTACTTACTGAATCGAATTTACGTACATTTTAACATTCAACTTGTGTCAGTTTTTCTGCACTAGTGGGGTGCTATCTCTCCTTTTAGGAAACTATCTCCACTTTGCTCTTGCAGTTTTATATTAATTAAACCATTTCAAATATGTTAGAGCTAGTAGAATCTAGCATTTCGAGTTGCAAAATTTGAAATACACATTTTGTTATATTCTTAAGGCGCAGTTAGATAAATTTACTGTGAATTAAGAAAATAACAATGAAATATATAAGTTAAGAAATATTAATAAGAAAAAAAAACACAACATAGTTGATCAGGATATTTTATTCATGCTCTCAGTTAGCGAATAGCAGGTAACAGATCATCATTTGACGGTACAAGAGGCCTTAGTGTATAGCCTCTTAATATTCCGGGGAACAGACAGGCTTTTCCAGTGCACAATCACACGTAGAGCTTTCTATACATAGCAATACACATTAGTGATTACAGTGTTGTGGTCACTAGGCTAAACTAAGTAATTTTTCCTTTTTTTGTTAAGAAACAGAATTGAACCTAGCACCAATTAAGGCCCCTACAAATAAATTATTGATCTTTTATCCACAATACCCCCAATGTAACCTATAGGTGATTTGCATCTATTGATGAATCTACAATTCCCACAGTCTATCTCATGTGTTGCAATGGTCACCTTTGATGTTGGAAATCAAAATTCAAAACTAGTCTACTTATTGCGATATTTTTTTTGATGGTAGATTTTCCTCTATCTACACTCTTCACGTCACATGATGGTTATTTCACTGTTCTCAAGTCAGTGGTAAGTTTTAAACAATGAGAAACTGCAATCAAATACTAAATTATTTTAAAAGAAGACATTGAGTTAAAATAACTATATATTAACTCATTTGGTTATTGAATCATGTTAAAAATAAATGCTGGTTAAAATTTGAAATGATAAATTTTAATAGTTTTTCATTTTAAGGCTGCCAGGACATGCTCGAAAAAGTAACATGCAGTAAATAAGTCTCTTTGTTTATGGGACATATATCTTTTAAAATTTCCAATAGAGCTTAGATTTTTTTTCTGATCTTGATAAAAATATTTTAATCATTCTGTAGAAATACAAAAATAATTTTCTAGTTAATTTTTTTTCTATATAATTTAAGTTGGATATAATTTTTGAGATATCATAATACAGGTTTATGTTTAGGCTCCATTTTTTTAAAAAAGTATCTCTTAAACATGTAAAAAAAATTGCACATAAGTAAAACAATATACAAAATTTAGTAAACCTATTTTTTCAGTAAAATGTTAAGATAGTTTCTTAAAAAAATAATAAAACTTTGTAATTTTGAAAATTTTTCGTTTTTTTTCACACATAAAACTATTTTTTTTTTAAAAAAAACCCTATGCTCTACTTAGACTAAAAACAGGTTAACTATAAGCACAGGTATCCTGTATAGAAGTATAAAAAATTTGGAACCCCCTTTAGTGCAATAGTTTTTTTGAAAAGTGTACCTAAAAGCAAAGCATTATGCTTTGGAGGAAAAGTGAAAAAACACTAAACATTTGTAAGCGTTTGTTGAAATATTTGTCAATTACTGTTTTCATATCTTAAGGGTATTTTAAGTGTTATAACTATTTTAGATTCAGAAAAATATGCTTGTATTTTACACTAAAATTGAAAAATCGATTTTTTGTAAGTGTATGATGTCCTGGTTCCCTTAATCGTTTTATTAGACGATATTAATCCACAAAACTAGTAATAGCAATAAATATTTCGATTAATTTCTCACGAATAGAACCACGAATAAAAATTCAAATTATCTTCCCAGAATGTAAAACTTTTCTTATAAAAAAGAAGCCAAAATTCTCTTTTCTATTCATATTGCTGATTGGTTTTTAATTAGTGATGAAATATTAAATACTCTTATATATTTTGCGTAAAACATCTTTTAATGTAATATAATCTCACGAAATGTTAAAAAAGTGCACGCATTGTCTTATTTATTTGGAAAGCTTTTCATAAAAAGATACTTGTTAATATAATATAACTTACAAATTTTTAGTGTCGTTAATAAATGCATAAAATGCCATAATTCGCTGACTTAATGTTTATATTTTTATCTGAAGATATTTTGTCTTGAGTAAATTACACAAGATGATTGAACGTCTAAATTCAAAATTTATTCAATAATTTGAATCGTTACAAAATGTGTCCTTTTTATTTCATAATAAGTGATATTCCGCATTTAATTTAGATTGATATTCAATTAATCTCTTACTTATATGTAAAACGATTATATTGTCTTGTATATTGATTTCTTAATTAAAACAATTACTTTTGATATGAGCAAAAATACTCGTCTGGGCGTGAAAAAAATCAAAATAAATTATAGAAATTAAATGAATTGTTATACAATAATTTGCAACTTCTTTAGTAATACCCCGCCATACATTTGATGTGTTTCATACCAAATATCTTTGAAATATTTTAGTATTAATAAAACAGAGCCCCTCCAACAATAGTGCTCTATTTTTAGAAGATAAATTTTCGCAGCATTTTAAAATTAGCACACGATTGAAAATTTTTTTTATTACTATTAACATTTTATTTAAGTGCCTGAAATTCTGCATAGTTAAAAAATCTAGATAAAGGAAAATAAATTACTATTCCCAACTAATAGTAAAATTTTTAAAAAAATCTATAATTAGAATCCATTAAAAGTATTCAATAAATAAGAGAAAATATTTTTAAAAAATTGAAGAGAGTGTATAGTTTCAGAATTCGATTTTTAAGATGACTTAACCAATAGTTTATTTTCATTGAAAATAATACTTAAAAAAATTTGTTTTCCTTAGATTCTATTTTGGATTAAGTACTTTTGAACAAAAATATTTTTAACGAAATGAGTAGTGATAGTTAATTTATGAATGAATTATGAGAAATGAATTAATCCCTAATGAATAATGAATTAATAAATTAATCCCTAATGAGTATATTGAATTAATCCCTATAAATTCCTAAAATTAAGGGTTTTTTTTAAATATAAAAAATTATTAATGAAAGTAGCAATTTTAAAATTTATATCCTTTTTAGTATAATTCTTCATTAAAATTATTCTAAATTTAGAGAACAAGAGAGATTGAGATAACCATATATAAGATTTGATAGTGTATGTGCCCATCATAATGCTGCCCATTTTATCATTTACATTTTGATAATTAAATGTACATTTTTTGTAATCTTACTTAAGTATTTGGAGTTAATAAATTACTATTTGTGTTTTGGTAATTTCACAAAATTCTCGAAATATTTTCTAAAAAGTTTTTCCAGGAATTTTCTATATAAACTTTGTGTAATTATTAACTTCAATTCGTCGTTTCCAAGCAATTAGAACATTGTGTTTGATATATTGAAGAATAATTACCAGACTTTTAAAGAACACTTGGATCATATTGCCGGACATTGCATGTGCTAAAAATTAACCATTAAATTTCTTACGTTTTTAATGTTCTAATAAGAGCAATCAACATTAAGTTTTGTTTCACATAATTCATGTTTATAATTTTCGTGCAATGGTTGGCAAACTTTCGGTGATTTTTAGTGATAATGTGACCTTATAGCTATGTAGAGCATTAGTGTTTAATTGTGACTAGCAGTGCTAACCATTTGTAAAGGGAAGAGAGTAGACAGATGATTTTGATTGTAGATGTCTTCACCATGTTTGGGTCTAAACTATTATTCGAAGCATAATCAATCACTTTCTGTGCTTTAGAGTTCCATTTGTACCAGAATGTATAAAAGAGCTCGACCTAAAAAATTTTATTGTTTTACAAACACAATATTTAAAACAAAAAGCTCCCGTACTAAAGATTTGTATGTGTTTTAAATGCATAAAAGGAGCGATTTGACATAAAAAAACGCAGGGAAATAAAATCTATCTAATACTTGGTAGTATAGAAAAAATTGCATTGCAAGGTGTTATTTTTTTCATTTGTATATATTTGGAAGAAAAATGTATCACCAGTGTGTCATAGAGATGCATAATTTTCGAAAAGAGAGAAGTGTGGATAAAATTAACACGCACACTTTTCAGTTTTTTTTTAACTTCCTGTGGTTTTACAATTCTCCATACAAAATAAATCGATATAAAAAATCGCAAAAAAGTTTAGCAGAACCTTTCTGATAAAACAGATGTGATACACAGAGAATATTCGAACTTGAAAAAAGAAACTGAGAATAGCTCTATAAGCGCTATCTTTCTACGACGACCATTTCATCGCTCGAGTCGATCTTTACGTGACGTCATTCTCATCAGCAGTGTTGCCACCAGTAATACACTAATAAATAAACAGAAGCCTTCGATGTCACGCAAATTTCTTTGAACGATTTTAAATGGAATATTTACGTTTTCTCACAAACAGATTTAATATTTTTTTATATTGCTCTATTTTCTTAAAATTATTTTTTTCCTCACTCTTTTACCTCATAAATGGATTCATGGAAGATTGCATGATTAATTACGTTTAAAACATTTTCATTTATCCATTGTTCTTTTTAGAATTTTTTGCTTTAAAATGTCTGATGAAATAACTTTACGTACGCATAAATGGACTCATGGAAGATGACATGATCACTTACGAGTGTTTAAAGCGTTAGAATTGATCTGATATTCTTTTTTTTTGGATAAATGTTCTTAAAATTTTAATTGTGCAACTGCACATGCTCATTTCAGCAACTTCCTTAATGTGCATCTTCCATGATTTGGCAGATTGGAAAAACTTGTCTTAATGTACAAATATTTTGGCATAGTATTTACAATATCGATATAGCAGTTTCCATAGACACAATAAACTATCAGAAAATGAGCACATTAACACTTTGTTTATAACACATATAGTAGTTTACACAAGCATAATAAACATCACAAGAAGAAGTATTTCACATCGATTTATAAGTCATGAAATTCACTTTACAAAAAGCTATGTTTAAATATCAATTCACTGTTGACGCAAATCAGTTGAACTAATAAATCCATTCACGATTACAGTTAAAAATTTCAGCGCAAAAACTTTAAAATATCAGCTACAATAAAGGCATGCCTACGCTTGATGGTATATTAATGCTGCGGTTTCTGGACACACATAGATTACGTACATTATTCATTACCTTCTTGGTCACTCAGAAAATCTTCGTATTCGACTACAAAATAGAATATTTTCAAAACAAAAGTATTCTAATTTAAGTTTGATCTAATTATACAATGCATATCTTGGAATACAAACGATTTTTAGAAGTATTTATGTTTTAATTCACAATAAGTATAACTAAAATTGAATAAACTGATAATTAATATAGCAAAAAAGGTTAAAAGTAATGTAAAGGGTGCATGCCAATTTTGGCCACTTTTAAATTAGATAATGATTTTATTCTGGCAATGTTCTTTTTTTTTTGGATTAATACTTACATGATTAGTTTTTTTTTGATAATCCTTAAGATAGTTCAGTGATGCTCATTATTAATATTGCCAAGAAAATTACTAAAGTTGCCAACATGCACCCTGTACTTCATTTTGACAAAAAATGTTATTTTACATATTAACAGAATTAGAGCACTGTCAATTAAGAATGACATCAGTTTAAGAATTAAAATACAAAATCAACAATACATATTATGGCATTCAATGATTATTCGTATACAGAGATGATACAATTGGAATTATATAAAAATGATACAAATTTTGATGCAAGAATTTCCATTTACGAGGTTTTTTTCTCTCTATTGTTTTCTTTTCAGTTTCCAGTCCAAAAGCACATCCATGAATATTTCCAAAATTCCCTCTTAACCTTCAGTGAAAATTATAAAACAAAACAAACATCAAGTTTGCTAGTACACATCTGTCTACTATACACCTACTTGTGCACCTTCTTCTTCTTATTTTTTTTTTTTTGTGAACACGGAAAGGCCTCTGGTTAACACGTGGAAACATCAAGATATTGCTTTTTTGGCTGCCAGCATTCGAGCTATTGCCTCAAAAGTGACGGCGATGTCATGTGACTCGAGTGACGTGAGAGCGGACTTTTTTCTTCAAGTGCTGATTGGTGGAAGGAAGCTGGTCACGTGTCAGGCATTTGCCAATAGAATGGATAGGAAAAACATCGACCTTTCAGAGATTAAAATTTCAAGTAGTTTTTATAAACTTTAAAGTGTTCTTAGATAAAACGCAGAAATTAAAAAGAAAATAGATGATTTTTTTGTTAAAAAAAAAGCGGTGAAATTTGCCGAATTCTCAATCAAAAACTGCATCAATAAAACAATTAGTTAAGAAGGTTTTTTCTTTTTTGGTGTAGGAAAGATGGAAAAATTTTGTAAAAATTTATTATTATTTTGGAACAAATTACCCTTGACCGTCTCTTGATGCAAAATTTGTAATTTTTACTTTATTTAAAAGATTATTAAAAATATATTAGCGGGAGAAATGTTTTTAAATTTAAATTTCCATTGTTGTTTGTAGTAGTGCCAATATAAAGTAGTCTTCGTCAAATAGGACAGAGATCTGTAGAGATAGCAGATAATCGAGCAACTGAAGTGAAATGGTTTGATTCAATGATTATAAATAATGAATATTACGCCTCAGAAATGTAATTTAGGACCTTTCTTCATAATTTCCGCAGATTTTTAGGACGTAATATATTTTTTATAAAACGTTGACGAACAAACTAATGAAATTCAAACGTTATTCAACCGAATGGTATAATGGTAAAAAAATGGCAATCATATGTGTTCATCTAATGCGTAAATACGCAGACATGATTTTTTTTTGAATGATTGAATATTAAATTATCACGTAAAAGTTTCAAGAAGGAAGACATTTGATCTAGGATTTCTAAGTTTCTTTGTACAATTGTACACCGTAAAAAATTTCTTTTACGGAGGCAAAAAGATGCACGCTCGTTTTGCATAAAAATACTTTAACCATTCGGATAGTATGTTTTTCTTTAACTAATGAACAAGCAGCAGTTTTTTTTTCAATTCTCTAATGTATCATTCTCTAAAGCTGTAGCATCTCTAAAAATCGACACATCTACTGATTGTCCTCCGATCTCTAATCTCTACTATGCTTCTACATCTCCAGTATGGTAAAAATATATGTGTCACCAAAAGGTAAACAGACATGATTTTTATTTTATTGCTTCGATATATTTTGAGTGAAGAGATCGAGTGACCTATCCATGCGTCTTGGCGCATTGCACTGAGGAAAAACAAACTGAATGGTATACAACCCAATAAAATGGAAATTTAGTTAGGTTTTTGTTAGTAGTAGTCACCTATACCTTTTTTACTCATATATGGTTTAATATATAAGTAAGAAAAAACTATACTAAAACTCAACTGTAAAGTGCATTTTCGAACAAGAGGTAAACAAAACAGGCAGAAGCATACAATTTTGTTTTTTAAAGAGCTACGTTTAGAGATGCTTTCTTTGAAACATTCAAACAATTTCCTTCAAATATTAGTTTCTGTTTTAGTGTTATTCTATTTTCAAGTAGAATAACATTTTATGTATATGTACTAATGTTAAGAATTAATGTGTGATGAACCACAAGTTAAATTTATTAAGAATTCCTGGTAAAAATTTGAATATTAATTTTGGAAGTGAATTTTACAAAGAATAAATTACTTTTCGTGCTGAGATCAAATGTCAGTTTTTCTTAAAAAAAATTTTGCAAAACATAACGTACAGCTTCCTTCTTTTCTCTAAAAAGCAACAAAGTACAGATAATTTATTTTAAAATATTGTAAAGTTGGTGCTTGAATGTGGGTGCACTGCTTGTGAAAAAAAGATAGTTTGTATTATATCTTTTAAACGAAAGCAATTTTTTCATTGTCTGACAGAACAAATATGATGCTTGATAGCTTTAATAAATAATTGATATTTGGGGAAAGTAAATTTTGAAAAAAAAATTATCTAATAACTGAGGCGGACAGATGTTCGTTTTTCTTTGCTTTCCGAGTTTTAAATAAATCAAAAAACATAACAAGCGTGACGATTGTTGCTAATGGTTATTGTTGCGTGTCAGACTTCCTCTTGCCATGAACGGTTTCTTCAACCATAAAGGTTCCATCTTGATCTAACAACCAAATCTCCGAAGAGTTTCGTAATAGAAACTCTCCCAACTCTTTCAAATTAAAGAGTTTCGAAATAAGGGCGCTATCCGTCTCCACTCACTTGAGTCACATGCCAAGATCCTGGATGGGTTTGTTCCCGGCATCGCCTGTCCTTTCAGGTATTTCTCGATTCTTCGTGGAATATTCCATTCTGAGGCACACTAGGAAGCAAGTAATATGAATCACGTACGCATGCGCGTACGATTACGTAGCACGAACAGACACAATACACTCGAAAATAGTACAGTTATGTAATTGAACACAGTCCGCAGACTAGTGTTCGCTATTGCTTTGCGGAATGAAACATACAGTTTGTTGCCATCTACATCTACTAAGAAAGTAAGTGCATCAAGTGTGCTTTCAGTTCTGTTATACAAGGGATATTTTTCAAGTATATGCACGCTTTTTTTAAAGTTGTCCCTCCTTTCTGTATTGCAACAGGTACTAGAGAGAACTGGAGTTAATTCCCACACACCAAAAAATGTACAAATATAATGTCGAAAACGTTTCAATACGTGAGCAGAACTCAATAAAGTGGTTAAAGTGCATGTTGGGATGTAAGGGAAGAAAAGGGGGAAGGTGCTTCTTCGCGAATGAAAAACAGGAAGATGTCCCGTTTTTTTTTCTTTTTGTTTTTAAACCTTTGAATCCGAGATTGCTGTGTTAACACGAAATGGAAAACAGAATTTTTTTCAAGAGTCTTTTGATTGAATATTTGTTCCGGTGTAGATAAATAGGTTAACAATTATAATCCTGGAGTCGACGTATGCTTTATTGATTAAAAAATGTTTTGATTGATCGTTTCTAGTGTAGATAGATATAATCGAGAGGTATAATTGGTTCTCACAGGAATAGTGTTTCACAAGATAGAAATTTGTACGGCTTGTCCCATGTGGGATAAAATTACTTAAGCTTGAGCTCAAAGTGCAGACGTAGATATTTGTCATTAATTGCGAAAAATTCTTTTTGTTGTGGGGAGAAGCTAAATAGCAGCAATACTCGGAAATTTGAAAGAAATTTTATTTGAAATCAGTCTTAGCTAAGTACTTTGGAAATAAAAAAAGACCTGCTTACAGAGTTCATTTTCAAGAAATATTGTATTCAAATATTACTTTAGATAATCTGAAAGATATTTAAAAATGCTCTAATAACAATGAAGAGGTATCTATTGAGAAAGAGTGAGTAAAATGAGTGTTTATACAAAGCCTAACATTTTGCTTGAAATTATATTGCAGAAATGACAGAATAGAGTTAAAGAGATATGTTATGCAAGTTTTAATAAATATATCATTAAAGATTTACTTTAGAGAATCATAATTTGCATTTAAAAGTAATGTGTTAGTGCTCCATATAGCAATAAATACTATTTCACAAAGACGAACTAAATCAATGTTTTTTGTCTATGCATGCTAAAATCATTCCATGAATCCGAAAGACTTATACATATCTGTGAATTATTCACTATAAAATTTTAAAAGCTGCATTTAATAGATGAAGGTATGTAAAATGAATTGTAATACATTTTATCATTTAATAGGTATATTTTTAACATGTAAGAGTGCGAAAACTAAGGATTTAAAAATTTAACAGTTTATTTAAAAGTAAGAATAAAAGACTAAATCTGTAATTTATAGCTAAGTCTCTTTCTTGGTTGTGTTTCAACTTTTTTATAACTTCCCTGAGGTTGTTACATTAATGTACAAGTAAGCATGCAGTTATTTATTGATCGAAATTTTATTATATTATACTAGAATAAAATTTGAACTGCATTCTTCATATAAAAATTTATTTTAATATATTAATACTGATAAACATTTTCCCTTGTTCTCTTTACAAAAGTGTATTTAGTAATGGATATCAAAATAATTTTAAATAAATTGATTTTTTTACATATCCTAATTCTTTTTTTTCGAAATTTATTTTTAATTACTCTGAGAAACATTAAGGAGACAAAAAAACAACATTTTCCCTGAATATCTGACAGATATTTTTTTATTATTTTTAAACTAAAATCATTTGCAAAAAAAAAAGTAGTATAAGTTACATCAGAATGTCTTTAAATCATTTTTTTTATATGATGTAGCATAATATTTCACTCTTTGAACGGATATATTTGCTCTTATTTTTAGTTCCCCATATTGTAGTTAAGTGGCTATTAGAAAATAAAATGTTTTTCACGCAAAGGATTAAAAAAAAAATCGAAATTTCATGATGTTGTAACTAGTTTCTATTGAATAAACCAAAACAAGCAACAACAACAAATTTAAAAGCAAACTACAAACAAACTTAAATTTAATTCGTATTAAAAGAAAAAAAACCCTATTTTGAATAAAATTATAATTTCCAATTTTACTAAATTTGATTTAAAATATTTTGTGGCAACACAAATTGCTAATAAAAGGATAATTTGTCTGTTCAAACAGATATTCGATATTCGTCATTTAATATACTTGTTATTATCATTAATTCATTAACAATTGAGAAATTTTTTTGTTACAAAATGTGCCTAGTTTTCTGAAAAGTAAAAACGTGCAATTTTTATATGCAAATCTTTTTGTGGAATAAATGAAGCGAATGAAATTACGTCAAAAGCTTGTTTTAAAATACTTCATCGATATTTGGTAAGAATTTTCAATACTATTTATTATTTAAAAGTTCGTTTATATAATTTTATGTCTAGTTGCTATTTTTCTTGACTTATTAACAAACGATATTTTTCTGAAGCTTTCAAAAAGCAGCATTTAAATAAATGAAAACAAAAAAATTCACCTTTATTCGAAAATTTTGGACTAAATCCCCTTTTTCTAAAGTTTTAAGGAATCTATAAGCCTAAACCATATCTTCGAATTCCTGTAAAATTACTGTTGAAAGTATAACTATCTGTTAAATGATTGAAAAGCCAAGAGATGTTTATTTTCTTAAATGAAAAAAAAAGTATTAATTTTCATAAATGTTGTTTTCGAGATGAAATCGTCAGGTAAAATATCTATCATGGGAGGCTAAGAAATCATTAGTTAAATATGCATGTAAATAATTCGAAAATCATCAAACTATTTTTTTCCTAAAAGGAAAAATATTTAATTACTAATATAGAAATAAAGCGTAGAGAATGTTTTGGATAAAAAATGTGTCTGTGATGCCGATTTGAATTCCAAAGTACTTAGCAAAAAGTGTGTGGGCAATTATAGAAACTTTGTGAGAATTTCTTTTTTGTCTTTGAGCAGCCATAATATGGAAGTGCCTTATCGTTAGGAACTAGGGAATCGCTTCCCAAAGTAGATGACTTATGACTGCTCGCTGGGGGAAGGGGAAGGGAAAAGGATATACCAACATTCACAAAAAGGATAAATGTATACAAGAGAAGAAATTGCTCACATAAAACACAACACAAACGCACTCGCGATATATAGTGCATATTGACAAGATATATCGTACGTGATTATTACAAGAGCAATTTACAAAACTGACGTATTTGAAAATATAATTAAAATATAGCAAAATTAAAGCACTAGGATCTTAATGCATTGAACATTTTACATTAAGCTAACATTGTAAAACATTTCGATTCTGGCAGAGCAAACATGAGCTAACCACGATCCCCATGCAGTTAAGTTACATCTTCAAATAGAGAATGAAATTGAACGAATAAATTGGGAATCGACTGTCGTGTTAGCTCTGCAGAAATAAGATTTACAGCAAGCGTAAAGCTTAATATTTGTTTGTATTGCTTTAAGTGTACATAAAGAATTATATATCACCACTCCACGCATAATACACAGATATTCAAAAAGGTTATTTGACGAAGTCTAGTCATGTGATTATAAGGATACAATATACAATCAACACTTTATAACATAAACAGATTATAATATCACCATTTAACACGCTTTTTATTCAAGTAAAGGATTACCAAACTCCGCATTGAAGACAAGAGATTGATAACCTAAACATCAATTCGGTATTCCTAATCGAATCTCTGATGCATTTTATATCTGGTCCTCACGAATCGGTGTAATACCACAAGCAAACTGAACTTTGCGATGCATCTTGAGGTATAATTTCGCCAGTCTTTGCACCGAGTCAAAGTCATTGAAGTGTCGTGTGCCCTCAGAGTTTCCGAAGCTTGAAAGTTTGTAAATCTAATCCTTAAATATTTATTGCTTGTAATTCGAGCACGGAAAACTCGAGGAGGAAAAGAAAAAGAGAATTAATTCGACAGTTTTTTTTAACTTCTCGGTGCAGATGTTCTTGCAGTGCGAAAAACTATATATAGAGAGAGATACGTTAGGAATCGTCCATTCTCGATATAGATACAAGCAAACACTTTTTTTTCTTCCATTTAGCGAATATACAGCTACAAACATTTGAACTTGTTATATACGTCACGTGTGACGTAAGGGGTGAGGATGTGTGGAAGGAATACAACAACGAAAACGAAAATATTCAGAAATCATAACAACGGTGACTGGTGGATGTTTTGCAGTGCCCGACGTAAAAAGGGGGTTCTGTTAACAGGTGGTTGCAGAAAGGCTCAATATTTCTTCATCCTCCACGGTTGCCTTCAGCGTCTCATCAGGCGCTAAAAGAAAAAAAGCAAGGTTTATAACATAAATTTTTTTTCAAATTTGTAAATATTTTAAGTTAAACTAGTATTAGTTCACACACTCTATATATTTATATATTTATTTTGTTCAAATTTTCAGTCGTTAATAAAATACCTTTTAAAGCGCTCAACTGAGCTGAAATTTTATATACACGATTATTTTGGATGACAATAGAGTAATTTAATTATAATTAATACAAATTAATTGATTAAAGCTAATCATTCAAAGAATTACAATTACAGCCACGTTGGCATCATTTTTGGCAACTTAGCGACCATTTTGGTGACTTGTGTCAAAACTTGAAAATGTTTTTTTCTCACATTTTAAAGCGCTCATTTGAGCGGAAATTTTCTATACACTATTGTTTTGGGTAACAATACGATAATTTAATTATAATTAATTTAAAATAATTGACTGAAACTAATAATTTTAAGAATTACCGATACAGCCACGTTGGCTTCTTTTTTAGTGACTTGGGTCAAAACTTTAAAAGATTTTTTTTTCTCACGTTTCAAAGCATTTAGTTGAACTAAAATTTTATGTACCCGATTTTTTTGGATGACAATACGATACTTTAGTGATAATGAATAAAAATTAATTGTCACTTAATGTTGTGATTCTGTCATATGTATATATATATATTTATATTAATTGTAACTATTTAATTAAATATAACTAAAATAAAAAAAACTTTATTGATCTAAGCAGGAATTGACTTAATTTTTTTAATATTACTTGTTTGGAGTGTGGTATGTAGCAATATGTAGTTGTTGAAAAAAGCGATACTGAATATATATATATATATATATATATATATATATATATATATATAAACTTGTTACTACTATATTAATAGCTAAAAGGGAGCTACATTAAAAAGTTAATGGATGATAAATTCACTAATTTTCGAGTAATAAGCTACTGAAAAACTCGTTAAGAAATCCGATTTTTTTTGGCAAAGTTAGAAAGAATATTATCTAAGTAATGATGGTTTTGAATATCTTTCAAATCGCATCAATATTTCCCCCTTTTCTTACTCTGTGGGATAAGTGGGACAGTAATTAAAAAATATAAACTATTGTACGGTCCCTTCACACCAATATTCAGATTAACTTTTATAACACTATATACGCGATAAACATTTTCTGAATAATAAATCTTTTCAGAAATCTGATCTTTGTAACAGAGAAATTAGAAATCGTTTTATAGCCACGTATAAAAAAGGTATTCATATATTCCAGAAATTGAATTTCCATATATTTTTTTAACACCGAAGTTTCATAAAATTCCTGTTAAATTTTATACAGTTATGAATGGATATAAAACTTATATCACTATTTCAGGTAAGTTTTTACAAACTGTTTTACAAAACTTCATCAACCATCTAGATATTACAGTTATGATTAAAAAATAAATATGTTATTTTTTCTTAAAAAAAATAAAGTTATTTATTCTATTCATAGTAAGGATTTTAAGGCTTTATTTAATTCTATAAATATATTAAGGATATAATTAAAGCGTTTTTCATAAATTACAGTAGTAATAAGCTTATTAATGTTATTAATACATCTACAAATTAAAAATTTTATTTAAATTAGTTTTAAGGAAAAACTGTATTTATTTTAATCATAATCTATCGAAACGAATTAAAGTTTTACCTGAAGGTCTACTAGCTAGCAATAATTTAGCTAACTTATATTTACATTATTATGAAAATAGTTACATTATTAATAATGATTTTTGTATTTTTTACAAGGTGGCCCTGCTAGCTATAATTTGGCTAATTTATATTTACACCTTTATGAATATAAATATATTACTAATTATGTTTATTCCCTTTTTAGATATATAGATGATCTAATTGTTTTTGTTAAAAATAATGATTTTAATTCCAATATTAATTATTATCCTGATTACTTAAACCTAGTTAAAATTAATAACAATCCTGCTAAAACTAATTACTTGGATGTATCATTGTATATTAAGATTATAAATACATTTAAATTACCTATATTTCCTACTCCATATCGACTTTAGATATTTAGATAAAAGAGTTCTTACATGCTTGTTAGAATTTAGGGAATAGGTAAAGTGATTTCTGAATAACGGAAACATGAGCAGATTTAATTTCATTAGTAACATTTTTGGAAAGAGGGGGCAAAATGCTATAACTCCTCGAACATCATTGAAAGGGACGGTTTGAAGATAGCGGAATTCTCATTCGGGAAAATATCATGCTCAGTACCCGTACTTACACTCAAATTTTTTAAGGAAGTTCAATCACTGGTTTCTGCTATTATACAAAAGTTCTTTCTCGATTGTGTCTTATTAGTTGTGATGTTGATATCCATTTCTGCATGGATAACAACTCTACACTTCACAGTACAGTGATTGTCGCAAAGATGTTGGAAAGCGAAGATATTCAATGCTCTGAGTTTCCAGTAAGGTCCTCGAATCTAAATACAATCAAGTACGAGTATTTTGTCTAGTTGTATCAAGCACGTGTCCAAGAAGACGCTTGGAAGCCCATCATCAACTGCCAGCAGTGATTTCAGATCTGTGATTAATGCTGCAAGAGGAATGGACTGTAATGCTTCAAACACTTACTGACAATTTTGTACTCAACATGGGTTGATTGATTGAATATTAACGTCGCACTGTTCAGCTACACGAGGGCTTTTGGCGACGGACCACGTAATTTTGAACCATGGTCAAGTGACGTGGACGACACCTGAGCTGGCATCCCCCTCTCCTAACTACCACACCACACCAACGGGAGGACGTTTCAGCTCTCGACAGATTTAACGTGCATCGCTGCCCTACACGGCGGGTCTTTAGTGGTACTGGGCTCGAACCTGTGACAAAGCAAGCCACAGTCCGATACCTATACCACTCGGCTACCGCGGCCTACTCAACATGGGATAGATGATGTAAAGCATGCAAAGAAGTCAGAAGTGATCTATCTCCTTCTAAAGGCTAGAGTTTTCTTGGCAACTTGTCACAAGGAAGTTTTTATTCTCTGTCCAGTTGTGCTTGAAGATAATTTTTTGATGAAATTCCTTTCTTAACCTTTGGAATTTTTTCTGAAAGTTTTGTTTATTTTTTTCATATTCTTATGCCTTTAGGATTTTATGGAATTATTGTGTCGATTTTTGGAACGCTTTTGCATAACGTTCTCAATTTTTGACCTCACGTGTACATATAAAATTGGTATATTACTATTCATCTTTTCCTCAAATATATGCAAAAGTTAAATAAAGAATGTCTCTTTTTAAATACTGCGTTATAGAAATTTGTTATCGGATTATACATAAGCTGAAGAAAAAGTATTTGTTTCAAATGTTCTTAAAACTTTTGTAAAAGATTAAAGAAATTTTTTTATTCAAATTAAAATTTTTTTAATCCATATATCTATGCATTTGCATTATTTAGATGTTTGACAAAGTATAAAAATTTCGAGAAATAAAATAAAATAAAACAAATTTTTTCAACATTTATAAAATGACCCTATCTGTCTCATGTTTCTGAAAAGATTTCTCTTCTCTTTCATCTTTAGTTTGGCTTCCTTCTTAACATACCTTATAGTGCTAATTATTTTGCTTCACATTAAATGGAACTTTAATTTTCATATTCCTGTAACCATTCCCTCTCTTTCTCTTTCTATGTAGGAATTAAATGTACGGAATAGACAGACAAGTGTCAAAATAAACTTTTCCTTCAAAAATTAAAAATTTTTTTTTGGATATACAAAAAATCACGTCAGCTTATTCCAAAAATAAAATTATTGCAATTAAAAGTGTTACCGTTTCATTGATAAATGGTTGATATTTTCCTTTGTCAAAGACATTCAAATTTAACAATATCTAAATGTAAATGTACTCTAAGAATTTTTACTTATCAAAAATTTTATTAGACGTATATCTAAGAGTTATATACTATTATATTTTCTTAATTAGCTCTATTTTATTCTCTTTATTAGTCATAGAATCATTTAGTTTTGTTAATTATGTTTTTCTAATTAGTTATATTTTTGTTAACTTTAGACATCTTAAATTGTTAAAGTAATATACCTATAAAAAGATAGGTTATGGAAAGATGTTAAAATACAAGTACTTCTAATAAGCTTATTTTTATAACAAATGTATGTATTAAAAATAATAACAGTAAGCATTAGAATTTTCTTCTTACTTAATTAAAATTCAAAGCGTTTCAATATTTAATATTAATTGATATAATACGCTTTTTATTTATCAAACGAGTATTTTACTTAAAGTAGCAAATGGAAAGATCCCTGAGTAGTCTTTTGAATTAAAAAAAAATTTATACTTGTAATAGCTTTTCTGGAATTTCAACAAGTATTTCAAATTAGAAAAGTTCAAGAACAAAGCTAGTTATTAAGATCTGATAAAAAGTTTTGATAGATTCTTAGAAAATTTTGATAAAACCAATGTACCTGAAGTCGTGAAATCCATTTGTTTCAATGGTAGCCGTTAGTAAAAGCTGCAGCAATCAGCGGGCCCTGAAACAGAATAAGCAAATTTAGCTAAAGGGTTACGTTAGAGATTACTTCTTCCATATTTTTTATTTGTTTTTGTGCCACTGAAACTTGGAAAGAAATGCATGACAAAAATTGTGTAACTATTGCTGCATTTCAATAAATCCTTCATTTTCATAATCCTCTTTAATAAGGAAAAACACGAATTGGATTGTTCAGTTTTAGACAAGTATTGTCAAATTCAATTAATAAATAAAGAAGCAAAAATGCCACTTATGCTATGATAACTATCATAATATATATCGTTAGTGCAAGTGCACCAAATGGGCTTTTGAAGGTCACAATAGAGGTGAAATAGAGACATTTTAATGGAATACTGTATTAGTTTTGAATTAAATAAAATTACAATGTCCTTATTTAAGTAGTTTAAATTAAACAACAGATAATAATCTCACACAATTTTAGTTGAAATGATTGGTATTAATTGCATATAAGTGATATATATATAAGTGATATATATATATATATATATATATATATATATTTTTGTGAGCGACGCGAAAGGAAATGATTTTTATTTCAGTGTTCTATAATTTTCTCATCATATTATTATTGATATTTTTTTGTCTTTGCTTTTAATATCATTTTGCTTGAGAATGCTACATGATAAAATCATCGAACTCTTATCTTTTCATAGTGAATGAACTAGGTATGCATTAATCATATTAAGACATATTTTAAGGAGTACAATTTCATGTCATATCTTTACTCATTTTTTTCTATTACTTTTCTTCTCTTTTATTTTCCTCGAGGATAATTAGTAAATCAGGGATGTGTTGCTGCATTATGAAGTAATAAAAATGACATCTTAAAGAATAGTAATAGTTTCTGGTTATTTAAATAAAAATTGTTTTATATTTTGAGACGCTCAATCAGTTAAATTTCGTCTTTGTATAAAAATCGTAGTGATAGCTTTGATTGGAACAAAGAAAGAGACGTAAGAAATAAATATTAAATTTTACTAGTAAAGGTGTAAGGAGTTAAATATAAACTTTCTGTAATATTCTTTTAGTGATTTTTTTTACTTTTTCATTGTTTGGAAGAAAGTTTTAATATATTCAAGTGACTTAAGATGCATTCGTTCTTTTTAAGGAACAAGTTATTTTAGAAACATTGAATGATGGAAATTATCTTTGTCTATTTCTAAATGGTTATCTTAATATTAAATGTTTTCTGAAAGTTTCTTACGATAAAAACACAAAGGAGAGAGTTCAATTAGCTTCATTTAAAATGCTTTCACCTTTTGCTTGTTAGAAACAAATTTTTTCTCTTAATTGTATTTGAATTGTAAAATGATTAGATTTACTTATAGATGAATTGAAAACATTAAAATTAGTATTATATTCTACCGTATAAAGTTTCAAATTAAGATGTTTGCGTTATGCGAATGTAGCTGTTTATCAAAATGTTTAATTGAGTGAATATATAAAATGATTTCAAAATGTTAATATTATTTTTTTCCTTTCTTTTGAACCATTTTGTAAGATTTGTGCTTCACTTATTAAGTATCATGAATTTAATACATTTTTAAATATTATTACCTTTCGATAATCATGATCTGTACCATCAGTAAGTATCAGTGCCTGTAAAATATGCCCTACCCCAAAGTGAGCCCAAGTTCAGATTGTCAACCAAATGGGACGTTGCCAAATATTTTCGTTCAGATATAACACAAGGGGGGTTAAATTAACAAATAACGGATGTGATAGCGGCTAGTTAGAACTTTTAGTCATGGAACACATTGTACATTATAACAGATGATTAGCACATGATTTAATAATAAATATTAGGGAATAATATACTGACTCTCTCAGATAAAACGAACGCAAAAAGTAATAGCTATTCCGTCGAGTAAGAGAAAAAAGAATTAGGGAAGATTCCAGGAGTATATATATAAGAATCTTTCAGCAAAAAGAAGGTGGATTCTCGAAAATTCCGAAAACTGCAATCAGTGTTCGATAATCTTTGTCAAAATGGACAAGGAAAATGATAAGAAATTAAGTATGGATCAGGTCATCAACCCTTTTATGCTGCTTTTTCTAAATATTCCAGATATTACTGAAATTCTGCGCATCTTTATTATAGCGATTGAAAAATCCCAAACACTCTGCTGTAATGAAATAGCTGTAACAATTAATGTGATATTTCATTTATTTTTAAATTGAAAAAATGCTGACTACAATAAGAGATATTTTTTGAACTGTGATAAATGCTTTAATTTAAATTAAAGAAAAATCTAGTAATCTAAATTATTAAAAGAAACGCAAATGGCTATAAATGAGGTTAAAAACTAGAAATGTTAAAAAATGAAACAGGGAAAAAACACAAGAATTCTAGGATATTTTGCTATAACCTAAGGTAAAATAATAAATAAATTTGGATACAGTTTTACTATCAAAGTATATAATAATTTTACAAAATAAATTATCTGATTTTATCTATCTATGTATCTATCTATTTGTCTATCTATCTATTTATCTATCTGTCTAACTACCTATCTATCTGTTTGTCTATCTATATACTATCTATCTATCTATTTATTTCTTTATCTATCTACATTCATACAAACATACATATATATTATCTATCTTTACTCACATTGTACATGTATGTATTTTTATGTATGCATATATATACATACCATATATATATACGTACATATACATGCATATATATGTGAATTGGGAATAGAGATAGTTAAAGAAAAGAAGCCCATTAAAGAAAACAAAAAGAAAACTAAATTCCCAACAAATTAAAATGAAAATTTAGGTTTAGGACCGAATAGACTGATTTCCTGTGTGTGTGGTATATCAATTTTCCTTCTTTGTAATCTGATAGGCAAATATGCAAAGGCGAATCTCCATAAACGAAATACGCTTAATAATAATGATAATAACTATCTGAAGTCTGAAGTAGTAACAGTAAACAAAATGAATATGCTCTACGTGACATTGAAAATGCAACACCAATAAGAAGTAGTCTGAAAATGATGCAAATTTCAAGGTAGACGCACCTCATCCAGTAATACAAATTATGTGAAATGTTCTTCGGTATTCGTTGAGTATGACATAAGGAAAGTAACCTAAGTAGAAAGGACAATATCCGTGCCTCAATTTCTCAGATGGAAATCATTGTAGAAATTTTTTTCTTGTCTCAGAGGACACTTGTAATGGCATATAATGTCAGGTCACAACCACAGCAGCAGCTCCAGCAGACAAAAGATTTTGATAAGTGCAGGAGGGATTGGACCGAGAAAGACTGATTGATCCGTTAATCAAATATCAATTGACACCCACCTATTCATATCTACAGGTCATCTGCGGGGGAAACAGTAGTTGGAACAAGAAAATGTAGTACGTTTGAGAGGTGAAGGGGCGGGGTCAGAGCAACGTCAGTACTAGTTGATCAACAAATTCTTCTAAAAGGCGGTGGTGACCCCTGAAGTCATTCCTGCTGCAAGTTGGCAGTATGTATAGAATACCATGGATATTCCCATATTGACTATAATCCTGATCTACATATTGGCTGCTAGTGGCCTGCATTCATCATAAAGACTGCCATTGGCCTCACAGCACCGAGAACTCTGTTTGGAATTGTGTCGGATTAGAATAACATGAACTACAAAGTATCAAGGGGTCATGTTCTCAAACGAATCATATTTCTGTTTTTCCAATGACAGTCACCGTGTACGAAAGTAGTGTCGAC
The DNA here is from genome assembly GCA_019973935.1 of Trichonephila clavipes. Taxonomy (NCBI): domain Eukaryota; kingdom Metazoa; phylum Arthropoda; class Arachnida; order Araneae; family Nephilidae; genus Trichonephila; species Trichonephila clavipes. The sequence continues at coordinate 796,525 of BMAU01007365.1, read as the reverse complement.
GTAATGACAAGCCCCAATTCCGCTTATCTGTGGAATATGTTACCATGTGGCAACCCAGTATTATGGTTTGAGGCACCATCACGTTCTATAGCTGGCCAGCTCTAATACATATTTGGGGTACTATGACGACCCAACGATACGAGGATAATATGCTGCGGCTGACATTCCTTTTCTTTCAGAGTTCTCAATGCCTTTTACCAGCAGGAAATCCGACAATACACTATACGTATCAGCCAATGTGCTCAGCTAGATTTACAAATGCTTCCCTGGCTACCATTCTCCTTTGATTCCTAACAATTGGACGCGTCTAAGGGTGATTGGACGCCACTTGTATGTATTGCCACCAACGCGTTCATAAGACGAACTGTGGTAAACGGTTGACAGGAAAAGAAGAGTCATACAATTCCCTACAATTTAGTGTTCCTATAATCTGCTGAGCTTCTCGTTCTGTGTTACCAGACCATTTCAAAACAAGTATCACTTATTGTTCATAGTTGTCTCCTCTATTTGCCGAGTTTCTTCCCTTTCTGGCCACTCCTTCTCGGTGTTGCATTTTTGGTGTCGCAATATGTATATATATGCATATATATATTGCAAAGATGCTGACAACAGAGTGCATTGATTCATGAACAGGTACATACTCTATTAACAGCTATAGGTGGAAATCCTGTAGATTGCGGGCTTGGGTCCTGGACATAGCTGACACCGTCTTGATTGGAAGTGTAGATGTCGATGGGTCCAGGACTGTTGGTAGCCGGGAAGACTCGGTTATTGGCTGGGGAAGGAGAAGTTGCAAATCCTTGAGGTCCATAATTGTTGATCACTACACGGGAAGAATAAGCAGCCGTTAGCCTTCTGTCATTTCAACATCACCCGAGACAGGTAAATTTGTCTTAGATAGGCCATTCTTTGATTAACATGTAAATAACATTGTTTCATATTTTCCGTTCATGCATATATACTAAGCGACATGAATAATGGTCAAAAACTTATTAAAAAAACGCAGTTTGTTTTAACATTGTGAAAGTTCCCATTTTCTTTTCAAAGTAGGTATTTTAATGAAGCTTTTTTTAAAAAAAATGGTACTTGATGCAGACGAATTCAAATTAATATCATGTTGGCAGAATGCTTTATTCAGTGCTATTTTTGTGACTTTCATAGTTTCCTTTCATCCTTGGTTACGGAATTCTCCAACAAGAAATGCCCCACTGAAGACAAAAAACTTTAATGCTCTCTTTATAATAAAGCAAAAATAGTTATTACAGTACAATGTATTTTGTCTCATAAGATTTGTTTTATTGCAAAGTGAAAAAAAAAATACATCTTTTCAATATTTTTGTAATTTTACAGAAATATATACATATATATAAAAAAAGTCGAATTATTTGCAACATAAGAATGAAAAATAAAAATAATCAGCAAAAATTTTCAAAATAACAAAGTAACTTTGTTTTGTGATATTTGTTTTGAACAATAGCAGTAATTTATTCAAAAACATGAGTTATATTAATTTTCTGAGCTATAATAGCTTCGGTTTCCTTTTTTTGTTCAAAAAAGTCTTTAATTAAAAACAGCATAATTTAAAGAGTAATTTACAGTTATATAGGGCAATAAAGGAGCAAATTCAAAGGAAGTTGTGCAAAATATATTTAAAATTGAAAGTCACAACAAAATTTAAATTAAAAAAATGTAAAGGAAATTCCATTTGAATATCTTTCACAACATACTTATCAATAAGATAGAAAGAAAAAGCACCTAGTATCTTGGTATCTGGAATTAAAACATTTCCTACGACACAAAAGGAAAATCAATAAAATATTACAAAAATACTAAATACTGTATTTCTAAAATTTTACTACGAAATGTTTTTAAAATGAATATTCGACAAAAGTTCTACTCTGGATTGAATAATGCACAATGAAGGATTTTTTTAGTTATTTTTAATAATCAAAGAATTTTGAAAAGTATTTTTAATAATCACACTTTCAACACACTTCTAGAGCTTTTATAAGAAAATTCTCTTTTTTAAAATAAACTATAGATTTAGTTGAATTTTTACATAAACTTTATGTTATAATGGAGAATATACTTCAAAATATTCATTGTAAATTGTAATGTTATAATTTTTTTGTGGTCTACAAGTGATGATCTAAAGTATTTGAATATCACAATCCCCCCATTTTTAAGTAATTTTATGATTTTTTGAGAAAAATATTTTTTACATAACGTAAGGTTAGTTTAAATTATTTCATATTTCAGAATTTAATAAGGCTAAAAAAACCTGCTAAGGAAATTTTTACAGATTGGTATAGTTTTCGTTATCTGCTATACAAAATTATATAGTTCCTTATTGATGGACTACAGTAAAGGGAAGGGGAAAAAAGGAAAACATGATACATGTTTTTGTTTCTGAGTGTGCAGTTAGGAAGTAAAATGCACGGATATTTTAACTAAATTTGCGTATATAAATTAAAATAGTTAAGGCCAGCATTAAACATAAATGTGCAAAAATTTACAATATCATGCAGAAAAAAAGTTTTGACAATCAGTGCAAGATAAACCACATGCCAGTAAATCTGTCCCAGTTGTTTTCTTTGGAAGTTGAACTGTATAAGACTTCCCCCTCTTAATACAATTATTATGTTTGATTAAAACTGTGAGCACCTTTTGAAATATAAGTCATTTTTTGGAATTAAGATGCATTTAAGAACTTTGAAGGTTTGACAGAAAGAAAAGTATTGAAAAGAATATCCAAGCAAAAGATTATAGAGAAAAATGTGCTATCAGCAGACGGGGGCTACTTATATACTAACATGTGACTTAATTATATGAGCTTTTGTCGAATAACTGAAAATAATTAACTTTCAGGGGAAACAAATGCGGCAAAAATTTCTTATATAGAAAAAAAGATAGATTTTAAAAAGAAAAAGTTATAAGAAAAGCAATGTAAAGAAAAAATTATAGTTGAACATACTTAATTTTAATATGTTCTTGATACCAATTTAAAAATATCTTACTGTGTATGTGAAGTTATTTGTAAGAAAGACTGGAAATGAATGATGTAAGCCAAACCATTTAAGTGCAACCGAACGATGATTTTACGAAATTTTGATTTAATAGCTAAAAATTTGATTTTTGCGTAAGAAACGTCTTACAAGAAAGAAATATTTTCCATTACAAATATGTAAAAGGAATAAATAGTCTCACATGATAAAAAAATTTTGGACTCAGAATTGCTGGATGATGCTGAATAATTAAAATGGACCGTTAAAAAAGTGGAGAATATTCAATGGTTTACTGAAGACTTTGCCATGAGAACGAAATGAAAATTTGTAATAGCTCCTCCAATTTGAGAAAAAATATATAATTACAGTGATTCATTTCATAATTAATTTATTTCAAATGAAAATTATTCATTTATTGTCTGAAATAATAATATTAAGAAGACAAAGATCAAACATTAGAAATTCTTATTCACATTACAAACTCTTGCGAGAAAAAATGAAACATACTGAGAAAATTATGCGAGCGAAATGATTCCATATGGATTCCATATTAAGTATCCTCAAGGATTTTGAAACTTGCAATTTCAATTGAATTATATGTGTTATCAGAAGATCCATTGAAAATCGCATAAATTAAATTTAAATCATAATGTAATATAAAATATATGTTATCATTAATCGAGTGAAATGAAGAATGGAAACAATTTTGAAGAAGAAATATCTTCTGAAACAGAAAACGAATGGAATTTTAGTATTTTAGTAATTTGATATCATCATTTTTTTAAATCTTTCTTTTTTCCCCTTTTCTTTCGTAATGATGGGAAACATCTGTAAATTTAGATAACGTAAATAGTTATATAATTTACAAAAACTATGTACCAACATATTTAAAAAAAATATATTTATTTTTAGAGACTTTTAAAATGTTTCTTTGGGGGAGAAAAACAAGGATCTTTCCAATTTAATGCAGGGGTGTAATATTTAAAGATTGAATAAAATACAGTATTTATTTAATTAAAAGAAATATTTTTAGAATAATTTTTAAATTTTTATTATTTAATAATCATATGTAACCGGTAAAAACGAGAAAAGAAAATGAGATTTTACATGCATGTAAAAAATTAACCTTAGCCCTTTTAACCCTTTAGATTTTCGTTAACAAACGCTGTGAATATAATAATATTCACTATGTAAGATAAAAGTAAGTGTTTTTTAATACAGTTATTTTAAAATTGCATGGAGGGAATACTTTAAATTCTATTTCATATGCTATCTGATGATACATCTAACTTATTCTAAGTCTAACTCATTCTAATGTAAAATTAAAAAAAAATTTTTAACACAAATATGAATTATTTATAAGATACACATTATAAAAATATCTATCAAACAAAGTAAATATTTATAAATTACTCCTATACTATTCTGTAAAACATATAAACAAGAAATTTAAGAATTCTCTGATTGAAAAATTGTCAGAATGAACAGTGGGTTCATATACTAAAAAACAGATTCTCTATAAAAATGCCTCTACGTAATTCTAACTACTCTGTCATTACTATTTATTTTTTTAGAGTTCTTCTACATACATTACATGTTGTTCTTCTTCTATTCCCTAATGTTATATACACACAACATACAAATTTACATGTTTTAAGAATGAACAAATTCAACTACTCTATGAACATATGAATATGTCTTTCATTTAACACAACGACAAAATTAATTCCTCTATTTCTGTGGGAGTTCTAACTAAATTCTTCGATTAAAGAATATAGTGTTTTTATAATATTATGCAGTGATTGGAAATAGCCGAAAAGGATTTATACCTTTATTTAAAGGATTTATCGTTTCTTTCCCTGTCCACTAGAAATATTTAAATGATGGTTCCATATATTGATAATTTTCAGATAGTTTTTTCAATTGAAGAAAGCCTCTCTTTCTTACGAATACATACCATTATATAAATTTGAGAGGAGTGTTTAAAAAGAGTAACATTAAACGCGCTCGGAAATTATTTTCTATGACCAAGAGTCTTAAAACTGACTGGGAATGCTACACCGATGAAAATCGGACTACGGGGCCAAGAACCATTTGGTTGACTACCTAAGTAAAGGGCACAGTCCCCTAACGATGGATGGAAGACGTTCTTACCAGTGGGGATTTGCGGTGCAAAGGGATGACCCCTCTTAATGGGAGAGCTGCCCATGGGGGCGAGTCCGCCCGGCGGCTCGGTCTGGCCCACGTTGGTCATGTGACTGGCCAGGGCTGCGGCAGTGGACACTGCTGTGGCAGAGAACGCATCCACGAAGAAGGCCGTCGCTTGGTGGTCGGTGGCCGCAGGTGAGGGGATGTAGCTGAAGCCATGGAAGCCTGAAGGGGAGGTTTTTAAAGAAGCAGTTAGTGAGCAAGCACAGGCAGGTGTTGTCAGAAAACTTGTGTATCAACAGTTATAAAACGAGGGGGCTCAGTTCTCTTTCTTTGAAGAGGGGGACAAAACTGCTACTTTAAGTTTTTAACGATAGTTTTTTTTTAAAAAAAATCTTTTTAAATGTATTTTTTAAAAGATAAAGTACAATTAATGCTTATTTGACTTTTACAGTGACAAGGTGATGAAAACTCAAAAAAAGGTTTGTACTTAGATATTAGCTCGCTCCATAAAGGTTTCAGTATCATTAAAGAGATTTCTGTTTGTGCACATCGGCTGCTAATTCAAATGGAGTACAGCAGTCGCATTGCATTATGAAAGAGAAGAAGTATATTCCAAACCAAAAAATCAAAACCTGAGTTTGTGTAACATCTGAACTACATTATTGTAAAATCTCAGTGAATTCAAATCTTTCAGAGATTAATGAAAAAATTTAAGAATGTTGATTTATTGTAGGAAGGAAATAATCTAAACCATCCTTGTTCAATTGTTTGTATGTCGTTGTAATGTACAGATGTTGCCTATGGAAATTTGTTTTCCATTCATTAAGTTTGATAACTCAAAAAAAAAAAAGTTTCTAATCGAATGATTTTAATTAATTTTTTTACTTTGTTTCGTTTGGGGGACGAAAAGTAAACCTTCCCTTCTGACTAAAATGGAAGAAAGTGATATATGTTCAATTACTATCGAGAAAAAAATTAATAAGAACCAATTCCTTAATTATTATTAGAACTCTTGATTCGCTGATCGTGATCGCTTTTAATGATTGATATAATGAATTAACAATTCTTATTTGAAAGTATTGTAATTTCAATGCGTGACAATTTTGTAATAGTTTGTAAAGATAAACTTTTTGAAATAATTCCTTCGATTTAATTCCAAGGCAACTTTATAAGAGGCACATCAACTAATAATAGTTTATTTTTCTGTAATTTCCTTTTAATGTTAGAGTGTTTTGCAATTTTTTTCAAAAAGAATAACATTGCTTGCTTATATTCTCTCTCGTATTATGCTTCCGTTTCCAAAAAAAATACTGACAAATTATTAATAAAAGGTTCTAAATTAAAAAAAGTTTTAAAAAATGACACATGAAAAATGTGTAGAAAAGTTGGAAAAAATGTGTACAATATTCCAAGTTAAAAGCGGAATATTAGAAGAAAAGTTTAGATATTGCTTGAAAATCTATTGTAGTTAATTAATATATATTTCGTTGCTTTCAAAAACCGCTAAAATAGTATATAATTCCTCAAACTGCTTGATGTGAGAGAAGCTCGTATTACATCCCCTTTATAACTGATTGATACAAAGTCAAGCATAACAATAAGACATAAAAAAAGAAAGTGCAAATTGAAAAGAGGAAGTATTTTGAAATTAATTTGAAATCTTAGTACGAGAGTAAGAAGAAACATTCTTTATGGTTGAGAAACGCAAACTTTTCCATTAAACATAGAAAGACAGCGTTACTTGAAGAAAAAATCAAGCTATGTATCTCTCTTAATCTTCAGTATGAGATGAGAGTGACTTTTCGCGATACTATTAATGATTTCATTAAATAAACTGTGTGCTGCAAAATAAGGATTTACCATCTAATGAAAGGAATGCAAATGAAGATTCAAATTCTGGAGAAAAAAAATAAGGATACAGCTAGACAGTAGCGAAAATTAAAAAACTTAACGAACGGTACTACTAAAAAACCATAATCTATACCACTTTAGATGATTTTATTTACATTCTTCTTTTGAAGCTAAGAGACAGCATATCCAAACATAAAAGTTGTGAGCAGGTGCAATTTGCTTTCGCAGCAGTTTTGAAAGGAACGACAATAAGAAATAAGAGTATAAAACAAAGCAGAATAAAAACAGTGAACAAAAAAATACAGTACTTTTAAGCATGCAAGGAAAAAGCAAATAAAAGAAATAACATAGCAACAGAAAGCAGGTGAACTTTCTGCATTTTTTACTCACATTTCAATCTTCACGTCTTCGGATCTTGTCATCTTCTCATAGATATTCCAAAGAACGATTTTTTTTGGTGGTCCTCAAAAAATTGATAACATCTTGGAAGCAGCTGGTGTAAAGTAATTTTTAAAATGTGCACGCCTTGATTTATTTCTACTAGCTTTGTAAGTTAATGCTTACATTGTTACCCTTAGATCTAAATGATCTCCATCGGATTATTCCAGATACATATAGAAACAAAATCTGGCAATTCCTCCCTTAAGGCATTTACAATTAGTTGGTTATGGTAATTAGCTTCTATTCTAGATAAAATGAATTATTTGAAATCTAATTGTTTCTATTGCATTATTAATTTTAATCTGGTAAAGAATCTAACTACAAAAATGTTTTTACATATTAGTTTTCTGTTATAAATTTACTATTCATAACACATTATATGACTAATAACTATTTACATTGCTTTATTTACATTTATAAAAATGCATTTTGAGTTTTTATTCAGTTTTAATTTTGATACATAACTAAACTATTATGTGATTTGTAATTCATCCTAAAACTGCTTCGCTAATAAATATGCTTGCTCTCAACTTGATTAAATATAAGTAGCTTTAAGATAGTAAAAGCCACATTATCCTTTGGGTGCCATTTAAGATGCATTTAAAGATGAATGCCATGTAAATGTGAGCAATAGCAAATTTTGCTTACTTTTGCTCTTTTTTACATAATTTTTATTTGATCATATGATTAAAGCTTAAATTCATATTTTTTTAGTTTAAAAATCTTTTTTATTAAAACACAATTTAAAAAATAACCATTAAATGGTTTTGGCATTTTAACAATGGTATAAAAATGAACGTATGCTTTAAATTACTTTTAAGAACTCAGTTAAAGAATATGTAGTTTTCATTATGGAAAATAAACGAATTAGTTAATTTTGTCTAAAATGGACACACTTCCTCAATAATGCATCTTGACGTATTGCTGTGTGTACAAGTTGAGATCACTCACACAAACTGGCTTCCAGAAACTTGGAATCATGGTTTAAAATTTGAATTTTTATTTTCTTCTGTTTTTGAATATGCTGTGCTATAAGTGTTTCTTATATCTAGCACCCAGAGGAGTGGTTCTAGAGCAACTAATTTGATTCATGAGAAGTAAAATTTTATGAATCCTTTAAATGATCTCATCGTTAAGAGTCTTCAATTTAATGATTTGTTAAATCCGGAGAAAACCTTCTTTGTTCCTTTCAGATTCGTTTCGCTGAAAATAAATGAGACAAACAAAATATCGGGGAATCAATTAACAAGCAACAAAAAGATTCATAAAAAAAACTCATTTCTAAAAGCTATGTTTCATGCGGACATGCAAAGAGCTAAAGGGAAAATATAGCCATGCTAGCAAACAGCTAAATTCATTACCAACTAGAATGCTTCTGAGTGTCATCTACCGAGAATTCATTCTACCTAAATCTAGAAATCTAGTACAGTGTCCAGTCCCTTTCTATCGAGTGCACTTCTACGGTGTGAAGAGTACGTTGAAGATCTTGAAGAACATCTTGCTATAGTACGGTCAGCCAAGCTTGTTTTCGTGTCATTATATTTTCAATTTCGGTGAAAGGTTAAATAAATGTTAATAATTCAAACATGTAATTGTGCATTTGCTAGTTTTAATCAATCTGAGATTTACTGAAAAATTTTGTATAAGTAAAAAGTACGTTCAAAGCAGGCTGAGCGAACTATAGTAGATTTACAACAGTCATAAAAAGATTGAAAAAATTGTAAAAAAAAAACAAACTCAGATGTTTATCTGAACGCATTGAGCTCCGAATAACACACCATATTTTTCACATGAACATGGAAAATTAATTTGACACTTACAATAAAGAGTGACATAATGGTAGTAATTTACAGACTGGACAATGTAATTCATCACTATTACACTGAGGATTCTGAAGGAAAAGCCAATGTTAGTAACTATTATCTACTAAAAAGCCTACATGAGAAAAAGGTGACTCTTTGTACTCTACAGAAGTAATATTATGAGAGAAAATGGAAACCTTTTATACTCAGGCACTGAAGTAATCTAATTTCCTTTCGGATATTGGAATTCCACAAGCAATTATGCACAAGAATATTTTTTATTTCTTTTTCTCTCTCTTTTAATTCGACTAAAGACATTCACTAAAATTAACATCAAGAGTGTACAACCATGCTATCTGCAGTCGATATTGTTAACATAATCAAATGTCAGCGACACATTTTGCTCCGAGAACAAATCGAATCAACGGATAATGCATGCCTCTGATAGTTATTTAATTTGCTTCTTATTCATTCGATCGGCAAATCTAGAAACCCAATTATAAAGTTATTGATCACCCGCCTCAATAGAATGGATTACACAACAGTTTATGCTGAGAAAATGTGTTAAAGAGTGTGCATGGAAGGAGATGATATATATATCAATTTAGAACAATATATTACTCATTATCTTCATTCTCAAAATCTAATAATAATAATTAAATGTAAGTGAAGCATTTCCACTAAAGTAAAAACTCTTAAATTGCTTTTAATAAAGTATTTTGCACGAAATATCATAAAAAAAATTTAGTGCTTCCTGATAATTTTATGTAAAAAGATACACTTATATATTCAGTATGATCATACTATAAATATCTATAGGGACTGCAGAAGGCAAGATTGTTATGGTACATTCTTCGTAAGACTGAACAAAACATATAATTCTACAAAAAAATCTGGCATACAACTACATGTATTAATTTGTACAAATGCAAACTCTATCAAAATCATCCTATAACTTTTATGTAGTTGTAAATAAGACAATGCATGAAGTATGTATACCTTAAATTAAAGATTTTAAACTGTGACTAAAAAGACAGCATGTGAATTAATTTTATACAATGGAATGACTTTTAACATTTTCTTATAGTGCTGATTCCAGTCTTTGAAAAATGTTACACTCCTGTTATTAAAATACTCAACGATATTAAATTGGAGAACCACACAGAGTCAACCATGAACCTGGACTACAACATAATGATATTTTAACAAAAAACGGAGTATAAGGACACGAGCTTAGTTATGTACAAGAAGAATTTTATTTCTTTATATTCAACAAAAATACAAAGTTCATTCACACGTATATTTAAATATGACAATGGCACATGATTATTGCAAAATGACATTCATATAAGTAGTTCTAGAAAGACTAGATATTTGTACAAATTTTTCCATAGTAATAGGTTGACATAGTGAGAGAGAGATTTTCAACTCTTTCAGATTTATTGCACATTAATGCCTAAGTGATAGATGCACAGTCAGGAAATTGATTCAATTTACCATGAATGTGTTGAAGGAGAAAAAAAGCTTCCTTCTGCATCTATGGTTCAATGCATTTTACGAACCGAGTTCTTAAAATAGCTTCTTTAGAATATATGCTCGATTATTGATAATAATTCAACTAAAGCTTTTCCTTCCGAAGATTAACCAGATTGAAAATTTCAAAGAAATAAAAAAAAATATCGACCAAGATGTAAGTAATATTTAGTTTTATTTCTTCAACCGTTATAATTGTTGTTAAAAATGAAGCTTTATCGTATTTTTTTCTTAAAAAAAAATGCTTACTTATTTTGAACTTTATATCTTTGCATTAATTACAAATAAGTTAAATTTACTATCTTTATTAGGGTAAAATTATTTGAACAATATCAATGATTTCAGTTAAATATCGAATATCACAGCGAAATTAGAACCCAATTTTTCATAATTAATATTTTATAACTTAATTTTTCAGCAGTGATATAGGGTTTTAAGTCTGTTTCTTCTTTCAGGAAACTTAATTATTCAACACATTCATAGAAACTGACAAAATCGTGTAATATTTGCGGAAATTCATAACCTAAATTAACATCGAACTCGCCAAAAGCCTATTGACAACACGTATGCTAGAAGGTCTTAGCGCATCACGAAACAATGACAGAGATAGTGAGGTATACTTGTGTTGAATTGGATCAAAAGTTTTCAATAGCTTAAGCTGACAGGAAAAGATATCCTAAGACCTTTCCTTCAAATTCTTGGAAGCATTGATTCCATTTTTTAAGCAAACAATATTCTTTTTCAGAATTCCTTCATAATCTGCTGTCAGTGACTTTTATGTTTAATTATTGAGAAATACAAATAAAGTTTACAAGTTTCTTAGCATTAGCATACTGTTTTTGGAATTGGTTCAAATTAAAAACTGATTGCAAGAGAAATATTAAAATTTTTAATTAAATGGCAGCAATTTATCAGCAGAATGCTAAGGTAAGTGTATGATATTATATGTAAAAAGAAATTATTGCCAGCAAAAGTACACTGTGTTAACTTCAAATTAAATTTGCTGAAAAAGATTTTTCTTAGAGGAGCCTTCAAAATCTCTACAGTCGTTCTGTGATGAACTACGACTGAGTGCCACTACAAATTAAAATTGATCATGTAGTTCTACTCTAAAAATTATAACGATGATACAAAAAAAATTTAGATTTTGGCACAAGATGCTTTTACTACAGATAAAGCTATGAGCACATATGCACATAGGAACGTGCACAGATGAATGCTTGATAGATATTCATGTTTTTAAATTAATATTAAAGCATATACAGTGTAGATATCGTATTTCTTCTGAATGTAAAATTGTGATATCTCTAAGATCTCCAATACATGTAACAGAATTGGTTTTTATGTATAAAGTTTAATTATTTTTTATTTGATTAAAGGGGACTTTCCATTATATTAGCTAAAAATAAATATATTTATAGAAAATAGTTACCGTGTGGAAGTGTCATAACTATAATGACAACTGAATATTACACTTTTTTTTTAGCTCTGAATAAGAACATGACTTGTCAATTGTAAGGAGTGTGCCTATTATAATTTTTTGCCCTAATTTCCGATCTAAAACCATATAGATATTTCAGAAATGAATAATTCTCTATATTACGATTATTTTAAAATTTAAATTGCATTTATAACGAAAATTTAAGATTTTTCCCGATTTCCTGCTGAAACACTTTTCAGAATTGCAATTTTATTGCGATTTGATCAGTGTAACCTCAAGGTCTAAGACGCGTAAGGTTTCAGGACGTACATCAATTTGTTAATATATTTCCTCTCTTCACAATTTTTCTCTAATAAAACCAAGAGAGAAAGCCCTTAGAAATTGTTGAATTCAAATAAAACCGGAGCTTTTATATTTTGCAGAAATTTATTTGTCCAGTTAGATTTAACTCTGTGCACGTTCGCATGTGTTACAAAAATTAAAATATCTAAAAACTATTAAAAATGTGTTGGCAACATACATAAGGTGAAGTAGTGAGCATTTTCAAATTACACTAGAGACCTATTGATATTAAAACGTCAAGAGAACGCTCATTCATTGTTTTATAGCATAGATCTTGAACACTTATCAATATGGATTGACAAGAACAATTATAGCCAAGGAATAGCCGCTTTGTACACAAATGCGCGAGGAAAAGTGTAAAGACAGTTTTTAAAGTAGCATATCAAATTAAGACAATGTATAGAAGAAAGAAAATTTCTTAAAAATAAAGATTTTTTTCTCATTGTTAAATTTAAATAGTCTCTTTGCCTAAGATAAAATGATATATTTTATTAATATTCGGTTCTTTCGTTTGTGATTTGATATGAATTTAAGATTTTTAGGAAGAGCCATTGGTAGAGAGAATTGGCTGGGGAAAACACGTAAGCAAGAGCTAAAGATTTAAAAACATTTTTTCCAAACTAGATGTTTGTGTGGAGCTTATACTTGCCCTAAAAGTGTAGATTTTGAATTACTTGAAGTTTTGGGAAGAACAGGTATACACAACTGTCACATACAGTTTAATATCAGATAATAAACTTTTCTATAACACAAACTTTCTTTTTATCAAAAAATTAATTTTTAGAAAAATTATTTTGTATTTGTTTAAGTCTTTGGCTCAGTAATCTCTATTGAGAAGTGATAATTATATGTAATTAACATATGCTTTTCTGTATTGCAAGCTGGAATATTCTGTATTGTGTATGATTACTTTATTGTAAGGTAAAGGAGAAATTATACTGCACACGCACAATGAAAGCTTCCCGATTAAACAACTGAACGTCTTATCTTAAACAAAAACCCCAGAGGATATCTTATAGTGAAAATCAAATTTTTACAACGATGTCTCTTAATACTTTTTTACACTTTTGAAAAATTTTTTCGTTTATTTTAAATTTTTAAGAGGTAGACGTTGATTTTTTTTAGATATTCTCACTGTAATTTAAATTCCTAATACATTCCTGAAATGATAAATATATTGAGTTTCAAATAATATATGCTTTTTTACCTTGCTAAAGTCAGAAAAAATATTCTCAAAATAATGAAGTTCATATTTTGAAGTTTCATTCCAATTGCAATTAATCAGGTTCTAAAATAGATATTTCAAATTCTTGTAATTTTGTGTGTTTTATGTTTATACTTCCATATAATATTAAACATTTAAGCTTTAGTCGTTGCATCGGGAAAATTTTACTGCTTGTATAAGGGAATCACACTTCACGCAGTTTTTTCCCTCTTCATGATGTTAAAAAGGACCATGTTTAAGGAGCATTTTTAAAACCTTGACTGGTCATACAATCACCAATGTTTTATGTGGATTCATTACATGGTTATTAATATTCTATTAAAACCTTTTTAAAAGTTTTGAGTAGTATTTTTTTTAAAAAAAATTCTACGTAGAGTAATTTCCAAAAGACGAGCTTCCAAAAGACGAAAATTGCAAACCATTTTAACATGTAAAATTTTTTTAATTAAATTCTTTAACGAAATCTCTCATTAAAATATTAACCTATACAGTACTAATATGCTTGCAAAGTTTCAAATTTGAAGACGAGCAGAATTTTCAAAAACATTCTTTTTGTATTGTAATTTATATTTTTGAGAAATTGTGATTCTATGTAGACACTTTTACCTTTAAGTAAAGCATACTAGTTCCATATTTGGATTACTAAAATACTTCTAGTTTAGTTAGAATAAAAATTTAAATTGAATTAGAATCGGAAGAAATCATAATTTATTTTCCAATAAACACTGGAAAGAGTAAATAGATTCACTGATTTCTGCGAAGTGACTCCCTTCATAAATAGTACCTAATCTGATGCAAAACAATACAATAGCTCTATCATAAGAACAATTTGCTTATTTATTAGAAAACTGATAAAATCTGAACTTTGTCAACTAACATCATTTTGGTTTATGTATATACATTTTTCGCACCATGGATATCTATTTATTTTAAAATATTTTCCTATAAAAACGTGCTATTCTACGTGGAATAACTTTATTTTGCCTAAAAATGACTCATTAGAAATGATGTTGAAGTAAAAAGGAAACGTTTCTTAATATCACATTAAATAAGCCATCTCTCTACCAGATGCTCTTCTCAAGTAAGCCGTAGAAAATGAGGCGCTGAAGCATATCCATGTAATAAGTTCTTAGTCATTTGAGCCCTTTCAGGGACATAGCCACATAACCAGACCATTTTACTAACCAGCTACGGAAATCGTGCTGATTAATATAATCTTATAGATATTATTTTAAAGTTTAATATTCTTTTTATGTGTGTTTTACACACAATACTGGCATTGTCCCGAACAACGCTTGAAAAGTGCTGAAGAAACTTGGGAAAAATTAGTCATCACATTAGCTAAGGCATATGTGAGGTTTTACGAAGAGTAAACCAGGGGTAAAAATCTAAGTTATTGAAAATACTATATAGACTGCACTTTCACATCTATGATTTCTTACTTTAAAACAAGGCACAAAACTTACGTGAATTTTTGATTCTACATATGGGCTTCAAAATTATCACTCTAAAATCACTATATATATTTATATATTATCACATTACTAAGCCACATGGTAATTTGCACCCAGATTTGACAGTCCATGTCCCCATCTGTCAATAGGAAATGCCACTTTTGATGTGATTTGACTTATTTTAAGTGTAAAAATAGTATTTATATGATTTTTTTTGTATAAAATTTTTCATTTCCAGAGATTTCCTTCTATAGTTATTAATGTGTTATAACCATCGCGAAAGTAATTTGAGAAATTTGGATATATATAATTAGGAACAAATCCATGCTTGGTTGAACTGGGGATTTTCGAAGGTATTAATAAGTATCACTTGATGAAAATGCTCGAAAGCAGAACTACTCTATAAGGCATTTATTTGAAAGAGGTAATAAATACAAAAAGATAGAATTATTATCTTGTACCTGACCGTGTTACCTAGTAAGATGGGGTTTGTAGGCTTTCAAACCTGGTTACGAAGACACCGTGTTAATGCTAAAATATTTTTCTAAAATAATCTAATATTTTTCATATAGTATATAGTTCTTTTAAGAAAAGCACTTAATGATTTTTTTTCTAATCTACAATACATTGACTACACGGATATGAAATCACACTTTGTGTACTAAAATACATCGAAAAATCAAAGACTGTAAGAGAAACTCTATATATCTTTGTTCCCTTCTTTTGTTGCACCTTTATTGAAAAGTAAGTTTTTAACTATATATATATTATAGGGCACTAAGGCATTCTTTCAAGTTGATCGGCTGTACCTTTGAACTGAATTACTATTATCTCACACAATCACAACACTAACAGTAACTTGCCTAACGTGCTTTCATTTTTTGAGGGACAGTTCTGTTGTCTTGCTCTTTATGTTTTGGAAATTAATAAACTGAATATACGATTAACTGCCCTTTCACAACACTATTTCTTGTCAGTCACATTTAAATTAGTTCTTCAATTGAACACTCGTGGATAATCAGATAACATCATTGTTCATAGAATGGCTGAATTTGAGACAAAATTTTTTGTTGAAGGAAAACAAATGAGAACAGCTTTTACGATTAGTTAAAACATTTAGGGAACAAACGTCACGCCATTTTTCTTGCTTACGATCTTATTTGGCACATCTAAACTTGGCAAAAGTTCATTCGCCATGCAGTGCCAACTTTTGATAACGGAATGATTTCTTGAAAAATTAGTACTGCAATTTGTTTTTATATACCTTAAGATTCCTTAGCACAACACATATCTGTCAGAATTAATAATAAATGGATTAATTCCGCTTTGGGTCCAATAACAATAAAAACAACTTTATGTTTTTTTAAAAAATTATTAAAAGGTTTTCTTAATCAAAATAAAAAGTGTTAAAAGCCAAGAAAATTTTAAAAGTTTTCTTTTTATCAGCAATGAACTAAAAATTTTCTTTAGACTCAAGAGTCAAATATCGATAAGGAATTCTTAAAACACTTCAATCGATTTTCTTGAGAAATTTGTTATAATAGGGTTCTTAATAGTTTTGTAACACATGTAAAACCTTTAAAAAGGAAGATAATGCAGTGAAAAAGATTAATATTTTGTATTAAACTATTTGCACTTTGATCGACCCCGGAAAGAGTAAAAGTTAACAAACATGAAAATTTTATTAAAAGAGATTTTTTAATAGAAGCCATTGTGTATACATGCTATGTACGTTATTCATACACATTTTGGGAAGGTAACAGATTTACATTTGCGACAAGGCTGAAGACAAGATAAGGCTTATTATATATTAAAGATGAGAGAATTAACACGATTTATATGACAACAATCAAGTGTACTTGCCTTTTTCTTAAATATTGTTAAATACTTCAAAAACTCGAAAGTTGTCGTTGTTAATGGAATATACATATTGGAATATTCCCTTCTGTTGTATTACAGGGTACACGCCTCTGAGAAACAAACAATACAAAATGCAATTTAGTGGTCCGATACGCATGACTGCGAACATACTCGTATTGCACAATTGAATACAAAAAAAAAAGACCCCTGAAGTGTCATTTGTATTTAACTTCAATCTAAATGCAGAGATATCAACATAAAATTATTCATAGTATATCATGTAATCACCAAACTATCCCGATGAAAGATTTTATAAATAGTTATCTAGGCTTATTGCACCATATAATCATGATTCAAATTATTTAAAGTATCTACTATAGACTGTAGTTAGAAATGCAAATGTGTGTTTATATAGATCTTTTTTTTACCTTTCACTTAAACTCATCAAAATCGTTTAAGAGATTTTTTAAAAGTTATAGATGATGTCTTTAGAGTTAAATTTTAGAAAACTTGAATTTTTTTTTTTGCTTTTCTAGTTTGCAAAATACATTTTCATCAAAGGTCTACACATGAATTCATAAATCTCTTCGCTGGTAGTCTCTTTCCCTTTTTTTTAATTCTGAAAAGATGAATGCACACATGTATGTATAACATTTTACATGAAATAGTTATTATTGCTTAAGAATAAGAAGGAAGACTTGTTCAAGAAATATTGCATACATTTTTTTTCACAAAAGTGGGTTACACAATTTGCAGGAGAACACTGAGTCACCATTTTTATTCGATTTGTAACATGTAGGCTGAAAATTAAAGTGATTTTTTTGTGTTCTTTGATTGTCACAATTAATTAATTTGAAAACATTTTCTTAAAAGAATCCAATAGGTTGAATAATAAGATGCAAAATGTACAAGAAATTAAAAAAATCTTTTAATTGAATCATTATTTATCAGAAAAAATTAGTTTTTGTCCAGAATTTTCTTAATTTTCATTTTCAGAAAAACTGAAATAATTACAAAATAGTTTTTAAGAAATGAACCTTTTCCAGCTCATTTAGATACATTCTTTAAATATTCGAAAAATTGTATCTCAGAGTCAGACTCAAATTAGACTAGATAATTGGTTATTTTTTTATAATATGAAAATATGAAAAAAGTGCAATACACACACAAAGAAAAATAAATACATAACCAGATTCTAAAAACTGCCGATTCTGCGATTATTTCAGCTAAAATGAAAAAAAAATTGTCATCATATAGTTAAATTTATCACAAATGAATTATTCGCAATAAAGGAATGCTTTGTATTTTAATCGAACTGTCACCCATTGATAAATCGTACTAATAAATCCATAAATAAGTATTTTTCTCTGAAGTACAACATTCGAATTGAAAAGATGCTTTCAGCGTTCTCTGCATGTTACTGTGATCCACCATCAAAGACACGCTCTCCATTTTTTTACTACAGTTTTTAATTACTGGAATTTCAAAGTAGTTCAAATGCAAAAAATAGTTCTTGCTCCTTTCATAGTTCCAAGGAGACCACTTCTGATGTTGCCAGATCTGGAGCAGCATCCTTAAAACACCACAAAAAAGGGCAAAAGATGAATCCAAAGACCTGCTTCATAAGTCCAATACTGAACCAGATTATTAATCTCTGTAAGGACATTTATTTGCTTATTATTTCTTTTTTTTTCGTTTTGTAAACGGCATTTTGGTTTGATCTCAACAATTATTATAACAGATACAGTGTACCACATTTGCAGCAGGTGTTTTGAGTTAGAACATCTGCTTTTTATATTCAGATTTGCATCGCGTGCAGATTGAAGATATTCAAATGTTCCAGAGGGTAAGGTATGCATATCTGAGGCACGTTAAGGTTCATACCTGGAAAAGAGTAGCCAAAACTGGGGTATCCCGGAATTCCTCGACCATAACCGAAAGTGGTGAAGCCGGCTGAAAAATAAAAAAACAACTATTTAAAGCATTTAGTCACATTGCACCAGTTACATTCAATCGGAGTTCGGGGATATCTACCTTAAATCTGAATTTGTGGTATTTAAATTAACTAATGGAAGGAAAATGGAGGATTTGTCAAACTTTTAAAAGACTACCTTTTGTTTTGTTTATTTGAATAAAAGAAAACGTTAATGAGAATTGCTTACTAATTGGGGAATGATGAATGTGCTGCACTGAGTCTTATGACATTTTTAGAAGAGAAAAAGTTTTCTCGATTCTATGTAAAAAATGGTGACTTAAGCTCATAAGCTTATTTTGAGTTGGAAATCTGTTTAGGATTTTGCGCTAAGAGTAAAGACTTAAAACTACGGGGCAAAAGGAATATGGTTTTAATAACGAGGTTTTAAAACAATTTTCATACATGCGTTAAACTTTGCATTCTTAGAAGCATTGAAAAGAATACAAAAATATAAAGTCATGTAATTTGAAGTCTTATGAAGACAAATTTTCTGCTACTTGAAAAATATTTTTAATTTGGGGATATTGACATTAATTGTATGACTTATAATCCAACAATCAAAAATTTAAAATCATGGCTACATTGTTTTGTCTCAGGCCCATTCAAATAGAGTATAATCTCAAAGAAATTAGTTTACTGGGATAAAAAGAGAAAACAAATGTTTTAGATATGTGATGAATGAAAGTAGAAAATAAAAACAAACAATTTATTAAAGCATATAATTCACTCCATGATTTATAAAAAAGGGCTTCACTTACAATTTTTTGTACGAATCTTTCATAACTCAATTCCTTTCTAAGTATGTGAAATTAAAATATAATTTAAAGAAATTATACGAAATAACAGAGATTTAAAGCTACACTGAAAGTATGTCAAGTAAACTAATATAAATTGTTCTTTCATTCTTAACTGTGATCAATATGGAATTTTAATTGTACTTCAACAATATGAAAATAACCAACCCTAGGTGAAGAATCTCACTTAATTGTAGTTTATGCAGTCTATATTTTTGATCCAGACTATAAACATGGCAATAATATCATAAATACACTTTTAAGAAAAAGTTATCTGCAAAAAAACAAAATAAGATAAAAATACAAGCGCTCAAGCAATGTTCTAGCTACTTCTAATTTCTAGTAATTTAAGAATTTACTATATCAACTATAGATGCAGTTATTGAAATTACTATATAAAATATCTTAATTTTTCTATAATATTCAAAACTCAACTTTTTTTGTGCGGAATAAGTTCAATATGGAAATAAAGTACTTTATTTGATTTAAGTAAACTAATACATTACTAAAATAAAACATTAAATTTCATAAAAGCGACATTTTACGTAGTTTGTCTCGTGCATAAAATACCTAAATTTTTATTTTTTAGTAAATACCTTATGTTTGCTTCTTGAAAATGGAATAAATTTTATATTGGATGCTTTTTTAAAATCAAGCTTACTTTAAGAAAAAGGAAAAAATATGCAAATTATTACCAGTTTTACACTTTTTCAATACTTTGCTGGTTATCAAAAATAAGAATTATGATCAATCGTTACGGAATGCTTAATTTTTACTTTATTTACAGCATGCCATTTACATTAAAGTCTGAGCTTTCTTTCGTACTTGTCGTTTCAACTATTTGCATTCATTGTTCGTAAATTAACTTGCTTTTATATATGACGACCGATTCCTTCGCACAGCATCGCAATATCTTTATAATACTATAGCATTTGAAAATTTAGCGCTTGGTGCAAGTTCAATACCAAAAAACGCAGCAAGATATGGAAAAAAATATGTGTCATGCAACTACTATTCCATTTTCCGAGAAAAAGTACGAACTGCACAACGGCGTGAAAAGAAAGCGAGCTGAAAAACTATCTCAAATGAAAAAAGAAAATGTAAGAGAGACCTACCGTCCGTAAGGGCTCCTAAAGGCCACACCAGGTCTTCACATGTTGTTTGAAAAGAAACAGATTAAAACGTATGGATCTGTCGTATTGAAAGGCAATACATACACAATACATTAGTCACGGGGAAGCGAGCCAATGGCAAGTATTTAACCTGATGTGACCGAAATAAGCAGTCCAATTGATTTTCCTCTGCAATATAATGGAAAATAGCTGCAAGTGGACTAATGAGATATTGATTCGACCTTTCGCTGTAGCTCTGCCACAGAAGAGAGAGAAGGAGAGAAACCCATACAAAACTTCGGCAGCGCCAACTTGGAAAATATATCGAAATTCTATGGGAGGCGATTCTTTGCCCCTCCGCTGAATCTGGGATCCAGCGAGCCAGAACGGAGCAGTCTGGAAACGACAGTTGGAATTTCTCTTCGTTGAAGATGGAATCTTGTGAAATTGTTGCAATTCACACATTCCAAGTAACCTTAATGAGAATCGCAGTGCGCAACTCCGCGTGAACCAAAGCGGACGCCACAACTGATATCCAAGTGTAGTGGAATGCCTTGTCTAAAGGTTGCATTCCTAAAAATTTTAATTCTTCGGTTCATTTAAAAAAACAGAAGGATGCTGTTGAATTATTTTTATTACCCATGAAATACTAAAAAAATTGATGTGGATGGAGTTTATTGTTATTAAAATATACAATTAATTGCCCATGAAATATTAATGTAGGTTGTTATTCTGAATTTGAATTCTAGTGAGACTGTTTAAATGTTTGAATGATATTAGCATTGATGGTAAAAATATGAATATAAATGAAATGAAATCCTTTGATTTGGGGGGGATATTGGAACACATGTAGTAATTAATTTCTAAAATAAAATGAAACAATACATATGATTAGATTCTAAAACTAACATCAAACAACCTAAACATAAAAATGTTTCATTTTAAAATGTGTCGAGAGGCTGCTAGTCGATATATCTTACCATTGGCTCCCTTTACCGTTAATATATAAATGTGAAAACTTTTTCTGTTTATAATATCAATGTATAATACTTTTATATTAATTTGGTAAATCATTTTGTATGGTAATAATAGTTTCTTTCAAAAAGAATTGAAATTTCAAAAGTTAATACAAATTTTTTTTTAGAATTAGATATTTATTCATTAAAAAGTAGATACATGATTTAAAAATTTTAATCTTTATTTAAAAAAGTAAAAATGAAAACAGAAATAAATATAATCAAACATTTCAACTAAAACAAAAAATAATAGAAATAATGAATAACCAAATAAGTTATTTGGATCTTATTTTTTAAAAATGAAAATAAAAGAGATAAAAAGTTAATCCTTTGCCAAAATTTTCTATCCTAATCATTTAGATAGTTATTGCAATTTCACAGAAAGCGTTACTGAACTTAATAAAATTCATCAGGAATAAATATTAAGATATCAGCCTCATGTAACTTTTATCACAAAGGTAACATTTCAGATTCATTGTGATCAAGTTAAAACTAAATTTACATAATATTATTGAATAATAGTTTCTAAGTTTAAAAGAACAAATTGTTCTTCAAATATTTTTAATAATATGTTCTATATCATAATAAAACATTTACTAAACTAAGGAATGAAAGAAAAAATGAATGGGAACATTTAGAAGAAAGTATATCACAAAGCTATTAGCTTACCACGCGTAGTGCTGTTGGGCATCATGACCTCTTTGGGCTGGGCTTTTTTGCACTCGACCTATAAAGAAATAATTATTGAATGAAAAGCTATGCATATTTAATGAAGTCTTTTCCATTTTATGATAAAACAGGGAAATGTAGTAATAAAATAATATTTATGGGATAATATTTTTGCAGGAGGTGTACTCTAGGTTTTAGCTAAATATTACTCCTTATTAGATTCTTAGGAATTCTCAAGAAAAGCTGGGAGCCTCTCTCTCTCCAAATACCTTCAAAACGGTCTGAAGCCTCGATCCTATTTCATTTTTATTTATGTATTATTAGGAATCTTTTATATTTTATTATAATTTCTATTTTTGCTTTTATATAATTTTTATTTATACTAACTTTTCAGTGTTCCTTTTAGTTTTGTATGTTCTATACATTGCGTTATTATTATATTTTAACTCTGGATCTCTGTATATGTCATAAAGATACTTATTTTTATACTACCAGCTGAATTAGAAATAAAAAAAAGATTTTTAGGAATTTATTATTTAGTTATATTCTCCCTCTCTGAAATTGGTTCAAGTCGATGTCATTGACAACTTAGGGCATATTTTCTCTGTTTACATAATAAAACCAAATCTAAGTGTATAATATATACACATTTATATTTAAAAGATAATTAATAAAAGTTTTCTATGTAAAGTTTTGGAAAGGACAGCTTTAGCAAACAAAAGATATTATTATGCTCATTCTTGTATGCATATATATGAAGTGATTGGAGGTTTTTGTGTGTAAAGGATAGGAAGAGGCATGTTGATTACACATTGATTGACAATGATTTTTCGGAGATGATACGTTACAAGGAAACAAGATCACATTCACAAATCATAGACAATGGTACATGAAAACGCAAAAACATGCAAGTGAAGCACTGGACTAACAAAACATTCTTCTTTCAATCTAAAACAGCGCTTCTCAAACTTTCAATATTGGCGACCCAATATTCAATCATAATTTTCCTCATCCCCCCTCCCACTCCATACAATAACAATGCACTGAAATCAATAATAATATACTTTGACGCGCTAAAGCTACAGCACGACTTTAACCTCTCAAGTACCACTGGCGTATATAAACGTCTCACTCAGCCAAAGCATTAATTGCCCTGGACGTATATATATACGTCTTTCTGAAGTACGATCTTTTCTGTTCTGTGCACTGCTATTCATAAAATTATTCCGAAGGCTTTGGAATGCAATAAAAAGACCTTGAAAGTATTTGTGAAGGATTTACAAATGATGGAATGAGGGAGCGAATCGCGTAACTTTTAATCGGCAGTGGAGAGATAAGCTACAAACTTAACAAATTATCAAGATAAGTGTTAATTTTTGTATATAATTTTATATATGACAAGCCAATGGTTTTATTTGTAATTATTAAACTTGTTCTTAACACTAGTATTGCTGAATTAATTATAAAATACATTGTGCAGTACTAGTACCTTTATAAGTGCATTATATCAGTGCAAATGTGTATTTATTTCTTTATGTCAAAATGTATTTTGTTTATTTACTTTCAGTCAATTAATAATTTTTTAAAATATTCTTTTGTTTTCGACTTTTCAATAGGCTCGCATCCTCCTCGTAGACCCCCCAGAGAGGCGCTGTTTGAGAAACGCTCCTCTAAAAGTCCTCAACTTATTCAAACCGGAAATTTTTTTAACAAGTTCTACAGTATCAGGTAATTTAATCTATGAAAGAAGACCCAAAGGGTTATGTAATGTTGCCTCAGCCCACTATAAAATTTGATGACGTGTTCGAGAATTAAAATTACAGTTAATTTCCTATTCCTATGATGCATGATTAAGCAATATTAGTATAGCGAGATACCTTTGAGGTTTCAGCATTAAAATGAATTAAAGAAAACCCTTGAAGGAGAATTAAAATAACAAATAATGCAACAGGTAGAAATAAATCTTTACATGAATTGTTGCACATGCTGAACTACTTTGATCTAAAAAGTTGTCAAGTAATATCTATAAAAGATTAAAAAAACTCTCCTTAGTGGCTAATTAATTACGCATGGTAAGCTATTACTAACTTAATCTCTAGTAACTCTTTTCGAAAATTTGCTGCTTACTTTTTCGAAATGTAATAAAATCAGAGTTAAAATATTTGCGACTAAATTATATTTTCATTCCATACACTTCCATTCAAAACCATTTCTCCATATAATTAGAAATAATCTTAGAATTAAAATATGTAACAGTGAAAATAATGTAGTTTGAAAATTAATTGAAAAGGAAAACTGAGAGAATAAAATACTTAATAATTGAAGCTTAAATAAATGTTAAGTAAATAAAAATATATAGTCGTTAAAATGAATAAAATTTCCCCAAGAGTAATTATTTGTACGAATAAGTCTACTAAAAATAATTGGGTACGATTCCTTATTATAAATATTAAATAACACTGCGTTAAAATTAATTTTATAATTGAAAAGGATTGAACTAAAACTCCGTCGGTAATGATTATTTAAGCTAAAGATTTAAATAAAATTATTTTCATTGAGAGGAATTAGTTTGTATTGGAAAGATGTTTAACACAAGTATTTCATAAAAATGCTGAATTAATAAGACAATATTTTTTTCGCATTAATTTCCTATTCTTAATAAAGTCTATAAATCTTATATAATTGACTTAATCTCAAGTTGGAATTATGTTTTAGGAATATAATGAAGAAATGATTTTTTTACATTTTTATGGTTTTTTTTTTGGAATATTATTTAACAATTATAAAAATGTCAGCTTTTTGGAAATATAATTTTAAAACCATACTACTTAAAGTTTTAGTATTAAAGCCTTTTTGTAAATGTGAAGTAAACTTCGAATATTAAAAAGAGTTTACAAATCTTTCTTACCATTTTGCTGTTTATTTCATGAAAATGAATCTCGCACACCTTGTCCACAACATCCTCGTTCTCGAAGGTAACAAAACCGAAACCTTAAAAAGATTAACAAAGAAATATTTAATTAACAAATAGAATTTTGTTGCTATGTTATATTATTTTTATGGGATATGTAGAGAAATTCATAAGAAGAGAAAAGCATAGATGCATAGAAAGATTATTTAATTTTATAATTATTATGTTATTTCATAACATATTTTGAAAAAGTATATAATTTAAATTAAATGACTTTTTATTGTATTATATAATATATTTTTTTCTTTATGTGTCAATAAGATTAAGAAAATGAAAATCACAGGAAATAAGTTATTGTAGTTTTCCTCAGATTATAATGAAAGTTCTACGAAATAAAGTATTTGTAACAAATTATTTTGTACAATACAAAAAGAAGTATCACACACACATAATAGTTCATTATATAGTATGTGTTTATTTTGAAATATCCATATTTTATAGCCCATTGCCTATTTTTGTACCATAACAACTAACTGTGGTTTATTGTATCAAAGAAAAATCCCGCACAGCGAAATGCATTCTTGTTTTCATTTCAAGTTGAAATGTAACTAAAGTTATTATGCTAAATTATAATAAGTAACATTTTTTTTGTTTATAGTTATATGTTTTGCATATCTAGTATAAACCTTGGGTGCAGTTATAAATCTTAAAAAGATTAAGTAAAATAATATAAGGACATACTGAAATAATTTAAAAATAAAGGATTGCGATGAAATTCTTTTCTTAGCATAAATATTTTTAGTAATAACTTACTTTTGTGTTTTTAATTTATTTTTGTAAAAATCTATTTTTTGAACTTTAATAGCTTTTAAGAGGATTTATAAAGATACGTTATACTTTTTTTGTAGTATATGTTCCTTGACTTTGATCAAACGCAATTTTTTTCTGTCTTGGCCTCTTCGAATGCATTTGTATTCCACATGCTTATTGTTTCGAAAAATGTTTCTTCAAAAATTAAATTTTTAACTGTGTAGAGGGGTAAATGCGTTCTCAGTTATTCTCAAATATTTTTCATTCTAGTGAGTTTTAAAAACATCCTATAAAATGGAATAAATAATCAAGCGATACATTTTGGAGTCATTAAAATTTTTTAAAAAATAACGTTTACTTACCTCTATGCCTGTTGGTCTGTTTATCAAACATGAGCATGGCATCTTCCACCTAAAAATTAGCAAGATAATAAAATAAACTGACACATCAATTTAAAGAGCATTGGTTCAGAAACGCATTGCTACAGTCTCATATATATTTGCAAGAAAAAAATCATTATTAAAGCTGCTTCATCCACTTAAAGAAATAAAATCTATATATGTGTAGTTTAAAATATATCTACTTTTATCAACTTGATATTTTTTCTGTTTTAATTCATATATCTGAATTGCGCATTTCAAAAAATATTTGAAGTTAAAAGTATGAAGTAGGTTTGTTTGTTAAAACAATGTTCAAAAATTTCCTGAGTTCCAAAACACATTGAGTCCATGAGTAATAGTTCAATAAGAATAACAAAGAAATTATTAAATTTAAAATGTTATTAAACTCAATTAATTAAATTTTAAACTACATCGTTCTTTAAGGAATAGACGTCATATGAGTTGAGAATCAATTAGAAATTTAAATTCTTTAAATTATTATGAAAATTAATTTTTTAAGCAAACAGCTTAATGTTATTCATTGATTTGAAAGGAAAATGTACCGAGAGAGAAACATCATTTTTAATAGTTAAATCTTTTAAGGCTAAAATCATAACTTTCTTTTCACAAAGAAATTACTAGTTTAGTTTTCAGGATATTCTTAATAGTTATATCGAAGTGAAAAAAAAGAAATTGTGTTTTTTTTAAATAAAACTTTTTTGGCATAGAGTTGCAAAAAGAAAACGTTTTAAGTTTCGATGACTCATTGTTAAGGTGTAAAATTCTTGACAATTGCATTTTAAATGTTATGATTGATTGTATGAATAATGGTTTCTAAATTTAAATAAGATCAACATTTTTTCTTTTCTTTAAATTCTAGAGATTTATCTTCGTTAATCCAACATATGCATTTTAAAAATTACCGCATTTTCCTTTTTAGTTCTGAAAGTATCTTTTTCGAAAGAAGCGTAGTAAACAATCTAAACTAAGTTTGCCTTTAGAAAATAACTTGTATCTTCCGAGTTCACTAAGTTATAGTATTTTTGTTTTGTGTCTCATGTTTGAACATGTGTTTATCCTCTATTTGTTTCTAAATTCAATAACCGAGAATATATTTCTATAAAATTCTATTTTATTTAGGAGATTCAGTCCTCTTTTATTTTGAACCGTAACATGCTTTTTCGACTTGCATCAATGATGGAGAAGAAAATAAAGAAATTTATTTGAAGTCAATAAGAAAGTAACACAAGCAAAGAAGAAATTTTGATATGTAGACAAGTCTCAGTGGAAACAAAAATTCTTCTATTTTTTATAATTAGTAACAAAGATTCAGGATGCTTGGAAAATTAAAAATTAAATGCCTTCAAAAGTGACTTAAATTTAATTTTCAAAACTCTTGTCTGTACACTTTGTACAAGCTCCATCCTTTTGATCAGCATCTAAAGTCATGTTTAGATCAATTGCATACAAATAATGCTAAATGTGATTTTCTAAATACATGACTGAGTACCAATTTAGCTAATAAGGTATCAAACAAAACTTTCTTTTGTTTAAAAAAATAATCTTAACATTAAGACAGTTTAAACAGATAAGGAAAACCCTAGATCAGGAGTGTATAAATTACGGTCCTCAAAGTGTATCTTTGTGGCCCACCAAGGCAGCCAGGAAACCAAACAGGAAAACAATGTTCTCTATAGAATAATAAATCATAGCACAGACCTTCAAAGGGATTTATTAGATTATGATGTTGAAGTGAGTACCTCAACTGTACTGAAAATTGTACTGGAAGTTAGCCGTAAGGGATCAAAACCAAGGAAAAAGCAATTTCTAACTAAAAAAGTAACAAAACGTTTAGCATGGGCCAAAAACACCGATACTGGACTGTTACCGACTAAAAGAAGGTGATTTTCAGCGAGGAAACGCATTTATTTATTCAGGGATACAAATCAAGTGTAGTTAGAAGAATTGCAATTGAAACTCTGCTGCCAGACCATATCCAACACACTGCAAAAAACCCTTCTAAACAGATGTTTTGGGATTTTTTCATAACAAATGGTACTGGAAGCTTAGTTCCTTTTAAAAGCATGATGAATTATGTCAAATGCATAAAAATATTATGCAGTGGAATTGTTTCATCGATGGAACATTTTAACAGGATTTGGTTTTTGTCACAATTCGATATTAGTCCAGACTTTTATGCGATAAAGTAAAATAAAATTGCTTAATTGGACCAGTAATTAACCAGACTTAAATACTATTGAAAATTATTACATATTCTCAAGAATAGTTCAGACAAGATGACTTGCACGACATCAGAACAAATGATAAAAAGGGCTTTACAAGTTTGGTTCCACGATGACGAAGTTTAGAACATGTGCGCTTCACTGGTGGAGTCAATACCAAAACGAGTTAAAGAGGTAATTTCTGCTACAGAAGGACATACTTCATACTAATATAGAGTTTTCGGTCTACTTCAGGACATACTTCATATTAATATAGAGTTTTCGGTCTACTTCAGGTTGGTAATGATATAAAGCTAGGGCTTTTGAAAAAATCGTTTTTTTACCATTTGTCCCAATTAATTCAAACAGTAAAGTACATGTGCTTGCAGCTATAAATATGAAATTATATATATATATATATATATATATATATATATATATATATATATAGCAAAATAAATAAATTGAATGAAACTGCCATTTTTTAGGGAACAATTTATACCTTTTCTGAGATGCAAAGTTAACTAATAAATGAAACCATTTTAAAAAGGTGCAGCCCTCAAGTATTTTACACTTCCACAATGTGGACGTCGTGCCAAGACAATTGCCCACCCTTGTCTTACATTAAAATATTCATAATTTATTTTTCCTTTTCTTTTGTGTGTGTGGATACGAGATCTAGATCAAGACTAATCGCATTAATCTTGCGCAGCTTAATTTGAGAAAGCGGCACGAGGCAAGCCGAGATGGGTCGATGACATCACCGTTATGTAAAAGTTTAAATTTAGATCCGATAGATCGATAGTGAAGAATCTTTCCCCAATAACTTGAAGAGCCCACCTCATTCAATTCTCTGCCACCTGGGTTGACTTTAATTTGCCGCAGGAGTTCGCAGATGTGGTCAAAGGAGCGAAAAAGTTCTTTTTCTTTTACGACGCGTTTCTAGAATTGGATTCGAGCAAAAACACACTTTTTTTTCTCCTTTTCTCTTCCCACCGGCGTACTTTCTGAAATGAAAGGATTGCCTCTATTCTTTGGACTGTGACGATGGGAAAAATCGCTCAGAAAAGTGCAGTCGATTCGATATAGTTTGTTCTCTCGTTCCTTTTTTGTTTGTTACCCCCCCTTCTTTTTTTCCTTCTCGACATTTGGTTTTGAGTGTAGCTTGGATGGATTCAACCAACAAGAATGGTTTTCAACTAGCAATGAACGAATGATGCTGATAGTGAAAGATATTTGCGATACAACACGAATTGTGATTAGTGGACGACCAGTGGAATATTTTTTACCTTTAAAGGAAAAAGACGAGCCAAAAAAGAATGAAAGTTTGTGATTTGATTTGTGTGCATGCTAAATTACCTTGGCCAAAGTCCACGCTCTGTGAAAATAATATTGATATCCCTCCTCCTAAATATATTAATTCAAATTTAAATTTTTCAAAACATATTTTTACTCTGCTTTATATAAAAAATAATAACTAAAATGAAACAGATATTATATTATTTAAAAATAATATTATGATCGCATTTAACAGAACACATTTCCCATTAACAAATGATGTTATGCATCGCCAAAACAATTGAGTTAAATTTTGGAAATGAGTTTAATTTATGGGTTATTAATCATAGTGTGATATAGTTTGTTCAGGAAATTTAAAATTCAAAACGAAAAAGAATAATCAGGTTTTGTAATAATAATGGTAAGAACAATCAATTTCATAATATTTATGAAGAATAATAATAATTAACTAAATGATGATGATGATGAAATATTATGTATTCCTTGAAATATGTAACATTCTTCGATATATGCAATATTTTAGAAGGTGTGAAGGAAATGATATTCCTCATAGTAATAATAATAATAATTTTATTCAAAATACGAAGACTTTAGAAAGCTAAATACAATAGAGAATGAGCTAAACAATAACACATTTAAATTTAAGACAAATCTTATATTGTTACATTTTAGATACATTAATAAAACAAAGACACACACACACAAGTTTTAAATCCATTAATGAAATTAACATTAAAAGTAAAATATGTTGCTATATAATCGATGTAGTTTTCCTTTCAGAAAAAATATACATGGACAAAAATGAAACCATTGTGTAAGAGATGTTCTCCTTAAAATGTTTTCACTGTCAATTTTATTCTGTTTTATCGTAGTTTTTCACGAAATGAAATGAATTCAAGAGATTTTTTATTATAAAAAAAACCAAATGAACGTCATATTGATTTACCAATTGATAAATTTGATAAAATGATCTTCTATTTTTTGTTGATGTAGTACTTCTTATTTTAAACTATTTTGTATTCAAATAAATATTTAACAATTATTTTTCTTTGCATAAATGAATGCATCACTTACATACTGTTTTTTCTCTACAAAACAAGCCGCTTTGGTCACCTTTTGTTATTTGATGTTTATAAAATGAGTAAATTGTGATAAGGATGATTCTATATAAGAGGAAATTAAAATTACTGATTATATAAGCCAGTAGAAAGAATTACTTTAGAGAACTTTTTAGAGGTTTTGAGAGAATGAAACTTTTTAGAGGTTTTGGGGATAAAAATACTTTTATCTTATGTTTTTTCATCTTCGCTCTTAAGGAACATCATCAAGTTTGATATATTTTTCCATGTAATGCTCAAAATGAAAATAATGAGAAACATTTATCTTTCAAACCTTTTTTAACAGGCACGTGTACTTAATTATCTAGAGCAAGTACTGTACAATTTAGGTTCTTAAAACATTATTATTACAAAATGGAATCTGTAACTGAAACATAAACTGAAGAGACAAAAATTTGTAATTACAGAAGATATTTACTGAAAAAGAAACTCATAACATTACAGTGAATTTCTAACTTACATAAAATATTCTTTGGTGGATTCATTAGTGCATTTAATATATTCAGACTCTAATTATGTATCTGACAAATCAAAAGATTTAAGCCAACTGTTTCTCAATAACTTGAAAATAAAAATAATAAATGAAATAAAAAATATTTATTTTCTTTGAAAAAGTGTACAGTATTAATGTTTAAAGTTTAAAATTTGTTATAAAACTAGAATTTATGATTGTGTCGGAGAGTTTCTATATTCTTAATTATTTTCTAGCAATATTCCGCGAGAAAATCTTAGAGTGTGTAATCTAATTTGTTATGTTTTTTTTGTTGAATATAATTATATTAAAATAATTATTGCAATTTTATCAATATTATTTTAATATAACTATTATTATTGCTGATGCATTAATGATAATAACATTTGCTTAAAAAGGGGTTCAAGCATTTCTTATTTCCCATTTTCCTTTAGCAAATGCAGATACACTCTCTATTATATCGTTAAGTAAATAAAAAATTTTGTTTCTTACGTTTCCCATTTTTGCATAAATTAAAAAAAATACATTATCATTATACAGAACATTCAATTCATTAAATAAAGCCCACTCCCCTGTATTTTGAGTACTCGATGAGATTTTATTTTACACATGTAAATTGCAACTTTTAACATTATTTATTGCATGTTAGGTAAACTCTGCTTCATTTACTTTTTGCTTAAAATTCTTACTTATTTATATATATTCCATCCTCCTAAACTTCTAGTTTTCTTTTTTTTTGTATTTGTATGACAAATATTTTCTATATAAACCAAAAATTCTTTTTCAAAAATTTAAGTATGGAATATATGAAATAAATCTCAAAAATCAAATGCTTTTTTTTAACTTTACTTTTTGTATTTTTTCCTGCTAATAGTGTATTCATGTCGGATAATTTCCAATTCAAATTAAGCACCAGTAGGAATTTTATATATCTTTTAATAATTTGGTATTAAACATACCAAAATGAAAGAGAAAATTTACTTTCTGTGGTAGAGAATCATTTTTATGATCTGGAACATTTTAAAAAGTAAAAACTTTGCCACTTTTTTGTAACAGAAAATTTTTCTTTTTATAATTTTGGTTGATTGATTGATTGAATATTAACGTCGCACTGTTCAGCTACACGAGGGATTTTGGCGACGGACCACGTAATTTTGAACCATGGTCAAGTGACGTGGACGACACCTGAGCTGGCACCCCCTCTCCTAACTACCACACCACACCAACGGGAGGACGTTTCAG
The DNA here is from genome assembly GCA_019973935.1 of Trichonephila clavipes. Classification (NCBI taxonomy): domain Eukaryota; kingdom Metazoa; phylum Arthropoda; class Arachnida; order Araneae; family Nephilidae; genus Trichonephila; species Trichonephila clavipes. Next base: position 763,400 of record BMAU01007365.1, on the reverse strand, counting down.
CTCTCCACAGATTTAACGTGCATCGCTGCCCTACACGGCGGGTCTTTAGTGGTACTGGGCTCGAACCCGTGACAAAGCAAGCCACGGTCCGATACCTATACCACTCGGCTACCGCGGCCCCTTTTATAATTTTGGATGAATGCTTTAGCAAATTTGATTTTCTGGGAAGAAATTTATTTTTGCATGTGAATATCTACTTACTAAGATAACGAATCGCTGTCTTTAATGAAAAATAATTAGATAAAATAGCCTTTATATATTCGAAATTATAAAAATAAGATGAAAATGGAGTTGAAAGTTTTTAAATGTCTCACGAGCTTTGTTTTGATTGAAAATGCTTAAAATTGAAATGGTACCTTTCATATTAATTATTTTTGAGCAGATCATTGTGTTATAAGCAAGAAATTAAAAGACGCTTTATTTTCACAGAAAAGACATGATAAAAAAATTAACTATCCGCTACAAAAGTATCGAAAGCTTGAGGTTTTAAACGCACAAATTTTGTTTTTTTTCCAGTAATTTAAAATTGTGAAAAAAAATCAGTCGATTTATGTTACAAAATTGTTTTATCTCTAAGTACCTAAAACTATGCTGTAAAATGCAGTTCAATTTCGATTAACTAACTGTTTATTATGCATATATGTTCCTTTTTGGCTTCTATAGAAGGTAGACGGCTTCGTTATAAGTTTTTATAGAAATGCTTTAAAGTATTTCATTTTTACATGTTAGACAGACTTCCCGTGTGTTTTTCCACTTCTTGCTTCAATAGAAATACAATTATGCCTTAAAGTAGAAATATCTGATTATATTTTTCTCCTATGATTCGACTTTGAAGTGGATAATATTATAAATTTTTTTATAACTTAAAAAAAGGCTATGGTTACGTAATGACGGTTAACGGCAATAACTAAATTGTAACTACAAAAAGTTTTTGACAATACAAATGTACTCTAAAGTTAAGAAAAACGTTACCAATGTTGTTCATAGATCAAGAGGAAATATATTTTCCTTATTATATTTTATTTTATAAGTTAGTACTAAGGAATAAGAACAATAACAAAAATAAAAATTAAATACATAACATTGTACACCGTAAGAACTATTATTAATAATTTGATTTTTTTAAAGAATAAGTGTTAACTAAACAATATTCTTCTCTTCCAAAAATATAACCATACTTTATTCAATAACATGCAAGGTACCTAAACTTACAAAGAACATTGTAAGCGAGAGATTCCATTTAGTTAAAATGCTTAGTAATGCTTCAATTCCAAATGAAACGAATTTCGCTTTTTATTTGCTTAATATGCTCTTAAAATTCTTTGTTTAGTAATTCCATGTCTACATCAAGATGTTTCAGAAACACAGATGTATATAATAACAACAACAATAATAATAGAATAAGGATCATTTATCATATGAAACTTTAATATTTTTATTCGACACAAATGATAATCTAACTTTTTATTTAATTACTGATAATGCATTTTAAAGAACGAAAAAGACAAACATTTGTAACAATTGTATTTATGATTTTCCATTAGTATAACACAAATTCGTTTTATGCAAAGAAGTACAAATTATTTCCTAGAATACAGGAAGGAGATTGAGAAGGAGACAAACTCTTGTATGTATTAGAGAGCTTTACTTCATCTACTATCTAAGGCTCCATGCACTTCACTAGAGTATACCTGAGGAGTAATTTGTAAAACTGCTGTAGAAAAGCTAAACAGATACACCAACGTTCTAGAGAGTTACAAGAGAGATGCTACCTAGAGGGACTGCATTCACCTATCTTAGCCAACAAATGATCGCCAAAAGCATCCATTTGGTGGATGGACCAACAGCCATTGTAATATTTAATGTAGCTAAATAATTATTTATAACGATGATTCACTGAAAAAATGAAGCAAAATATCACCACGCTCCTTTTCAATTTCTACTATTAGTTCACACTCTCCCTATATATATATATATCTTGCTCAAATTTTCAATAATTCATAAAATACTTACTATTCATCCATTCAAGTTCAAATGCAATTTTTGAAACTTGTAGTGGATGACACTTGATGTTGATACAGTTTTTTCAAATATTGATTCATTCATTAAATTAAAAAAAGAATAAATGGTAACGAAAATAATAGTCCAGCACCATATATAGAAAGGAAAATCTTTCATTGTGTCCCTATAGCGCGTTGGACTCCTTATCCGAAGACATTGGTTTCAAATCCCATCTGGTATGGCCTAATGTCTGCGAATGTGATTTTTTTTACTATACTAATTTATTGGAATAGTTAAATTTAATGAATGAATAAATAGTTGTGAGAACAAAAGAAAATAGTCCAACCACATACATAGAAAGATAAATGGAAAATTGCAAGGAAAATTGCTTTCTATTTTACAATTGAATATTGTGATTCTGTCATATGTATATATATATATTTATATTAATTGTAATTATTAAATAAAAAGTAACAAAAAAAAAACTTGGTGACCTAAGTAAGAAATGATTTAAATTTTTTTTTTTGTATTTATATTACTTGTTTTGTTATGAAGGCTCTGTTTAGCTGAAGAAAGTATAGTTTTTTTGCATGCAATAACTCATTGTTTTTTTAATAGGTATTCCAGAAATTTAAACAATACTTGAGTACAATTAATCTCCTACATAATTCAGCTTTAATACACCTTTTTAGAACATGTTCTTGAGAGTAATTGAGGGTAATTATTTATCAAAGCATAATATTTCCCTCCCCCCTGTTCTGTCGGGATTACAAATCATTATTCGTTTGTATGATATTTTTTTCATTATCAGAGATTTTACAAATATTCTCTGTGTGAGGAGCCCACCCATAAAATGAAGAAAAGAAAAATAGCTGCAACTGAGCTTCTTACTAATATGCTTTTCCGACAGAAATGTGTATTTTTTAACTTTTTGATATGTGATTACAAATTGTTAAGGGACATGAATTCCGAAAACCAGTTTGATTTGAATTACACGCATAATTTTAAATAGGCTGGGTGACGTGGTTGGTTTGTCACTGACCTTCTACACCTAAGGTTGCGGGTTCGACCTTTGTCCAAGTCGGTGGATTTTCATGATGCAGAAAATCGACAGCGGCCATGTCGTATGACTATACGGCGTGTAAAAGATTCCTAGAGTGTGTCTGTTTAGCTTGGGTGCTCTCGGCAAATCTAGTACAGGTTCACATCGCCAGAGCTCAAGTGCCTCCCTCTAGGGAGGAAAATAGGCATCAAAATTACCTGCGGCGATTGGCATCCGCCTACATGGTGCCTCACTAAAAAGAGACACCAGATTCCGGGGAGTATTAGGTCTGCAAAGTGGTAAAGCACTAATCCACGCAGCCCATTAGAAATAAAAAAATATGCATAAGTTTATCATGATACAATAAGGAAATTTAAAATTATGTATTAAATCTAAACGAATACTTAGTAAAAATATACCACAGACTTCTCAATTACAAAATTTTATCGGCATTTGATTTGTTCTCTATATTGTAAAGTGGGTTATCGTAATAAACACAAAACTATCGAAGTATATATTATAATTTAAACAGGGTTTTAATGGAAAAAAAATCTACATACAAAGAAAGCTTTGAAAATTTTTTTCTGGTTGTGTTCGTTAAAAATATCGCAATTATAACCATGAGCAAAATCAATTTTAATAATTTGCTTAAATTAAAAATGAAAAAAAAAAAACATTTTAATGAGTGTTGATATTCTGAGAAAGTTATTTTAACAGTTATCATGATTATAGGAAAATATTATTTCTAATTTTTACAATTTATTATTAAGAAAATGATTTTTATTTTAGAATGTAATAAATGAGTAATCAAGACTTTGTGAAAATATAACTATCATTATAATCATAATTAGAGTAATAGAGCCTATGTTTTATATTAGTTAATTTTAATTTTTGTGTTACAAAGAGGCATTAAAGCATTTTTTGGATCATTTAGTGTGACTTTTTTTCATGAATTGATTACAAAAAGCTTGTAAAATTATAACGCACTGTTATAATTGAAGTTGAAATTTTTAAACGGACTACATTTTAAAAAAACTTTCTTTGCATAAAAAAAGAATTGCAGATAATTACTTAAAAAACTATTTTTGAATTCCAGATTAAATTCAGAATTCTCAGCTTACATACTGACCTTTTAAAATCCTTTAAAAACCTTTAATTGCAAATTAATAAACAACCCAAAATTACAAAAACCTTTTAATTTTGTAAAATAATACAGTTTAGAAACCCTTTTTTAATCGTGTTAGAACGCGAGTGTAACTCATCTGAAATTTTAAATTAATCAAAACCCAAACTTTGTGAATCTGCTAATTTAATCGTTAATTAGTTTTAAAGTCAAAGCAGTTTCTTCAACTTTGGATTGGTTGACAAGGAAATAACAATGGCTGTAGATTATTGGATGCTTTTGGTGTCTGTTGATTGGCTACTGTCAGATGTAGTTCCGGGGTGATTCAAGAGAGCCGAAGACTTCTACCTAGTGAAAAAAAGAATCTATCTAATCAGATCGTTCAATATCTTACTGCAGGTTTATCTCAGGCCCATTTCAGGATCGATCCAGGATCAGTTCAAATCTGCCGTGACAAAATATTGATCAAAAACAGCAGAATCCAGGTATATCAAAGAAAAGCAAATCCAACAATAAATACAGACAATCGATTGCAAAATATTTACATCTGAATGCGATGCCTTTAGTAAATAAAATAGACCTCAATTATTATTCAAAATTATATTTCAATAATATATTTAATGAAGGTACGCAGGCGAAATCTGAAGCAAAAGTTAATGATAATTGCATGAAGTTCTGAATAACATAGCAAAATATTTCATTATGATTCGTTTTTTACCGATATACAAAAACTTCTCAAATTCATAACCTTTCTATAGAATTTTATAGTTTAATTTTCAGAGGAGACTTAACATTAATGAATGAGCTACTTTTCAAAATGGATTATTAACATTTTTGTTAAGCTTATTAAGTGATTTAAATCAAATACCATAAGAAAAAAAAATCAAAGACATGAGAGAATAATAAAAACGAGTTATACTTACTTTACCGAACTGTTGGAAATAGTTTTTAACATCATCCAGTGTAGTCGGTGCCGAAAGACCACCTACAAAAACTTTTTTTGTCCTTGTTACCATCTGAAAAGAAAAGAAAAATTTATCATTAAAATCTCCTTTATAAGTTAATCTTTTATTTAACATTTTATCAAATACACATTTTTGAAAAGGTAATTGAAATTAATTGAAAAATTTATATTCTTTTGTAAGAAGAATATGCACTGACTTTTTTTGGGGGAAGTACATAGGTTCCAGTATGGGAATTATTATTCAGATATGTTTTATTAAAATTCATCTGAAAGTCCGAGTATTTATTGAATTTGATAAACATTCGAAATTCATTTTTTTAGATAAAAATCAGTTTTCAACTTGTGTTCAATATTCGTCTCCATGCGCAAAATGAATAGTTAGTTTTCAAGTAATTATGAGTAAAAAAAAGAGAAGTATTTCTCTGAATGTTCTTAAAAATGAATCCATCAAATTCTAAGCAAAAAACATCCTGATATTTCTTTCAGTATCGTACACAAGGACGAGGTTTTGGGGTTTAGACTTCTCCTATTCACCAAGAGATTATTAATTCTTAGCATAAAAGTCACCCATGGAGGTTTCCTCTATGTGTTTTTTAAAGTATAAGTCTTTTCTATAAAAGTAGTCTATGTAAACATCTTATATCTTCCAGTTTTAAATATTTTATTTAAAATATGATTCCTACATTTTCATTCAGGCTTTGGAAACTCAAATATGAACAACGAGCTTTATTTTTTATAAAATTCGTATCAATTAGTGAAAACTTACATGTTAAATAATTTTTAAGTCAATCATAACTCAAAATATTCAATAGCACATTGCAAACGTTTTTTAAAGGAACCTCAACTTATTTTACTTATCTGAAATTCCTTATGTGAATTATAAATGTGAAGAAATTATAGAGCTTTTCACACAGTGCATGAATCATAACTTAAAAAAATAATGTAAAAACACAACTATTTCTTCTGTTTTAATTTTTGTGTGTCGTAGAATCCCTTTACATTTTGCTACCTAGATTACATATTTTTTGTTTACCAGTTTAAATCATGCATGTCCAGGGTTGTTGAATTCCATTCAAATATTATAGACTCTTTCGATGTAAGTTAGAATGCTAAATGTTTGCGTTGATTTAACAGTGGATAGTTTTAATTTCAAAATGTTTTTGAATAAAAAATAAAAATCTCAAGGTTTCAAAATTTCGATTTTTGTTTTTAATACTTTTTTTGATACCTGAAATTTTTTTTGTATCAAATGAAAAGCAATTCATGTGCAAATTATTAGCAAAATATAATTAAAGTATGTATGAGTTATTTCATGAATCGTGTAGTGAAGGGATAATAAAGAGGAAAGTGGCAGCGGCCAGTATAAATATTAAACATTTCTTAATAATTTTTTTTTCGTATTTAATTTATCACATTATAAGAAAACTTTAGTTTAGGTGGTGCCAGATGTATAAAAACCAAAAATATTTCATGTATTTTGCCAAATGCCATGCATTATTAAAACGAATGTATTATACATGTTCTTGCTTTTTAAATTAGCTAAATGAAAAATAGCATTTTCTTTAAAAATAAATACATTCTAAGAAACCTTATGTAATAAAGCTGCATTACTTTATTCGCACATTAAAAATATTGAATATCATTTTGTGTGGCACTATGATAATTAGTTTAAAAAGTCTGGTCTGAAGTCAAGGGTGTCTGGTATATTTTATTACTTCTCTTATTTAATATGTTTTATCCTATTTTATTTTATTCTAAAAAACATTAGTGATTGAATGCTTTTATATTTTCCTTAAAACAAACCATCACATTAAATAAAAACTATCTGTTATGTTTTATTACTCAGAAGTATTTTGTTTCCCTGTTGCCAAGAGACTTAAATAATTGCCAAATATCGAAAGCGAATCACGTAAAGGTTATAATAAAAATTTTTTCTTAAATAATTTTAATACAAGAAACGAAACTTCCCCAGGAAATCTAGAAATGACACCGATGGGAAGTACTCTTCTTAGTATTAACCCTAAAATGGCGTCCGCTAAATGGCTACGTTTAAATTCTCCTATCTTGAAAATGCTTTTATTACAGAACAATAATGTAGCATCATACGATGTTTAATTTTGATGCAGAAAATAGCTGAATAAATAAATCCATCCGAAGAAAGAATTTTTCCATCCCATTTATTTGATGCACGCAAAATGACTTGCATGAAAACGAGAAAGCATATCCACCATTCCTTTCTGCATCTAACGAGTTTTCTCCAGGCTAATGACAATTTCGATTACCAGATGGCAGCACGGGTATGTTATCCCAAATGCATTTTACCCTTCAGCCGTTGGCAACATTAGCCAAGAAGCAAAAGTGAAGCGCTATCGATCCATTGGCATTTTCCGTGAATAAGCTGGAATGGAAGAAGCACAACAAAGTAGTAGTGTGTTTTCTCCACCCTCTTTTTTTCCTTCTCTCTCCCTGTTTCTTCTGTCCTTTCCCCATCCCTGTTCGCTTGAGCGAAAGTAGGCCAACTCCCCGGGAAATACGAAAAATCGAATCGGCGATTTGGAACATCAAACGATATTGCATAAAGTTTCGCAAGAATAACATTCCCAGACCTGCGATTTCTTATATAGTATAACACTTTTTGCAACGCCTAAAAGAAGTTATGCGTGGATTTTATTTACTTTTAGGATGTTTTTGGCCGTTACTTATATAGAATGATCGTTTATAGTTCCCTTTTTTCCTTTTTCGCCTTCGAATGGAGAGGTTACTCGCCTTCCGAATGTTACGGTGAAATTTAAGAACGTTTTCGGGTCACAAGGGGCATTTTTGTGTCAGAGGATGCCCATTTTCTGAAGGCCCATGACCATTTGCGGAGCTGAAAATGATCGTGGGAGCTATTTACGGTTTTTTGCTCCGATAGTACGCTTGTTCTGAGAGCGATAGATGTCCGATTCGAATCCGCGATTCGTTTCCAAAAAGTATGGTTTACTTTTGGTTTACTTTCCGAGATTTATGTGCTCACAGTGTTTATTTTGTTTACAAGAAAAATAAAATGCAAACAGAAATATTCAATTTCTTTTTATCATCAAATTATGTACTGACCTGTTGTGAAGCGTGGAAAATAATATCGTTGAAATAAATTTACAGTCGAAAATTCCAATAAAGTTAAAATTGGTTTTGAATTTCCTTTTGAAATTCTTTTTTAAAAAGGCGGGAAGACTTAACTGTGAAATTATTGAACTTTTAAGTCATAGTATATATATAATCTTTCAAATTACTTTAAATTCCATTTCGATAATTTTAAATATTTAAAAACAAAATTTCCTATTGAACAATATTTTGCATCATCCAGTGTGTTTAAGTTTTGTTAATCCTTTTACACATTTGTTATGTTAATAAGTTTTCCTCATATATGTATAATTTGAAGGTTACAGAAAGTCATCGCATAAAAAGTTTCTCTTGTTTTAAAAAATATTATTCTTTTTTGATATTTTATAATGCAAATTTTAATGCATCCATGAACAAATTTCTTCCTGCCTATTACAAAAAGCTGATTTTCATAATAATCATAAAATTAATTAATGATTTTCTTTAAAAAATCAATATTTAATTTAAATTGAAGGTTTTTTTGAAATTAACTACTTACAATAAAGAAAAAAGTAAATTTATAAATCAATACTGTAAGTTATTCCTCAAAAGATAAAATAAATACATGTTTAATACATTCTAGAGAACTAGGTTAAATACAATTTTTATTTCATGTTATATATATATATATATATATATATCATTAATGTAAAAGATTATAATGTTATCATTAAAAACAATTAATTTGAGATAAATATTACAATATTTTTCTCAATTTTTTATCAACCCATAATTAACATAAACTCTTAACAAGAGAATACGTAGAGAAGAAAGAAGAATCATCGTGTATGTGTGAATTTTTTACAATAAAAAGATTTAATAAATTTAATTAAAAAACCCTATGTCCATGCACGCATGCACACACATGCACGAGCATACGCACACACTGTCGGTTTAAATTACTCTTTCAAGCTTTGATTATTTATATAATGCTTTGCAATTTTCCCTTTTTTAAATTTAATGTTGAAAATAATTGACTAAATAAATTATGTTAATACTAATAAAGACTAATTAATTAGTAATATTTACACGTGATTATGCATTTTATCCTCATTTCTAATTAAACCTAGAATGCAGCTCAGTAGTTCACTCCTTTATTAAAAGGTGAATTCTCTTACGCATAGACAAATAAATCTCAGAATGTGTTTAAAAATGTTTACATTTCTATGATGAATAAAATGCTTATTAAGGAAACGTTTTAAGCTAATTATGTGTGTATGGTTCATGCAATGCCATAGAATTGTGGAGGATAATATTTATTTAAAATGCGTGTGGGTAAAGATTAATGTTCTCTGTATATTTACTTACGGATCAGGAATTCTGGTTATAGCAAGCAAATGAAAGCTTAAAAATAACTCTTTAACACCCTAAGTGATCATTTTTTTCCCAAAGATGTTTAAAAAAATCACATTTTTTGTTGTATGCTAAGCATGATACTTAACTGAATGCGAAAATGGAAAAATTTTATTTTAAGTTTTAATTTTAAAGTTTTCACACTATTTTTTATTTTATAAATGTGGAACACAAAAACCCCTCAATGTTTGCTTTTTTCTAAGTACATTGTGCATGCTATGAAGAATGTTTCATACATTTTAAAAGAATTACTCTCATACTTACAAAAAAATTTTCATGTTCGAAACCGATTTTTCAAGCGGTTGAGGATTTTGTGTGGGAGTGCATATATATATGCCTATACAATTTTAAGCATTGTATTATACGTACTAAGTTTTTACAATGCAATGGGCACATAGACTATATCGTCTTTGTTGGATTATCTTGCTATTTTAATATATTCTTAAGCAACAAATTACACATTGCCAATTCTTGTTCTTTATTGAATATTTTCAAAATTCTGAATATTTGTTTTCAATGAAAAATTCTCTCTGTCCTCCCTTCACCACAAGAAAAATCTCTGGTAAAAAGTATTTCAGTACCATGGACAAACTGCATCATTTAAAAACGCACTAGCATTTATTACTTCATTATAAGAAGGAAAAATATGGATAAATCGAAGATCGAAAGAAGACAATATCATTGCCCGCAAAGCGTATGAGCAAACTATTTGTGGCCAGTTTTCGGTAGCTTGTGTGGTGCACGAGCAAACCAATTAAAGGGTTAAGGTAATAAAAACTGATCACTTAAGTTTCTAGAAACAAGATGCTATGCATTTGTTCTTTTAAAATCTATTTCTGTAATTTTAAATACTTGGCGATTTTGGGTGGTTAAATATGAATAAAATGTATGAGAAATTTAAAAGTTTTTTTATCACCTTACCTTATTGATGTTTTATCATTCATAAAAAGAGACAAAAAGAACAATTTAAAAATCCCATAAAAATTTCTGCAGCTAGATACTATTTTATTCGATTATCATAAGCCTCTATTAATAGTATTTAAAATTAAGGTGACTGACACCTAATTTTAAGGTGACATTCGGAATCGTGGTTTTGGAAAAGCCTTAAATGAACGTTTTTTTTATATTTAGAGTCACTTGAATTAGAACATACATATAAAACTATTTTAAGACTATCATTACAATAAAAATTAATTTAAATGTAATTTTTTAGCAAAAAAGGAAGAGTGGAAGGAAGAATGACATACTTTCAAAACATTCTCATTTTGTAAATATGCTTCTATAATTATAATATTGTCACGGAGTTCGAAAGAAGTACACAGTTCAATTATAAACAAACAATTAGATTTATTCAAACGCTGGGAGCTCGTACAACACTGGACTGAGAACATGCCCAACTGGCGATGAACTCTGCTTTTATACACTTCGGAATATTCGAGAAATACCCAGTATGCACTCTAAAGAATGATCTGGATTCATCTAGAACCTAGAGAAACAATACATTAAAAACGAGAACAAAATTCCAGTCTTTGGATAAATCTGCCGGGGCCGGGATTCGAACCCGAGACCTGAGGAAGTTCAGTCCAACGCTCTGCCAACTCGGCTATCGGGAACTGTAGCAACTTATGCGTGCGGCATTGCTCCCCTCGAAAAGAAGACAGCGCCCCGCTGTCATTTTGTTCAAGGGTCTTTATTCTGGAACGAGTGATGGGTCCTTTGTATGATTCTTTGGGAGGAATATCCTCGGTTTCGATTTGCTCGGCGGGATCATGGTACGGTTTCATACGCAGTACATGGACAACTTCTCTAAGTTTTCTTTTTTCGTGAATTAGGATCAAAATCTTGTACTGCGTAAGTCACGGCTGATAAACGGCGTAGCACCTGATACGGTCCGAAATACCTTCTTAAGAGTTTTTCGGAGAGACCGACTTTTCTCACTGGAGTATAAACCCATACGAGATCTCCGGGAGCGTAGGATACCATTTGGTGTTTGGAATCGTAACGTCGACGATCTTTGTCTTGAGCTCTCAGAGTGTGCACTCGGGCTAGCTGTCGTGATTCTTCGGCTCTGGCTGCTATCTTGGTGATGTTATTGTCATCAAAATCGTTAGGACAGAATGGTAGCATTGTATCTAGTGTCGTTTCCGCTTCACGACCATGAAGTAAATAGAACGACGTAAAACCTGTGGTCTCTTGTTTAGCGGTATTATAAGCGAAGGTTACAAATGGTAGAATTTCATCCCAATTTTTCTGCTCTACATCCACATACATTGACAACATGTCGGCCAAGGTCTTATTGAAGCGCTCCGTCAAACAAGTGGGAAAATTTCTTACGGCTTTTATTTTGTCGGGATCGGGACGAACGCCATTACTAGATACAAGATGGCCTAGAATCTTTACTTCTTGGGCAGCAAAAAAGACACTTCTTTGAATTTAATTTAAGACCAGCTTCCTGAAGACATTTTAGAACAAGTCTTAATCGTATAAGATGGTCTTCAAAAGTTTCTGAGAACACTATTATGTCATCTAGGTAACAAAGACACATATTCCATTTAAAATGGCGTAGCAAATTGTCCATCATTCTCTCGAAGGTCGCAGGTGCATTACAGAGACCAAACGGCATGACTTTAAACTCGTATAAGCCTTCGGGGTAATAAATGCCGTCTTTTCACGATCCGCTTCGTCTATTTCTATTTGCCAATAACCAGATCGGAGATCCATGAAGAAAAGAACTTGGCACCTTTCAGACAGTCGAGCGTATCGTCAATACGAGGCAGAGGATAAACGTCTTTTTCGTGACGCTATTCAGCTTGCGATAATCGACGCAAAAACGCCAACTACCGTCTTTTTTCTTACGAGCACAACGGGTGATGACCAAGGACTTTCAGAGGGTTGGACGATACCTTCATCAAGCATTTTCTGAACCTCTTCATGAATGATGCGTCTTTCAGTCGGCGAGACTCTGTAGGCTCGTTGGTTGATTGGAGCATGATCACCAGTAAAAATCCTGTGTTTCACATTCGTCTTCGCGGCTGTCGACTTGTCGGTCTTCGTGAAAAGCCCAGAAAATTTCCGGAGTAGTTCGGATAGTTTGTTTCTCTGTTCGTCACTTAACTCTGGTGACATCATTAACGAACAATTCATCTGTGACTCCGAAGTTTCTTGCTGGTCATCCAAGCAACCCGATGTGTCGGAAATAACACATAGATGCCCTTCATTTAGTGGTTCAGCTTGGCCTATGCACATTCCTCTAGGGATGATTTGGTTTCGGAACTGCAGGTTGGTAACCCAGACATCACTTTTTCCGTTACGATATGTGGATACCATGGACGGTGTAGCAATATTTTTCTCGAAGAGCAAATGTTTGCTGCCGTCTAGAACTACATTTATGTCTCCTGGGGTTTGATATCCTGATACTGTTATTCTAGTTAAAGAATGCGGCTTAAGTGTATAGTCTCTGGTGGCATACAAATTCCAGGCGTCAGGTGCTGTGGAGTCTCGACAGATGTCTTCTAGAACAAGTTCATTTTGTCCACAGTCTATAACGGCTTGAGACGCCTCTAAAAGTCCCATCCTAGGATGACGTCATGGCTACAATGTGATAAAACAATAAATTCAAAAGGCAGTTCTCGATTGTTTATACGGACACGTAAAACACATTTCCCTATCGGCCGAACAAAATTTCCATCCGCAACTTTCAGCATAACGCTCTTGGCATCAGCAAACAGAACTTTCTTTAAAAATCGGCGATACTTATCGGATATGACAGAAAACGATGCCCCAGAATCTACTAGAGCACGTATCGGCTTCTTATCTATTATTACGTCTAGTTGGTTACCAGTCATCTTAGCGGTCGACGGAGGATTTCCAGTACACGCGGCCTCACCTCCTTGGAAGGTCGCTCTCTTTAGTTTTCCTCGCTCCTACGGCCTGGCGACTGACTGGATCGGCGATATGGCGACGGGGATCTGTAACGACGTATTGGGGATCGGCCTCTCGTGGGACTTGACGTAAAACGGCGAGAAGAGTTTGGTCGGCGTATTTCTTCTTCAGTGCCAACGTCGTCGAAGTTCCGTCGGCGGTTTCGAGAGTTGTCAAAGACAGCCTTTCTCTCTCGGCAGTAGCGCATTACATGTCCAGGACGTCCGCAGTGGAAACAAACAGGTCTGTTGTCAGCCGTTCTCCACACATCTGTTTTCTTGGTTCAGGTGGGAATTTCTGAACAGGAGCTCTGTATTTCCTGGTTACAGCGGCGTATGTTGGTCGTGGTCTAGTTTCTGTAGGTTTTGTTGACACTGGGGCCAAAACCCTTTCAACTTCGTCTTGAACGATCTCTTCTAAGGATTGGGGATCGGAGTCCAAAGATTCTTGCGTCTGGTTAACTAGTCGATGGACTTCTTCTCGTACGATTGTGCGAATAAGAGAGACCAAATCAGTCTCATCCGTCAGGGATGCAACCGGTACGACGTTTGGAAGCCTTTCAAATTTCGGTCGGCCAACTCTCTTCTGCTTCATATCTTCGATATAGTTGCACCATTTAATAAAACTTGCTGTGTCGTTGATTTCTCTCGTCAACAGGGCCTGATAAATATCCTCAGCAACACCTTTCATTAGGTGTGACACTTTTTCGTCTTCTCTCATCAGAGGATTTACCTCTTGGCAAAGTCCTAATACACTTTGTATGTAGGACTGTGTACTCTCGCCTGAACGCTGGGCTCGGCATTTTAGTTGTTCTTCTGCCCTTCTGGTATATTTTTGACGGTCACCGAAAAGTCCACTTAGTCCATTTTTAAACGCTTCCCAGGAATCTAAGGAGTCTTCGTTGTTGACATACCACTGTCTCGCAGTACCGTCAAGAAAGAAATAAACGGTAGCCAGACACATCATGTCATCCCACTTGTTAAAGTTGGCTACTCGATCGTACTCTTTAAGCCATTTGAGAGGGTCTTCCCCAGGCGCTCCTCGGAAGGTCGATGGGCTCCTCCATTGCTGTAACGAAGGTGTTACTACAGCGGGCTTGGCTTCTTGCTCGGTCAGCATTTTTGTCCTCTTCCTACTATTTTCTTTTAACAGTCCGAATTCGGGGGGATAATCCTCTTAACCGGAGGCTCCTGCGAAGGTTGTCGCTATTATCCACGTTTGACGTAATTGTACCCGGCGCCTCCACCAAACTTGTCACGGAGTTCGAAAGAAGTACACAGTTCAATTATAAACAAACAATTAGATTTATTCAAACGCTGGGAGCTCGTACAACACTGGACTGAGAACATGCCCAACTGGCGATGAACTCTGCTTTTATACACTTCGGAATATTCGAGAAATACCCAGTATGCACTCTAAAGAATGATCTGGATTCATCTAGAACCTAGAGAAACAATACATTAAAAACGAGAACAAAATTCCAGTCTTTGGATAAATCTGCCGGGGCCGGGATTCGAACCCGAGACCTGAGGAAGTTCAGTCCAACGCTCTGCCAACTCGGCTATCGGGACCTGTAGCAACTTATGCGTGCGGCAATATTTTGCCTATATAAAGCTGGGATTTCTGTACTAAGCCTGTACTAGGATTTTTGAAACAAATAATTTAGGTGGGGTTTTTTCATATTTTAATATATTGGGGGAGAAATTTTAACAAAACACATTGGTCATTATTTCTATTGATTATAAAATGAACTCTGAAGATAATGCGACTTTTTCAAAAAATTCTAATTCAGGCTCTATATAAAAGTTCTAGCTTTATACAGGCAAAATATTATGATTATAGAAACATATTTAATAAAAAAAGAATGTTTTTGAACATAACGCCATTATTTTTTTATTTCTCGCAAAAAGAACCCCTGCGTATAAATAGTTTTTTTATTGTAAAAATATTTTTAAAGCAATTTTATATTCTACTTTAAATGACTCTGAGTATCAAAAATAAATATTCATTTCTACGCCTTTTCCAAAACTACGATTCCGAACATAGTCAATTTCTAATCATGAAAGTTAATGAAATATATTTTCAGAAAATTATATATATATTATTCAAAATCTTGCAATAGGATTAAATAAAAAAAATGAAAAATGAAAAAAATGAAAAAATGAAATTAAAATATTAAAATGAATTTCATTATGACATATTCTAATATTTTTTGTCTTAGAACGAATTTTCTTTCATAAATGGAGAAATTCTTACTATACATTATAAGGACACATATGTATTTGGGATATATATTTTTGGGATTAATTTTTCCTTAAAAATATTTAAGATCTTCTAAAGTTTTTACAAAGTTTGAATCTTTTATATTTGAATATAGCTTTTAAAATAGTTAATTTAAAATCTGTGAATTGTATGGTCAATTTATTTTGAAATTTATTTAAAATAGTACTTTCTTTGAATGAATTCACTTCTTAATTTAACAGAACATCATAATTATTCTCTGTATTAAAAGTATCCATTTAAAATCCCAGATTAAAAGGTAACTTCAAAAACTTATTTAAATAGATAAAAAAAGTTGTGACATCAACAAAGAATTTTCCATTTTACAACCTTTGTGAACCAAGATTTTTACAAAAAGAAAATTTGTTTAATTTGCATTAAATGAAACAACAGAATGGCCTGAACATTAAATGGCCAAAATGTGCTTCTGTGTAAATACTTAACATTTTTTTTTATTTTTCTCGTGCAACAGAAAAGAAACCTTTCGTGACGAGTACTCATTGAGGCGATCAGCGTCTTTTAAAACAGTTTTAATAGCATTGTGTGAGTGTTTTCAGGCAATAATTGGATTAGCGCATCCATACTTGTATGTCTTCAATATCATAATTGGATTACGTGAAAGTTACCGGTTCTTTGTTTTAATAAGCTCAAAAATGAAGCGTTAAATAAAAGGGACGTGCAAAGAATTCATGAAGTAACGATAGAAACTGAATTTATGCAAACAAAAGAAATCGAGTTCTGTCACAATTATCTGGTTCTGAAAAATTTAACTAAGCAGAAAACACGTTTTTGTCTTTAATACCATAACAAAACATTTTTTTAAACAATTAGTGTTAAAATTGTTCATGACTGAGCAATAAAGTTTCGGTAATTTGAAAAAGGTTACACTTTATACTATCACATAACAGAGAAAATGGTTCTTATTTTTATAATACTTGTAATTAATTGAAGATACTTATTTATTTATAATTATGTATAACAAATAAATTCTTCTAAGAACGGATATTGATTTGTCAAAGGATTTAAGACAATTAAAATGAAGTGATATTTAATTGCTAATGAATAATTATTCCTGAAATATTTCTCTTTCAGCGCATTCCAAAACACTTTAACAGCTTTCAAGACTCGAACTGTTTCAGGATGCGAATTTTAAAACTTTTTCATCTACAACCTATAATTTTTCTCTCCTCTAGGCACGCGTGGCTCAAAATATACTCTACTACATGCACACAAACATAGTATTGCCAGAAAAAGCTTCTTTTTTTGAAAAATTAATTTGTAATGTGTATGTAATTTAGTTACTTTCCTTTTATTTTCTCTGTACATGAAACACTTTTTTACAATTCTAATTTTCTATCACTTAGAAAAACGGACTCGAATTTGAATGATAGATTGAGTTAAATGTTAAAAATCTTCGAAATATATTTATTTTTAACTTTTGTATGTTGAATAATCCTAACTACATTTTATAAAAAATATTTTTAGCCATTAATTCTTTTTTGTGTGTGTGTGTGTGAAATTTTTATCAAGAAATATATTTCATTTTCACGGCTTTTATTGTTGATATAATGAATAAGATAAGTACAGAAAACTGCAGAAGAGAGAAACACACAATTTTTTTTATTAAAAGTAAATATTCATAAAAATGGAAAAAGTTAAAGAATAGATCTTTATTTATTTTTAATTTTAATTTGGAAAAATAGAAAAATTGGAAACATTTAGTTTCGTAAAATCATTAAAACTGAAAAATAAACTACTCTGTTAATTTTTTATCAAGGTATATAATTTTACCCCTCCATTTATATTATTTCACAATTATAATTTATTATTTTTATTATCATTCAATTAGCAAAAATAATTTTTTTCTTATTATTATATGGCTGTTTTTTATTTATATTTATTATTTTCTCTTAAGATAATTTTCATAATCTCATCCTGTGACTGGTTAATTTTATCTGAAATATAATATTTCAACTAAATACTGTTTTGCTAAGCCCAGTGGCTGAATGGTAAGTGCATCGCGCTTCCACACTACAGGTCTGAGGTTCAAACCCCGGGCTGGGCAAGGTTGATTGAGCCTTTCATCCCTTCAGTGGGTCGATAAATGAGTACCAAACTGCTTTGGGAATTTAACACTGGGGGTTTCGCCCTACCTGACCGGAGCATCTGTTCATGTACCTCAGGGCCCATGGTCGCGTATACTGAGTAGGCACAGGCTCTCATGGGCACCACTGATTGTG
This sequence comes from Trichonephila clavipes, assembly GCA_019973935.1. NCBI lineage: Eukaryota > Metazoa > Arthropoda > Arachnida > Araneae > Nephilidae > Trichonephila > Trichonephila clavipes. Next base: position 745,335 of record BMAU01007365.1, on the reverse strand, counting down.
AGTTAAGTTAGTAATGCTTTTCTACAAGTTTCTTAGTTAAATTTTTGGAGAAAATTACTTTTACAGGTTATGTTTCGTTATTTTTAAATGAGAAGATAATTTTGTTTGTAGAATTTTAATATGAAATAAAAATTAAGAGCTTTCCATCTTACCATAATTTCTAGAGTTTAAAAGCTTCAATTTGATTACAAAATTATGTTGTTTTTCAATATTAAATTTAATTTCATTGATTAAATTTTAAAGATCTTATCACAATGCAATTTTAAAAATTATTTCTCTACCTTACAGTTGGAATGATTGAACTACAACCTAAATTATTTTTTCCGCTTCATGAATTAATTGAGTTTTTATTTTTTCATTTTTAAAATAATACCTAAACAAGCTATTTACTTGCAGTTTTATTATATTTCAGTTTTTACATTTTTAAAATTTTGTATTACAACAGTATGTTTTCCGAATGATACATTCAAAGCAGCCTTTTTTAGTGCGTATTTATTTTTATTATAAGAAAGTGACTTATTTTTCTAACCAGAAATATGCTTATTTTATCTACTTATTTAAAAAATCAAATTATTCGCTGAAGTTTGTATTTCTATGAAAAAATATATTTTAACTGCATGTACTAGACTAAAACCTAAATTTACTTTTTATAAAATAGAAGTGATCTTAATTATAATATTCTATAGAGAAAATTTATGTATCTATTCGAAATATTATAAAATAATTAGTTGCTTTTTTGACCATTATTATTTACAATGTTTTTACTAACCCAAATTCCTGCAGAATCAAAACATAGAAAAAGAAATCTAATAAAGTATCTTTTGTTCGAGAATTCAGAACACACTTGGAAACAACTAAACTCTTGCATTTCAGTTACATCAATTGAAAACATTCCATTTGTATACGAAAACCTTCTCGTCGTTTGTATCTTAAAGCTTCGAAACAAATGGATATTTCAAAAACACGCTGTGTTTCGTCTGCTTCGGAGGAAAAAAAGGAACAAGGTTTGATCAAATAACAAATGAATGAGCGGATGAAATATTCATTCACCCTGTCTTACGGAATAAATGATTCGACGAGAGTTTATTCGTCTTTGTCTGCGTCTCCGATAAATGATGTAAGGTACAATGCACACTGCTCAGTTTCCCTCTTAGACCAGTGAGTGCTTAAAAATATTCTTGTGAGCAAACATTTCTATGTATTATATTTCCTAAATGTGAGACTAGTTGTGGTTATTTCATGTCTTTTTGAATAAATTCGATTAAAACCAATCATGATATATATTTACCATTTCTGAAATATGATGCTGCTCAGAACTTTTAGTTTTCTCCGCCCAAACTCAACCTGCTTTTTCCATTTCATAACGGAATAAAGTTCTTTTCAAGTTTATAATTTAGAGGGGATCTTATTGCAATATGTATAAAAATGTAACGCTTTCTTATGAAAAAATTTTTAATATAGAATAATAGAATCATATATATATATATAATCCATAAATATATACAAACAGCTGTAAAACATAAGTATAACTAACTAGTCAAGATAGGAAATATTAGCCTCAGTAGTACAATAACAAACTCCTGGCCTTAGGAAACAAGATTGCAGATTTAAACAAGTTTCAGGGCGAGCCAACCTTCACCTATAATTTGCCTATATACTGAGCTAATGGGAAAGGAAAGAATATTAGGAGAAATTTAAATATTACAAATAAAATACACTATACCATGAAACCATATACCACCATGCTTTTCTCTTATATATATAAGAGACAAGCGACTCACTCATCACGAGATCTCCGACAGGTATGACAAGTACAATTTAAAGCAGAACTATTTTGCATTTTAAATAATACTTGATAATGCCGATTCAAAAACCAATAATATTTGAAAGTATAATTCAGCCTAAATTTAGGAACAAAAAATTTTTTAAAAGGAAAAGAATTTATAAAAAAGATACATTTAGAGACTTTAACAATATGAAATTAAAATGTGCTAAATAGTTTAGAAAAAATAGTTATTTTTATATCCATGTGCATATATTACTGTATTAAGAAGGTTAAACAAAATTTAGCTCCTATTTAATCCTTCTTTTATGCATTGAAATAAAAAAGACTTAAGACAGCATTAACTAAATAAAAATCATAAAATAAATTGTTTTTTTTTTTAATGTAATAGTTTTGAAATGTAGCACTTATTGTTAAAAGCATGTTTATGGAAAGAAAGCTTTCTGAAATAGTGAAGAAATAAATGTTACTAAATCAGTAGTTAACGAGGCAGGACATTTTCCATTCTATCTTTAATCTCCTTTTAATGATGTGTGTTTATAAAGACGTTTAATGTTTTGAAAAATGTTTCGTATATAATCATATATTTATTTAAGCATTTATAAGAGAAAAATGCTTCAGCCTTGAAAGGATTTTCATTTGAGAAGTGAAGTATTTCATATTTCATGTTTTCACTACACACGTTATTATTGTCTTATCATATCAATTTAAATTCATAATTTAAACTATTCATTTTTTCAGAAATTAAAAAAATGACCTTGAGTTTTTTTCTAAAATGTTTCAACTCATTGATCAAGGAAAGTGATAACATACATACACACAGAGATAAAGGAAATTTACAGCTGATAAACAATTTGTGTTTTAAAATCTAATTTTTCAATTTCCTTTTAAATAATCTTCAGATGTTTTTAAATCTAGAACTCTATGTTGTTCCAAGAAATATCTTGTAATGCTGAGGAGAATTTCTTTTAATTTTCAAATGAAGTTCAGATTTAAATATATGTTAATTTTTACAATTGATAGCAAGTGTTGTTTTTCATACCTCATTATTTGATCATACTTAAATAGTAACTGACTGTTAAAAATAAAAATTTAGCTATATATACATAGTGCATTCATCTTTGTTGCACATAGTCGTAACAAAACAAATGCCGAGTATGAAGCAAATAATTTATTCAAGCAATTTAAACATGGAGAGAGAGAGAGTGCCTATTTATAAAAACTTTCGCTATAAGTTCATATCAGGAAAAAGAAATTTTACATTCTATCCCCTCAGTTTTCAAGAACGCATGAGCGAGAAAAATCCCTTCTCTACTTTTAAATAAAAGGAAAAACACTGGAAAACTAATGTAAAAAATATAATCCTATGTTCAAGTGAAGGGTTAGTTATTTTTTTAAAAAAAATGCATAAGTGTTTTAGATAAAAGTTCCAATCACTCAGTATTGCACGTGACATTCTCGTTCTAGGAAACGCGAATAAATTAGTCAAAATATAGTTGTAATTCTTTAACGTGCGAAATAAAATGAAATTTGACTGTCGAAATAGGGTATTGGTAGCTATGATTTTGATAAAAATATGCAAAATTAGAATTTTAAGTAAATATTAACACGCACACACACACGCACACGAAGTTATGTAAAATATTTTAATAAAGCCGATTTATATTAATTTCTTCCATTGTTTAAATTAATGAATCCTTTTTTACATATATACCTAAAGTTTTGATTATATAGAAAAAAAATGTTTCTAGTGCATATTAATAAAAAGTCGTTATAAAAAAATTATTTCCATAAAAATCCTCTTTAAGAAATTGTGAATAGAAAGGAGAATATATCAGGAAATTTAAATAATTCTACTTCGGTAATGCTCAATCTACTGGGGACAGACAAGACGAATTTGTTCTTTTACTAGAAAACATTAATAAAGTACACCCTCTGAGTCATCAATAACCCTTGTCCACTCTCTTAAGAAGAGATGAAGTTGCAATAAATGGACTGTCGTTGTTGAGATGGAGCCTTATCACATCAAAGAAAGAGGAGAGTGAGAAATATTCCGTGGGCTCGAGGGTTTTCAAAAACAAGTTCCATGATAACTATTCATCTGTCAAAGGTAATCTTAGAAAATCTTGGTTAAAATATTCTAAGTTATTTCAATGCAAATTTATTTTGGCCCTTTGTCGAACGATTCAGAAATAAATATTCGAATATTCAGAGACCTCACATCATTATTTGACAAGCTTTTAACGGAAAAACTAAGGCTACATTTGTAGCAAAAGAGCAAATTTTAAAAATGAAATGAAGATAAGAGAAACAAGACAGTTTATCAATAGACATACGTGATTTTTTTTGTTCCAGTTAGTTTTTAAAGTATCAATTTTGAAGGATTTCGTATTATTTTAAACAAGAATTTGCTAATATGAATCTAAATAACTAACCCCTTAGTCAAGGGATACTCAACCCTTTTTTCCCACATATATATAACAGGTATTTCACCTGGACTGTAACATAAGGATAATGAGTGTGTGAGTGAGGGGGGGGGTGGCTCTATAACCCCAAAGCAACATTCGGGGGGAAATCAACATTGGATCAAAATATCAAAACTTCTTTTTTTGGCTTTTATTTTAATATTATGTTAAACTTTCTATCAAATATACACGAAAAATATTTGCTTGCATGCATTTTTACTGAGTAATATATGGGGTAGTTTCTATTTTATTTCATCCATGACCAAAACCCTTAGTTTGCATCCTACTGCCAGAAAAAAGCCTATTGATAACAATATTAATATATTTGATTGATTTATTGGTAGAATTTCCTGCTAAACTTTTAGTACATTGTTCTTAAATAGTTGAATTTCTTTTTACAATAGGCTATAACCGGACTACTCAGAAAAGGCCGGTGAGCCACATGCGGCCCCATAAATACTTAACATTGTGAAGATTTGCAATCCACAATTATTACAAAATTTATAATTAATAATTGAAGAATTCTTTGTGTATTAATGAATCAGTTCTAGTAATCACTATAACTTTTATTTTCAGAATTCATTATAAAAAAAGCCTTAATATTATAAAATATAAATAAAAAAAAACATAAATAATAAGTTTAGTTTAAAAAATATTCTTAAAGAATATTTGAGGAAAGAATTCTTTTTTTTTTTTTCTTTTTTTTATTCTTTTATTAGTAAAAAAGATTATCCGGAAGTAAATAATAACATGGAAAGAATTGTTTACTTAAGTTTTTAAATTTTCACATTTATATTTATTTAAGTTTTCATGTTTATTTGTTTAAGTTTTCTTATTTATTTAAGTGTTCATGTTTATCTAAGTTTTCATATTTATTTATTTATGTCTTCATGTTTATCTGCTTAAGTTTTCATACTTATTTATTTAATTTTATTTATTTAATCTCTTTTAAAGATTATAAGTCATTAAAGGGAGCTTTATATAATAGTTCACCTTTATTTTAAAACATAAATTGATATTGAATGATTAACAATAGAGTGATATCAATGGTGATCCAGGGAATGCTAAGATTATTCAATATATATAAATAATAGTGTACATTTCGAAGACATTTCAGAATTTTCTTCCTTATTCTATTTAAGCAACTGCTCGATGCATTTTGCTCGTTGAAGTACTTTATATCAATTACCAAACTTCTGAAGAAGTTTAATTTCATTATTTTGCTGTTTATAGGATATTTTAAGAATTGACAGCAGAAAGAAATACAATTTATCTTCAAACACTCACATTAATCTTAAAGACGCCATTTTCTAATCGTTAAATTTCCTCTGATAATTTATTGGTTTCTCTGATAATTGGATCTCAACACTCAAGTTATTTTTTTTCCTTCTTTCGCCTTTCAAGTTTCATCCAAAGACAGATATATAAAGGCGCTGTGTTTTTGAGTGCCCAATCAATTATCTTTAAGCGAAACAGTTTAGTTCTTAATAATGCTTTTAATAATTGACATAACATTGTTTTCTTAACAAATAATACACCTATAATTACTCATCTGATGTCATTTAAAATTGTCAGTGCCATCGATGAAAGAATGAGCTCTTTGAAGTTATTCGATTCTTACTAACGAACGAAAAAACCCTTTAATTATTAATTACCATAATTTATGTGTGATTAAAGGCATTTAGTAATTATTGTGATTAATCAGTGTAAAAAAAATCATCAATTAAACTGGAATATGATTTTTTAAAGAAAATTATTTCTTTAAAGTATTTGTCGCGAATCCTCGCCTCGTTTCTAACTTGAGAATAACAGTTTTAATTTAATTTAATATATATATATATATATATATATATATATATATATATATATATATATATATATATATATATATATATATATATATATATATATATATATATATATAACTATGCTGTATATAACTAATGCTGAATTTATGTAACTAATATTTAATTGAATGCATGTATGCAGTTGTGTGGCAACGGATTTCGTCTCACATGCATTATACAAAACTGGAGAGGTGATTTAGCCATTTTTCAAGAAAAACTTACTTGTTCTACTGCATTGACATGCGATAAATTTACGTCTTTTTTTATTACCTGAAATTTATCATAGCAATATCTGGACTCTCAACATCGCTATCGGCCCGAGGAAAATTAAGATAGGCTTGAGAATTTTTATTTATTGAAGTTACGACTAAAAATTTGAATTGACAGTATCCGATTGAATTCGGCACTGGGATTTTGAAAAAGCGTATTAAGGAATGTATTTTTTTCAATATTTACTATCACCTGAATTAGAATATGCATATAATGTTGTTTCAAGAATAGTATTGCAATAAGAAATTATTTAAAAGCAATTTTTTGGCAAAAAAATGAAGAGAAAAACACACATTTTTGAAACATTCTCCTTTCATGAAAAATGCTTCGATAATAATAATATTTGGCTTATATATAGCTAAGACTTTTGTACAGAGCATGAACTACTTTTTTGAAAAATTCACATTATTTTCAGAGTTACGATTAATTGAAATAACAACCGGGTTTTTTTTTTGTTAAAAATTTTATACTCTGATGTATTAATACATATGTGAATAAATCCACTTTCAAATTATACATTCAAAAATCCTAGTTCAGCCTTTGTACAAAAGTGTCAGATATATATATATAGGCCAGATATTATTATATAAGTATTTTTCATAAAAGGAGAATGTTTTAAATGTACCTAACTCTATCTTCCTTTTTTGGCAAAGAAATTGCATTGAAATATTTTTTTTAATGTAGTACTATTTTTAAAACAATTTTATTTGTATATTTTGATTCAGATTACAGTAAATGTAAAAAAACTATTCATTTATAAGCTTTTTCAAAATCATGGTTTGAACCCAATAGGTTATCTTAAGTTACTGCGACAAAAAAAAGGAACAAAGCCAGTGCTAATGATACGAAATTATTTTTTATATATATAAGCTGTAATATAAATTTGCTCTCAAAGTTCTGTATTTTTATAAATTTCTTGAATTATATTTTTAACTAAGTGAAACGTCTTTCTATTTAACTATTTTCCTTGAAAAGAAAGGAAATTGAAGTCTGGCTTGTGATGTGTGTACTGTGTTAACAGCATTTCGCTGAAATCAAATAGTTTCTTCAGATTGATGGCATATAAATAAAACTTCAGCCGTTTACAAAGAAAGGAGGTTTCAAATTCCTGACACCACCTCTCCAAGAGTTTAAATCCAGACAGCAACGAGACTGTTAAATTATTATTTCGAAAAACGAGCTTTGAAAAATAAATAAAAATGAAACTTTCGACTTAGTTGTATGAAAAAGAATAAAATAAGTGGATAGGTTTATAGTATTATAAGTCCATGACTATGATTGATAGTGTATTGTTTCGTGTTGTTTATATGCATTATTACAAAGTAGTTAGGTTCATTATGAACTAATAATTACAAATCTTTCAAATTTAGAGCACAATGAAATACTAAAGACATAACAGTATGTTGCTAGAAAAAAAGTACCTTATTCTGATACTTTTTATATTACTTTAAGCAGAACCTTTTTCTATTTTTAAATTTTTTTTATCCTGGATGTCATATTATTTTTTACTTTCCTCCGTGTGTGTGTGTGTGTAATAATTTTACTATCATTTATGCTAAATAATGTTTAATACAAAGAGTAAAAGTTAAATTCTCCAAGATATCTAAAAGAAAGTCTGTTTTGTGATCAGCTATTAAAAACTTGTATGTACTTCCAAGTTTTAAAATTTTTAAACTAAGATGTAAAGTAGCAAGCATCATGAATTAAAAGGCTTTGAATAAAAATTTATAAAAGGCTTAAGACTTCCAAAACTTTAAATTTCTATCAAAAATTAAATTAGAAATTATATTAGTACTCAAAAAATATAATAAACTTCTGACTGTATTGCTGCAACTATCTTCCACATAAGCAAATTTTTTTTTTAAAAAAACTAAATCTCTGTTTTTGATATTCAAAATTGTACTAGATATCCATATTTCACATATTTTCTCATTAAGTGTATTCATTAAATTACAATAATAAACTGAAATAAAACTCTTTAGAGTAAAATTTCTGCTGGTTCTTCTTACTTTTTTTACATAAGTGCTATTTTAGAGCATTAACAGCCTTTTCGTGTTGGAAAATTGATTCACTGCAGTATATGAATCACTAACGGATATAAACTTTTGCAGAATGTCAAAGGAAAGATTATTAATAAAAGTTTCATTTCTTGACTTATAAAAAGATCTAAAAAGAAAATAGAATATTTTGAATAATTTTCATTAACAAATCGTTAACGTGCCTAAAAATTTTGCTAAAGAAATTGAAAAACCACACACACACATTCTACTGAAAAATTTCTTTACAGAAGCCATAAGTACAATAAATAACAAATAATTTGATGTGAGGGGAAAAAAAAGAAAATTTAAAACGATTTAAATAATCTTTTTTTTTTAAAAAAAAATGTATTTTGAACCTTCTAATGAATATAGCGCTAAAAAGATAATTTTTTTTAGAATGAAAGAAATTGAAAATAAAGAAGATATAGTGACTACATATCACACACACAGCCACTTCATCTCTCTGTACCCTGTCTTTTCATTAAACACTAAATTATACAAACTATTTCGGATGTTAAAAGATTGAACATTCTAAAAATCCCTGATATCTCCCCAAAATCTCGATTTCGCTTGGTCGAAACTCAAGAGCTTCCTCCATCTTGGCATTCCACTTGGAGTGTCCTGTAAAATTTTGACCCCTGTCAAGCCTGAAGTGCAGACGATTGAGCGATCAAGTGAAACCCTAGGAATGACTTTTCACAGGGGATTGGGGTGGGGTCAGGTAATACCCAAACAAATAAGAGAGAGAGAGAAATCCTCCAGCAGCAGCGGAGAGTAAGGCCATTAAAACGCTGGATGTTCTCTAAAACTTAGAAGTGTTCTTGGCTGCTTGCCAAATGGAGGATTTTCCTCCAAGTAATCGATAGCGAACGCCTTATGAGTAAAACCCTTCTCCAGTTCGCGTCTTTCGCCTTCTTAGTTTTTATCTGCAGCCGACTTCTTGACGAGGAGGACCCGACGCTGTGGATTTGCCATGATACAACCTCAAATGCGCAGGGGCAGAGACCCGCCATTATCCCTGGAGGAGATTAGAAATTTCGGTCTCTTTCGAAAACTTGTATCGTTCGCGTTTCTGATTTAAGCAAGGAAATTAAGTTCTGAGATCAGTTGCATTCCAAGGGAGAGTTAAGTTTAGCACGTACCATATTACCACTCATTATAACATGAATTGATTAAATAATACTTTTGATTACATATTCAATTGGGAAAACAACATGCTAGATCATATTCAAGGTATCCGACTACGTTCGGAAACGTGATTTTGCAAAAGCGTACAAATGAATATTTTTTTAAAATATACTTACTTTATTTCCACAGATAGTAGATCTGGCATTAATCATTAAAATGTTTTGAATTTTAGGTTAGGAAAAATTCTTTAGAACTATTTTAATTGATAAAGAGAGAAATTCCGATGAAGAAATAAATAGAATACATTTGATCAATAACTTATTAAATGTCAAAAGATTTGTGTGGAAGAATAAAAATAATTTAATTAATATTACAATAGATACTAGCACCTTTTATAGATGTTGAAATATCTATATTATCTTTCTTTTACAATGCTTACTCGCTAGGCATTAGAAATATAAAAATTTAATCAAATTATTAACGATTTTGTTTTTAATTGCTTAAAATCGTTACATTTGATTTTATAAACTGGCATGCAGTATATTAATTTGAAATAAGTATATTCTGAACATTACAGCAAAAGATTCAGCTTTATTTCTAAATAAAAGGGTACTTACGTATTATCGCAACCTTTTGGCGACTTTATATGAAACGAAGCCCATGACTGCCAATTCAGCGCATACGACACATGCGAAATTGGGGTTTCTAACTTGGCAAGTTATACTGAACGTAAGCGATGTTGGGATACTTCATAAGTACCAATAAAAGATGTGTACATTATAAAATATTATTATGATAATACATCGTCCTTTCTAGTATCATTTTTTTCACACCTTCATATACCATAACTCTAGAAAGATTTAAAAAGCTGAATCCTAGCTTCAAATTGCTATTGAAAACAATTCTTACTTAGAAAAACATCACAGAACAAGAGACTGCAATAGAATTGTGAGTAAGCATACTCAGGGGCAAATTGAATATCTTAGAACAATCGCCTATGTATTGTGGAGTAATTTGTTATGGATACCTTTAATCTACATCTATTGCTTAAAGGAAAGGTAATTAAATTTAATCAATATTAAAACCATACACAAATGCTGTTTTCGTATCAGCCCTGATGTCAACAGTTTGATCAAAAAATGGATTTCTAGAGGAATATGGAATTTATCTGGCTTTCAATCTATTAAAATTTTTTCAGTTAGTTAACACCCCTAAAAATATTGAAACATGTAAAACGGGTTTAAAAAAACACGATAATAATACAATTAAACAGGTTTATAGAATGGAACACTGAATTTTGAACACATTAAAAGAATTTTCCCAACAACAGGGTTCATATAGCATAGCAAAGGGTGAAAAAATTAAATAATTCAACGAAGAACAACAAATGTGCTTAAAATAAATGATTCCCACATCGGATAACTGAGTTAGATAAAAATATAATTTTAACAGGGTTCACAAAACGTAAGAAAATATTGAACATAGGTTCCATCAAAGTTACATGAACCATATAAATTCTACAATTGAAAATAGTGTAGCAATACAATGCCTGTTACTTCATTGATGAAAGAAAGCTTCTTAAAAGTTTTGAGGAAAAATTTCATTCTAACTTTAATAATTTGTCGCCAATATTTTATACTTTTTTCAATAACTAAAAAAATGAGTCCTCAACTCAATGGAATGAAAAGAAGAAAATAAATTTAATTATCTACAACCATAGTAATATATGCCGATATACAACTATTTTTAATGAAACTGAAATCATTAATGTATGTTCTTTCATTTGATGGAAAATACGATTCATCACAAATTTAGAAAAGAGTTATACGTATGCAATAACATATTTTACCACAAAATGAGCTATTCTAGTTTTTCTTGTCTTTTCTTCAGGAACAAATGCTGATAGTAAATGCAGAGAATACAAACTATAGCATCCAAAAATAGAAAAGGTCAAGAACAGACCACTAAACTTGTTTAAAATTAATTTTACTGCATTTTATTTTAAAAAAATTAATAGTCTATAAAAATGCTATTTTCCTGCGAAATTCTTTTTACTATTTTCAATTGTCTGAGCGAGTAATAACAGATACCAATTGGTAAAATACAATAAAGTTTCTGAATGAGACACACGGGGTTTTCTATTGCCTCATATAAACATAGATAAGCAACACAATAATTTGATATTTTTCAACAAATGGCGAAAGCAGCCTCAATCAGATAACGCAGTGTTTCTCAAACTGTGGGGCGCTTCCCTAGGTAGGATCTACGAGGGGGGCGCGAGCTCTTTGGAAGGAGGGAAATAAAAGATTATTTAAGAAAATTATTAATTTGCTGAAAGTACACAAACAAAATAAAGAGTGTTTTTTTCCAGGTATAGAAGTTTAAGTTGGCATTACTTTCCAAGATGGCGACCGATTTAACAGCTGTCAAGTGATTTATTCTCAGTTTGGTTTGGCAATTCATCATGAATAGACTCACGCCTGAACAACGCTTTCAAATTGTGCCCAAAACGAGATTGCTGTTGTTCCCGATTTTCATAAACGAATTTTGTTTAGCGATGAAGCGCACTTCTGGTTGAATGGCTACGTCGACAAACAAAAAAAATGCCGCATTTGGAGTGAAGCTAATCCACAAGTGTATGTCGAAACACCGTTACATTCAGAAAAACTGACTGTTTGGTGCGCTTTATGGGCTGGTGGAATCATTGGTCTGTATTTCTTCAAAAACGATGATGGCCACAACGTTACAGTCAATGGTGATCGGTATAGAGCCATGATTAATAACTTTTTCATTCCTGAATTGAACAATCATGATGTCCAGGAGCTGTGGTTCCAACAAGACGGCGCAACATGTCGCACAGCTCGTGCCACAATCGATTCATTGAAAGACACGTTTGGTGACCGCCTAATTTCACGTTTTGGACCTGTGAATTGGCCTCCAAGATCTTGTGATTTAACACCGCTAGACTATTTTCTGTGGGGCTATGTAAAGTCATTGGTCTATGCGGATAAGCCACAAACGCTTGACCATTTGGAAGAGAACATTCGCCGTGTTATTGCCGATATACGGCCACAAATGTTGGAAAAAGTCATCGAAAATTGGACGTCCAGATTGGACTACATCCGAGCCAGCCGTGGCAGTCCTATGCCAGACATCATATTTAAAATGTAATGCTACAAGATTATCTTTCGAATAAAAAAAAATTCATGTCAATCGAATAACACATCGTTGTTTTATTGCAATTTAGAGTTCTATACCTCTAAAAAAACACCCTTTACATTCTCTGGCATAGTAAAAAAAATAAAATATACCTTTACACAAAAATAATACACTTATAAATGCATCAGTACTGCACAAGGTATTTTATAACTAATTTAACTACACTAAGTAAGTTAAGAATAAGTTTAATTATTACTAGTGACATCATGGGCTTGTCATATGTCAAATTATATACAAAAATTAACACTTATCTTGATAATTTGTACGGTTTATAATTAATCTCTTAACTGTCGATTGAAAGTTACGTCATTCACTCCCCAATGCCACCATTTTCCACGTAGGCACGGGTATAGGATGTATTGAGGGGGGGAAATACATAAGCGAATCCCCGGAAGTAAAAAAAATCTTACACAAACTCTGTCAAAATCCTTCTATTGCATTCCAAAGCGTTCGGAATAATTTTACGGGTAATAATGCACAGAAAAGATCGCACTTCTAAAGACGTGTATACACGTCCGGGCAAATCACCACTTTTGCTGAGTAAGACGTTTTTATACGCCGATGGCAAGAAGATAAAGTCGTATTGTAGTGTTAACGTTAAAGTATAGTAGTATTGAATTCAAAACATTGTTATTGTATGGAGGGGGGCAAAGAAAATTATGATTGAATATTGCGTCGCAAATACAGAAAGTTTGAGAAGCACTGAGATAATGGATATCAATTGGTACATGAACGCCGACTAACTGAAAGGAAGAAAACAGAAAGTTAGGATTCATGAGCTTCGAATCTAGAACGAATGGAAGCATTAGGCACACGTGTTTCTCCGAAGTGACGTTCTGGCGATACATTGAGCAGCAAAATGTCAAGGGTTGAAGCTACCTATCAGGGAGAGAGATAGCATCGAGTGAGCGAAAAGATTTGTTCTCCCATGTCCCCAACCAATGACATTTGGCGAGATTCGGAGACAGTCAATTGACCATAACGTCGTGTAATCTGGGCCGAGAGTGGGAGACGGAAAGCAATCATAACTGGCCGACCCTGCTACCTCTAAGGCACTCTTGATGACGTCGTAAAAGCTTTATGAGTTTTGTTTCGGATAATGAGAGCGTGTGTCCTAAAAGGGGTTTTGAAATGAAAAAGCAAAAGAAAAAAAGTTATGGAAGGAACAACAGCAAAAACTTTTAATCTCGAAACGTGGGTCCTTTCCACGGGTGATATTTATGTACCACGTAGCGCTTCCGGCCTTCAATAACGGTGGATCAATAAAAAGATATGTTTGGATTCTACTTTAGGAGATTTATTTGTTCAAGGACAATAAAAGGAGCTGTTTGCCATTTTTGAAATAGAGAATTACGTATAACGTGAAGTGAATTTAATATTTTTTTATAGCTATTTTCTGAGTTAACCAAAAGAAAAAAAAGACTTATGTAACTAAATGAAACTTGAAAAAAAATTTACTCATTGTTTTATCTTTTCCAAACGATTGCAGGAATTGTATTATAAGGGAAAAAATAGTAATTCTTTGTATGGGATTTTGAATTAAATAGTTATGAGGTATTCATCAGCGATGTATAATACAGAATTTTCTTTTAAAATGTCCATTTATAATTTATGAGAGAATTTAAAAAAGTTCCTTACTTATATAAATGTTTTAAAACATCCTAATAATTTGCCGAACAATTTAGTATTTAGAAAACTGCAAGTGAATTTCAAAACGTACCAAATATCTTTTTAGAACGTAAGTTAAACAAATTTTTATTTACTGTTTATTAATGCATTTGATTCTGTAACTCTTTAAACAATATGCTGTCTTTACTTAAACACATAGCATTTAAATTCGTCATTTGTTTTAATATGTATCTATATGTAATACTAATGTATACATATCTTGTAGTGTAAAATGCAATTAAAGAATTTTCTCATTTTCAAGGCATTATGAATTATACTACAAATAGGAAATACAGTTTCGCTTAAGTGCTTCGTGGTTTAAATTTTTGAATAAAATATAAATCTCCCCCCCTATGGTATTCTACTTTATTGATTTTGATCCAAAAAATTGAGTATAAGGTTCTATTCTATTCTATTTAAAGATCGTAAGTCCATTCTATGAAAATAATTTTCGAGGAAATATGTATAATTTTACTGATATTTCAAATAAGAAAGAACTCACGAAGGAAAAGTAACAAATAAAATTATCAAAAAGCTTCAACTGCTAAAAAAAAGTCATGATAAATTATAGAACAAATTGAGGATTGCAAGACTTTGTGAACAAATTAGTTACTAAACTGACGAACGATTCTTCATTCCGTTATCACTTCATTGCCTGACTACTTTAACAACATTTTTTAACGGATAAAAATCAGTAAGCGTCTCGCAAATGAAGAATGCAACGTTGTATTCTTCCATCGATTTGCACCAACTCATTAACAGTTCCATCGCCAAATAATTTCTGTTAAAAGCGTCTCCCGCCCGTCCAGATGCAGGCAGACAGATAACAGAAGATGATCTGCTAAAACAAACAAACTGTAATTTTTCTCTTCCAACAATGGGAAAGAGCTTAATGAGAGAGCATCAGCCATTTAAAACATCATTAATTACCTTATCCCAAATTTCAGATCACTTGTAAAGCGGCCAGATTAGGTTAATTCTGGAGGTCATCAGTCATTAAGGATTATTGGGGAGTGCCCGCTGCAGATAGGGGCATAATGAAATTTCTCACTGTTTGCACGTCCAGTACGCAAACCTTGGCGATTTATTGTAACGCCAAAACAGCTGATTTCAGCAGCAATTGAAAATGGTGCCCATTCGAGTACATGGGGGTTTAAGAGGTCGGGTGAACGGATTATTGATTGTTTGTTGAGCAGCGACAAGATGGCAGGGAGCGAGGCGGGATGTGCAGCACGAGAGCGCATGGGGCTGATAATTTTGGAAGAGATGAGTACGCGAAAGCCCTTCCCTCATTGGCAGATGGATATATGGGGGTTTTGTGCTGCATGGGGAATTTCCTGTTCAGTTGGAATGAAGTTGGATTTCCCCGGAGTAATGGAAGGCTGAGTAAAATCTAAGACCGGCTTCTGATTTACTTTCTTAGAATAGCACATATTGGGTGAATCATTTGAAAGTAGATAGCCGAATCAGAAAAAAAAGGAAATAGCACAGTGATATCCATCATGTTGGCTAGTTAAAATTTTTTCTTTCTGTTTCTACTTTAATTTTTCGTTCTATTTATTGCTAATTCGATCACATGTAACATATAATTTTTATTTTTCAGCCAGCTCTTTCTTTGCGCTAATTGAATTTAAAAAATTATACATGTTTTTATTTGAAGCAAATTTTCTTATATACTTTATCATACACCAAACCAACCTAGAACAGGACTATAATTGTCATGAATTCTTTGATTAAATGAACGTTTCAGACACAGCTGCAGTTTTGTTTCAATAATCTCTTTTTTTATCTTGGTTTCTTATTTAATAACTCTCATTATATACAGTGACGTCTTAAGATTTTTTGCAGCCCGTGGTTTCTAAACAAAAGGAGCAGTAATTGTGACCCGCTTAAGTTGATAGTATGTAGCATACGTTGCCAAATACTCGTGCAAATGATAACCGCAACAAATAAATGTGCAGGGCTCACAAAATGACATACCTAGGCACAAGCAGACTCGACCAAACCCGGTTTTCGACTAAATGGTGGTGTATGCTGGAATGTCTAGGCCTAACCATGGAAGACACTCATGGCATAATAAAGAAATCTTCCCACTTTTCGAAGTTTTGCCATATAGTTCAGATTCTCAATTTTTTTTTTTTTGGAGAATATATTCGGATCATGATCTTATTGAATTTGAATAGAGAATGAAAGGAGGCCCTCTGAGGAGGCCAAGGCCCTAGGACCATTAATTTTAGAAATGATTACGGATGGATAATTTAATAACATGTAAAAGAGTTAATGCTAATGAAGAAGAATATGTTTTTTCCTTTTTTTTGTATGGATAAACATAAACTCAATGATGGCAGAGAACTGCTTTTAATCTAAGACACTGTTTTTCTGGATGTAAATGTTATAGGTAGTTTCTGCATCCAGCTTTAAGTCTTGTAACTTTATGCTTTTTAAGCACATTACTTGCAGATAATGCAGCCACAAAAGTTATTCTGAGATTATATCAGTTTCTCTTTCTGATATTCAATTTTGTTGATCTTGATATATAAGGCATGAAATGAATTAAAAATAACTAAAATCATTTTTTAATTAAGCAACCAATATATTCATGCAGTGAAATAAGTAATTGATAAGAAGTCATTAACGCATGAAACTGCATTGCAAAAGACTGTCATCTTGCAAAATGTTGACGTAAAAATAAATTTGTAGCTATTTCTGAAGCAGCTTATTCTTTACATTCTTCATATGCTACATAAGAATATTATTATGTCAAACGTCGTGAATGACGGTGACAAAATATTCGGACTTCCAACGAAATGAACATGTCCAACTTCTCAACATTTCTTGGATTGAATCCTTCACCCCCTCCCCCTAGTACGAATGCTTTCCCAAGGGTAATAAATTACGCTCTCTTTGTTGTTCACATTCGGACGTCCGACCTGCTTACGTTTAATTTAATGCATGCGTATCGAAGATTAATTGTCGACCCCTGATCTCTCTGAATTCCTCAAGCGAATGATTCCATTTGCATTATTAACGTAATCAGAATGGCAACGCATGCGGTGTTGCCATTTATCGCTTTCAAAATTTCACTCGCTCGTTAGAGTTGGAATGTCACTTAACGCTCAGTTATTCCCTTAATTTGAAAATTTAGCGTAAAAGCCTGGAAGCCTGATTCTTTCAGCATCATTAATGAAATGGGCCACTGTCAGGCTTTCCTGATCGATAAAATGACCTGAATTTTACGCTGAGTGGTTTGTTCAATTCTCTGTGAGATCTGGTAACGAGTATTATCCTTTTCGCTTAAATGAACAAAACTCGAATGGAACCTTTTTTTTTTTTTAAAAAAAAAGATTCTTTCAGCCGCAGTTGTTCATTGCGGTTGCCATTTATTTTCCAATTTTAATTTGGCGAGGTAATTGGATAAAGAGTAATTTATGAATATCTTAATGTAATTGTAATGATAGAAGTAATGGAAATACTGGTTTTATAAACAAAAGTATATTTAATTTTAATTACATGTTTCAAATTAACAAAAGAGTGCGATAACTTGCTCAGTTGCAACGATTATAATGTTGCGAAATTAAAGGTTATAAAGATTGCTTTTATAAACAACAAAGCTAATGCATAATTATTTCCGTATCTTCAAAAATTAGTTTATTATACTGAGTGTCCGAAAAGAATGGCCACACTTTCAAATATTAATTACAACTAAACAAACAAAGATGTTCACTTAGATATTTTTATGTTCATAAAGAAAATGTCAGTTTTTTTTTACATTGTTTTATTGCTCAATTTCAATGGGTGCACTGATAGTTGCGTGCAAAACAACTAGTTTATACTAGATTTCTGGCCACGTTCTACGAAGCATTTCAAGGTCAATATTCTGAATGGCCGTTGCAGTTCGACTTTACAATTAATCAGTGTAAAGAATTGGAGCTTGGCTAACAATGTCTAGAGATCAAGGTGGCCACGGCATTGGACTTTCCATCCATAGACCTGGGAACTTCCTTCCACTTCCAAATTGGTGCCCCATTTACGCTGCACATGTGTTGCAGATTTAAATTCAATAATCCAATCAACAACTTGTACTTGTTCTTGTAGTGAAGCCATTTTAAAACGAAAATGTTACAAAACGCGCATATTGCGACATCTAGTTTGCCTTTCATTAAACAAAAACTTTAATCTTTTCCGTAATGTAAGAAACTACAAGCGAAAATATTTGTTATTTTTAATTCATTTTTAAGAGTGTATCCATACTTTTCGGACACCCTATATTGTAAGATATCATCAGTTTTTTTTATTTTGTTGATTTTGTTAATCCTATGAAGATTGAAGACAGTTGGTTATTAAAAAAGTCAAGAACAAGTAAGAGAACTCGTTTAGATATCTTTCCTAGAGAGGGCCATACAACTCAAGATACGCTTGGCAGAAGCCTAGTGAACCTAACACTTGGCACAAATGGCGATGAAATTTTTGTCGTCTGATGACGAGAGGTACCTGATGTGACTGCTGAGTTAGTCGTGAGTGAGGGTGTAATTTGAGATAATCTCTGTCACATTTGAGGGCTAGAGCTATACCTGGTCTATTATCCATATACCAGTGAATAATGAGAAGCACCCTCCCTTCCCCCATTATATCAATTAAACTGATAATAACGAGGGCTGTTAATTAAATAGTGGAAGCTTAACCTATAAACACGCAGAAGAGCGGGTATGATCAAATAAGATATGAGAGTGGTGAAGTGGCGCTATACATTGTCGATGTGTAGAGTGCAAAAAAAGTCGATTTATTTAGAAGGGTAGTTGCAGTGGCGTAACGTACTTCCCACAACCCCGCACCACCAGGGGGGCAGGGGTTCAAAGCCTGTCTGAAGCCAAATACGTACTCCTTGTAAGATTTGGCTTCGGGCCCAAAATCTGACTTTGCACGGGAGCCCTAATATTCTCCGTTACGCCACTGGGTAGTTGTGCCATTTAAATGCGAAGAATTTCATTTCCATCGCTGTAAAGTACGTTTTCAACAACAAGATGGGTTAAAACGTTTCGTTCAGGTCGGTAAAACACTGCTCATTTGCAAAGCAAAGGTAGGCGTTACACTCCTCAAGATCAACCAGCGATGGACTACCTTACAGAATACTAACGCAGCATTAGCTATCTGAACTGTTTGGCTTTTCATCGCTGACATCAAACCTTGTCAATGGTATCCAACGGCTTCCCAACATTTGGCAAAATGTTACAAGTTTGCTGGCGATTACATAGAAAGAATGTGATGCAATTGTATACTTGTAAGTTCATTCAAAATTGACTTGTACCTATGTTCCCATTACTTAATTTACAGCTCTCGTATTCGGAACTATTGACGTTTAAAGATATAAAAAATAATAAATATATAGAAACTAATTATAACTGCTACCGAAGATTATTTTAATTTTATGGATATTCCACTTAGAAATTTCAATTTAAGAATTTAAAGAATTCGAATTACGAAACTTTGTTATTTGTTATTAGTATTAATTTAATTCTATGCATTACTAAAAAAAGGCAAGAGCATTTTACCTTCACAAATTAGTCATTACTTGATAATTCTTACAATAATTGCTAATTGTACATTAAAAAGTGTATGTGATATATATTAGTTGAAAAAATTACTTCTTTTGTAAAATTTATTTATTCATCCTATTTGAAGAAAATGTAAAATGGGAAATTTAAAATGAGTTCGATTTCTTATTTTATAAAGAAATGTTTACGCAATTATTTCTTTGTGAAAGATTCATATAAGAGCATAATTAAACATTTAATTTTTATTGCATAATGTAATGTTTGTCTTATATATAAGAGACTGAGAAATGACATGAATTCAAACAAAAATTCGTTATGATAGTTATTAAATTGATAGCATAAGAAACAGTAAAATAATAGTCTGAACATACTTCAATAAATAAAACTTGATGTTTATTATGACCTCGATTACAAGTAATGCTAAATGTTCTATAATTCATTTTTTTTAATATTAACCTTTTAACTGGTTTGCCAGTACACCGCTCGGTCTACTGAAAGCTAGCCATAACTGGTTTGCCCGCAAGCTGTACGGGCATTGATATTTTCTTCTTTCTATCTTTTATTGGAACATATTTTTAATTCTTATAGTGAGATTGTTAGTATTAGAGGTTTTAAGAGATGCAATTTGTCCGTAGTATTGAAATACTTCTCATTCTGAATTTTCTTTGTGGTGAAAGCGTTAATTTTTCTTTGAAGGCAGGAATTTAGACTCTTCAAAATATTCGATAAAAAACAGGGATTGGCTAGGCAATGTGTAATTTGTTGCTTGAGAAGAAATGAAAATAAAATATAATCCAAAAATTCGATAAAAGCTCTGTCCCATAGCAATGCAAGACTTAGTTTTATACACCTTGCTTCAAATGGTTTGTGCGTACACACACAAAAAATCCTCAACCACTTGAAAAAGAGGTATGAACATGTCATTTTTTTGAAAGTATAAGAAAAATTCTTTTAAGATATATGAAACTTTCTTCATAGCATGCAGAGTGTAATTACTAAAAGTGAACATTTGGAGGTTTTGTGCTCCACAGTTATAAAATTAAAAATAGCGTGAAAGCTTTAAAATTAAAAATTAAAATGTAAAATTCTTTCATTTTTGCATTTTGTTACTTATTTTGCTTAGATACATGCAATAAAGAACGTGCCTTTTTTGGAACATTTTAGGCAAAAAAAATTGACTCTTTAAGGAGTTAACAGTGGAATTTTTAAGATGCTGTATGTTTTCAATAAGTAAACTTTTTTTTGTAAACAATAATTAGGGTTTTACTTCACACACAAATGAAAATAAAATATGAAGTACTTTAATTAATATTATATGTTAAGGTTATAAGGAATTGTCATCTAAGTATTAAGCTAGTAAAACACATACTCTGGCTGCTTTGAAGCTGCGATAGGCATACTTATTATGTTTATTCAAAGCAAGATTGATAATACCTATTTCATTTGACAATATTATCACTTAAGAGCGAGGATATGTACTGATGTGATAGCTATAAGTGGATCCGTTGTGTTAAGCCAACACATTACACCGTACATCATCCTGTTGATAGTTAAGCAGCACTGTTTTACTGAAGATTGCGTAACAGGATATTTGAGATTATTTGTTCCTGTAATCAGGTAATTCATTGACCACCTAATCCTCCGGGAATATTATGTATCTAAAGGATTATCCCATAATCATATTTCAATGTATTGCTTCTAAAATATCTTCTGTTCCTGTACTCTTTATCATTTAATTTATCAATAAAGAAATTTAATAAACATTCGAAAAAATATTTTATAAAAAATGTATTATCTTCCCAAGTTTATTATAAGCTTTCGTTAAATGCATTCATAGCTTTATATGAGAGTCAGAAACATCGATCAATTAATTGAATTTTTATGACCGAGAGATTACATTTTGTTACAGATATCAATAATGTTTAGAATGCTTCGTTCTAGACTGTTTAAAATAAGATGAATTTTAAATGCTGCGCAAGTCTCTTAGGATATTAGTATCTTGAAAATAATATTTTAAATTGTCAAATACTATTTAATTTTTACATAAATTTCACAAAGGCATAATTATTTCCTTCAAAGGAGGCAATAGAGATGTTCTGAATATTCATTACTTAATGTTTTTGACACAAAGTCTTTTATTTTTGTTTTTATTTCTATTCCCCAGTTCAAAGTAAATTAAAAGGAAGAATTGAAAAACATTTTCATACTTAGATTTATTTATTCATACATCCCACACAACATTTTGGTGACGAATATCTCGTTTTCGGAATAAAATTTTTGAATCTAGTATTAATTAAGAATGAGTCCATTTTTTGTCCCTGGGGGCAAGTATATGAGAGAAATTGTCTAAGCCTGACATTAATGCATTTAACGTTAAATAAGTTTTCGCAAGTTTATTGTCTCTCCATAAGCCTTACAGTTAAAAATTAAAAAATAGAGAAACTAATGAATCTTGGATTTATTCAGAAAAAAACATTACTGTTCCTTGCATATAATAAAAGGAGGATTAGGCATAGTACAAGTGTACAAAGAATTTCTATTTTTAGTCGAAACATACATGCGGATTCATTAAATTAAATTAAATTCTACGAATTGTATATCTGCCAAAAATAACTTCTAAGCCTATGTTGGGTAAACGATGATAGATTAGTGAATCAAGTAACATGCAATAAAGAAAATTATACATGTATGTTTTTAAAATTCTTATTAAAGTATTTGTAGTATTTCAAATATACAGTTTAAGTTTAAGGCATATTCACATAAAGTTTTAACGAGATGAAATTATTTTTATAGAATAAAATCAGCACATACCCACTCTTTCTAGAAATTCTAAAATCGTGAAGGTTTTACAGTGGTACATATAGATTTTATATTTTAATTATTTCTAGTAGTTTATCGTACTTTCCGTCCTCCTCCTAACGGCGCTTTTTTATTTAAACACTTCTAATTTATAGATAAGGTGTTCTATTTTTAAACTTCTCTTTTTATAAATATGTCCCTAAAAAGTCGGATAAATGAAGTTCTTAAACTATTCTACATTGAAAAAGAATGAACGCCGAGATAAATAATTTCAGATTAGTATATTTTTTCTATGTATTAGATATGCATATAGTATTACAGTAAAATATTCCAAATCCGTGATTATTTGTTAAAAGATCTAGGTATGTATCTAACAGATGTGTACCAGCATATATGGACGACAAAAATATTAACAATAGATTTATTTCTAAAGGATTAATAGTATTTTATGACAGTAATTCTCAGTTTTTGTCCTTTTAAGGAACATGAATTTTTCTCTTATTCCAAGTCCAAAAGACAGCAAATAAAGTAAAATTCCAATAGACTAGTTTTCATAAAAATAAATCTTTAGTCGAATAAAGAAAAGTTCAATTATTTCGTACGCATGCTGCATTTATACTTATAAATGTGTGCTCTCTAGATCAGTAAAAATATTTTTTAATAAACACTTCCTGTGTTCATAAATGTTTTACAAATACGCGAGACATATCTTGTGTTTCTTTATTAATTTACATGCTATTTCGAAACAAAATCATACCATCTCACGAATCGCTCCGAAAGAAGTCTTTTTGATTAGTTAAAGTCAAATTAGGGAACAGGAACGCTGCCATATTTTATTTTTGTCGTAGTAATATAGTCAAGGGGGTTATTTAATACATAAACTATCCCACTCGAGCAGGTTTTTTGTTTCCTTTCTGTGGCAACTTCTGAGCTATCTCTTTCTGAAACTCACTCACAGCCATCAAGCGCATCTTAGAGGGCACTCTCTCCAAACAACAGGAAGTAATTACGCCCCGAACGCTCATTTGTATTCGCCATTCGGATATTGGAGCTGCGGCGCGATCAAAATAAGTCACATTTGCGGTGCCTTGATTTATATTGGATGTACACTCAAGCTGATTGTTTCAAATCCTTTTCTTAACCACACGTACCTTTGCTACGAGCGCCGCCTGTGCCCAAAGGATGCTGCAGCCCGCTCCTGCCTTATAGGCCACTCGAGACCCCATTCAACACGTTCTACGCCATTTTTAAACTTCTCTTCCATATGTCAGTTTTCGCGCGTTGCTGAATCATCCAGGGATCTGTTTCCGAGGCTATTGTTCGGGGCTGCCTTTTGTGATGGGGGCTATTCTCTGTCTAATCTGGCTGAATACGTGTCCTACGGCAACAGCTTTTGAAGTTACAGCTTTGTTTTGTGTTAGTATAAGTATCGCGGTAGATACGTTAAAATGCCTTTCAGATGGATTGGAAGAGATTTTTTTTTTCTTGGTTAAAACAAAAGGGAAAAAAGTGAATGGTACGGGTATAACAATTGCAGGATATATTTTATTTTAACATAGTAGGCAAAATAAAAGTCCTTATCAGTTCGCCATTTTTAATTTCACAAAATTAAGTTAACGTATATAGTAAGCAAAATAAGTTCTTATCAATTTGTCATTTTGAATTTCTAAAAATTATGTTAATCCTATTCAATTTCATTTATAATCATTCAAATCTAGAGCTATTTCAGACTAAAAAAGTAAAAAGTGAAAAAAAATTATATAATATATTAACAATTTTATGTGTAGTTGAACATTTTTTTGTAGGTGTCTTAGAACTTGCTGTGATAAAAACTCAAAAAATATTTTCAGCATTTAAATACATGTATGACTTAAAAATTTACTTCTTTCCACTCTTTTTCGGATATATTCATTTGTAATCAAATAAATACAGCAGTTTAAATTTATAAAGAGGCATTAAAAATTCTGTTATATTGATACTATGTATACATTTGAAGATGATGGCTATTATGAGACTTTACCACACACACATATATTTTTAAAAAGGCACAGTTTTAAGATTCTATGGGCAAAATATTTTAAAATGAATAATTTATCTATGGAAAGTTTCAAAAGTAGGTTATAAAATGAATACATATTTTTCAAAATAATGGAAATTGAGCTATTTATAAGAAACTGAAGCATTTAAATATGTAAACTGTAAGATGTAAAGTATTTAAATGCTACCCAATAACGAAAAATTCGTTACCAAATAACGTTTCTTTTCGAGTAAAATGAATAATTTAGTAGAAATGTTTTATTATACATATATATATATATATATATATATATATATATATATATATATATAGAGAGAGAGAGAGAGAGAGAGAGAGAGAGAACAGAGAGTAGAAAGGTATTTTCGATGCAAATTTTATAGGGTATTTAAATAATTAAATTAATTGTTAAGAATTTATTGTTGTGTGTGTGCATATGTAGAACAATAATTTTTGTTATTTTGAAAGATCAATCTTGTTGTTTTAATTAAACCTAAGAATAACTAACAGTGAGAATTTCTACTTATTTAATTAATACAATATGAGTTCTTTAAAATGTTACATATTATTTGAGCATTTTTATAGAATAATAAATAACGTTCACAATGCTCACACGCAACATATTTCCCCATCTATAATACAAAACTCAAGGTAAGGGGATATAAGAGCATTTTTTTTACTTAAATTTGAAAGTTCTTGCTAGGATTAAGTGCAGCATTTCCTTTTTTTCCTTCAAAGCTTGTAGTACTTAATACAACCTCTGCTTATTTTTCTTGATGAACTAAAGGAAACCATTTTAATCTAATGAGCTAGCAGTGCAAAGTTTATTTATCCCTATACACATATCTTTATACATGGAATTATTTTCTTTCAAAGTGAACAATTTTTGCTTTTTTACATGCAAACAAAACTTTTATTGAGTTTTTATTGATTTTTTAAAATCTTAATACTCCAAGAATTAGAGATATTAAAGTGAAATAATTTTGTTTTGTTTATAATCCAATAGCAACCGTCTTTTTATACTGATTCCATAATATTATATTCAAGCAAAAGTTGTAGCATTTAACAGAAAATGGAATTAAAAAGACTTGTTTTAACTTAAATTGAATTTTACAATATACTTCAGCTGTACACTGCTTTTTGGAAGCCTTAAAAGTTCTTGGAATTTAAAATTAAAATATTACGTTTTGATTTACTGTAATAGAATTTAAATATACGCAAAATATTACTGAATACCTTTAACTGCACTAGAGTAATGTAAATAGTCCCAAGTTCTGTGAATTAAGAGTCATAGAGGTTACTTTTTAGAGAGAAAACTTACCAAATGTTTTCTCACATTTCTAAATAAGTTTTGCATACCATGACGTACAAAATGGGCGCTGTAATTGCAACACAACTGTACTAGGATAGACAATAAATTTTTTGAGGTTTCCCTTTTAAAATCACTAACTTATTAACTATTTTCAAAATGAGAATTTTTTTAAAGATGGTTTCATGTACTTCTCTGAATATTTTTGACCTCCATAGCTTGTTCAATAAAAAGGTTAAAAACCGCAAAGAAACCTTATTAGATCGAAAATTTTACATTCAAGATTTTCGTTATTTATTTAGTAGAAAAGGTTTAATTTATCTTAGTCATCTGCAGTTGAGTCATATGATTAAAAAAAATATGAAGCTATAACAAAAGTAATAAAAATGCTTAATTTCACAAAAAATCTTATAATAATTAAATTTTTTTTGAAACTTATATAAACTATATTTTAGGTAGTTTATATTAATGATAATAATTACCGGGATAACTTTTAAAAGGATTCTTTTACCCCAATTTATTATGGTTTTTTTTGTCGGAAAAACTGATATAATCTTTCAGACTCTGTAAATCATTCCAAACCATAACTGCGTGTTTTCGTGAATTTTTCTTGTTATTTTATTAATGAAACTTTAACTTATTTAAACTTCACATAGCGGTGTATACTAAACATAATCTTTTTTGTTATACATAATATACCATTTCCTATATTAGATGGAATCAAAAACTTCTTTATTTGAATTCAAATTCAAATTCTATTTGAATTACATATAAACAATAAAATTTATAAATGACAATGACTTTTTTTTTTGAAATTATTTCAAATGTAAATTTCAAAATAAACCTTTCAAATATGGCACAGTGTGACTGAGATAGTTATGGATTCATTATTCTACGAAACAGTAGTGATTTCTAAATAATATTTAAGCGTTACTGAATTTGTAGATACATCAAATACTCTATTTCCCCCCAAATTTTGATTTTTGTTTCATTTCTTTTTTCAATATGATTAACGTATATTTAAAAAAGGCTTATAATATATGAATAATCTCTGTCAATATGGAAATAGATAAATGTCATTATGAAAAAGATATTCCAAAAGAATATCTCAACAAAGCCCTCTAGTGTCAAAATGTAAAATTCAGAAAATCACTGTAATGCCCAAAGATTCTTCTTTTGCGATAGAAATGAATAGTAAAAAATTTTTCCGAAGAAATATTTAAAATAAACTTTATTCCCCAGCAATTGCTGGCATCGGTTAATACAATCTCGAACCCAGCTCTCTGCGAACGACAGAGTCCATTTATAAGGCTAAACTCGAAGGTTTAAGGGAAAAAAAAGCAAAGGAGGGAAAAGAAGGCGTTTTCTCCTTACCTTTGGGTGTGCTCTTTTGGGGAAGGCAATCTTTGGATCGATCTGAAAAGAGAAAGAAAAAGCATTTTTCAGTTTTATCTCTACATTTCAGCATCACAGGGAGACGTCCGTGACGTCAGAGGGAAAATCTTTACGGGCAGGCTGTTCGTGGTGCGTCTACGAAAAATGGGAATTTTTTTTTTTATTTTACTCTTATGTATCTACTGTCCACAACAACAACAGCAGCAGCAGCAAAAATAGTTTGAAACTGTCCTGAATGCAGTGTTATCTTTTATCGAAAATTTCTTTAAAAAGATTTGGTTTATTATTTCTTTTAAAGAAATGTTTTTCTCTCTTTTTATAGAAACTAAAATTGTATGCGACGTATTTCTTTCTTCAGTCCTAAGTATATAGAGTTCATGTACTAAAATGTTTTTGTGAATATAGCCATAAATGGATAGTTTTGAAATTTTAACTTATTGGAGATCACACACACATGCAAATAAAAAAACCGTGTCGTTCAGTTTTTGTACATAAACAATGTATATATTAAATAATTACTATGTGGGAATCTTTTTACTAAAACAAATGAATAGGTATTATGTATTGAATTTACCTAATTTACAATAATACATAAATAAATAATAGCAATACAAAAATAATAGAACGAATACATAATACACATATTCTGTAACATTCCTTCCAAATTACTCAGGTTGATTTCAAAAGCCTCAATTCCTTCTGATATTTGGATTGAAACGTGGCCTTCAATTCGAAATTTTACTTAAAAACTGAAAAAAGTTCGAGTAAATTCAAGAAAAATTTAAAATTGGAATAACTGTATTAAAACATATTCATACCTGTGGGTATATGTTAATATTTATTAAAAAATTTAAAATATACATGATTATATTTCCAGAGCTCGTGTTTATAAACATGAGCACTGTTTTAACTGAATTGTATAGGCCTGTCATACATTCTACTAAAAATGAAGCTTTCTAATAGTAGTGACAGAATGAGTGTTTATCAACGGAGCCTCGTAATTTTGAACCATCATCAAGAGACGAGGATGACACCTGAGTGGATACCCCTTTCTCCGAGCTTCCCCACCACGCTAATGGAAGGACTTTGGGCCTCGACAGATATAACGTGTATCAGCTTTTCTACACGGCTTATAGTTGTATGTAACGTATTTTTTGCACAGTAAATAAATCATCTTAATATTTTATATGATTGCCAGAGAAAAACGATACTTGGATTTAATTTTACTACATCCAACTTTATGTAAAAAATAAAATCTCTTATGAACGTACTATTTTTTACCAGTCTCTCATATACTTTTCTTATCCTGTTTCTTACTTCTGCTATCTAAATTTAAGGCATATGAAAATTATATTCTAAATCTTATAAACTAATGTTTTACATTTATTATAAACGTTTTGTTATTATGATGTATTCTCAAAATAGCTTACAGTCAAAAATAAGAAATTTTCAGTGCTTCCCAAATTATCATGTAAGTACAACAGAGAGATAGAGGGGTGGGGCAGAAATAACTTAATTTTTATGATTTATTTACAAAAAAAGGTTTTGAATTCTTCAGTGGGCAATTTAGACGCAAAAAAACTTAGCACAATAATTCTAGTCTAATAATTCACTTCTGAAAAATATCATAATCACACGGTACGCATATATATCTTTACATTGGATTTTTGGACCCATTACAAACATTTATTAGAGTGCCAAATTTAAAACTATATGAATTATTATTATTTTCATTATTTTTCATGCATACAAACATAGATAACCTAAAATAATAATGCAATGATCAAATATGCTTTGCTCTAGCATAAACAACACGATAATGTTGCAGGAATCAAGCATGATGTTGCGGGGGAGGGAAGGTCACTGCAATGCAATACTGCCCATTTCCAAGTATGTATAAAAACAGAAGCAACGTAATAAAATAGAAACAGTTATGGGATTTGTTTCTTACCAAACACAACACTAAAAACAAAAATATTATACCAAATATTTTGTTTTAAAGTTGTAATGAATCTCGTAGGCCAAAAAATTATTCAAGGCGGGCCGCGGGTTGGCTACCCCTGATTTAAACTATCAAAATACAATAAATGAAGTTTCTTTTGGTAGGCACGTTTTAAGAAATGTTTTAAATATATATAAATAAAAACAAATTTCTTATACAAGGCATTATTACTTTTATGGAGCAACTTTAATATTCCGAGCTACTATGTTAATTGACAACTTTTTTAGCAATTTTGTCTCATTCAGGCAACACAAATTTTATCATCGAATGGGATCTTCCATATCAAAACTCAAAAGAATGAATTGAAAGGTTTTTTTTGCAATTCAAAACATTGTTACAAATGAAAAATCTCAAATCATTTCAAATACCTTTGAAAAATAAATAATCTGAATCAGGAATGAACAATCAAAACCTGAACACTTTAACAATTACGTTTAAAAGAAAAGAAAAATTATGAGGTTACTTTGTCGGAAAATGTGTAATAAAATTCTTTCGGTACACAAGAATTGGGATTACATTTATTTTAAAGGAATCTTAAAAAATCTGAGTTATTTGTGATGCTATTTGCAGAAGCAAAAGAATACAGATTTTTTTACATTTTCAGATGATTATTTGTAACTGGAAATCCTATGAATCGATTATCTTTAATTTTAAATCCGAATTTTTTGTTGAAAATGCAAAAATATGAGTAAAACGGTTTTTTGAAAATAAATTAAGAAATATGACATGCGAAAACCTGTAAAATTATGATAGCCAATATTTTTTTAAAAATTTTGTTTCGTTTTTATTTATAATTTAGGATTTTAATTGTGTTCATTTCAAAGTATTTATTGCCTTTTAAATTATTTTTAAATTTAATAATATCCCCTTTATGTATAATGGATGAATACTTTAACAGTACTTTTTAAAATTCTTTAATTTAAAATTTATGTAATTTTGAAAATTTTAAGGCTATAGAGGGGTAAAAAATAAATTTTCTTTTAGCTATCTCTACAATAAATTCGTGTTTTTCGTTTTATGTTATAGCTCTTTGTGAATATTAATATATCTGCATAGGAAAAAAAAATAATCCTTCAAAATATTTGAAAATAACATATTCACTATGCAAGACTATAACTAGACTATACGTCTCGAACTATATAACCCTTATAAATTCTTTAAGATATAACATATTTTGGGAGCATGTGGATTATCTAAAAGTTTTCTCCATAGTTTTCTCTTGAAGAAAGAATAATATTTGTGATTATAGTACATATATAGTATATATAGTACTTAGATATTACACCGTCAACCAATTTCTCCAAATCGAAAAACGTTGTCGATTCAGAAAATGTCTCCAAATGCTGCCATGGTTACTCATGTCTTTCATGGATGGAACGATTTTCCACTATTGGCTGTTTATCGTAACATTTTGTGACATATTTTGGTTTGACGAAATTGATTGACGGTATAATATGTAAGTACCAAATATATATAGTACATGCATTAATTCCCAGCGACCATGAAAATAGCGAAATTTCAACGAAACTTACATCAAACGAAATATCGAAGCACATTATAGACAGAATAATGCAGTTGTTTTCAATTAGTGGTGTGAATTATCGGCAGAATATTGGTGTTATATTTCTAGTTTGAAGAAGTTCCACAATATTTTACTCACGTTTCAGTTGAAATTATTTTTAATTTGCTTACATAGCAAAATTTTTAATGAGTTGTTATTAGTCCATTATAGTCCAAAATGTTCATTTTGAAATTAAGCAACTGAATAATATTAAACATACAATTTCAGTAGCGTTTCAACTAAAATGAAAGGTTAGGTAGAAATCGCGCTTAACGTTTAACAATTAAGTTCTACATTTAGCAAATATGTAAATGTTATAATTATACATGATTGAATGAGCAAGAGGTTCTTTAAAGTTTCAAATATGTTATTGACACTTATCTTCAAGGAAATAAGTTTCTTACAAAACACACACATGTCACGTGCAAGAAAAACTTGTGCTTTCTCGCCAACAAACATTTTCGCTACATTTCACGATCAGAATTGCCTTTTTTAGTTTTTTTTCTGACATGGTTTCAAAACATGAAAAAATGTTGGAAAAATTTAAGAAAAAGTAAAAAAAAAAAGTTTCTTTTTTGTTTTCTAACATCCCGAAAACAGAACCTCTTTTTGAATGCTAGAAATTCAGTGGACTTCTCATCAAATTCCCTTTTACAGTCCGACAAACGTACTAATACAAAATCAAAAACTTGTGAAACGTGTGCATCATTTTCTGCTTAGGGGGAAAAGAAGCCATAGGTGCCTAAAAGCATTCTTTAGTTGAGACTTTCAGCTGCTGCCACATGCAATGTATCAATACATCCATACGGATTAAAGTCCAGGCGGCGCTACGACGCGGCCTTTTTTTAAAAAAGAAAAGATTTCAAGTTGTTGTAAAACAACAGACTTCAAAGCGGATTTCTTTTCTTTTGAGACACTAACGACATTTTTTTCCTCTTCTTCTTTATTATTCCCTCGTTTTCCCCAAACGCTAGCAGCGAAGTTTATCTTCGAATTCGCAAAGACATTAGCGTGGAAACCGAATTCTCCCCTTTTCCTCAATGTATTCCGTAGAGAGGAGTTGAGTTGCAGCGTGCGTGTGCTGAGCTGTATATTCTTTTTTCCCCTCCAGCCGCTTCTTCTTTATTTGCTTTCTGGGGACTTAATCGTCTCTCGGTGGTGGTTGTCACCTGCATAACAATCAATAGCAGTCCCCAAGACCGAAAAACGATAGATTTGTTTTGGGTCTCGATGGAGCTGGTGATATTTGGTTTTCAGAGAAAAACCGCAAGCACTATCCGAGAAAGTTAGAAAGCTGTTCCTGCGAAGGATTAAACGAGGAATGCTAAATCATATTTGAATAGTGAACTGTGGAACTGTTGCTGTTATAAAATTTTGAAACTCTTATATTTTGCTTTTTTTTTGTTGCCTTCATTCATGCATTAGCATTTAGGGAGAAATTTGTTTTGGAAAGGCTCTGGAAGGAAATTTTATTTAATATATTTATAGGAGCGGGAAAAGTTTTTAAATAAATAACGGTCCAGCTATCTTATTCGCAAGAAATTGGATGAAAGTTTCAGAGTTCTTTTTGATTAAACTTGACATGAGTGTCTGAGTTAAAAATAAGCCTAAAATTAAAATGTTATTTTCTTTTTAAAAAAATTGAAAACACAGAAATATTAAAGCAGTAAGCATTTTTGCTTAGAAAATACTTTTTTCTAAGAACTTAGGGTGTGTAAGATATTTACAGTAGCCTTTGTATTGTAAATTTGGTGTCCCCTTTATTGATAACAATTAAAAAAGTATTACATTTTTCGGTAAAAAAATATAATTAATAAACACAGCTTTTGTGTCAAATAAAAAATGAACAGTTTCTTCGTTTACTTTCATACACAAAATGAAATAAAAAATTTGGAACTTGCATAAATACTAATGTTGCTTAAATTAGAATACAGCTGATTATACCTGAGATTGAAACAGATCCGATCATGTATAACTGATACATAAACTTGATCTTAACATTTTTAGATACAAAAAATTCAAAAATAAAAACAATTTACAAAGTATCGGTATTAAAAATGATAAAGAAAAAGCCGTAAAGTAATAAATTGAAATGATACTTCCCCCTAAATTTTTGCTTTAGAAATGATCGTATATTTTTTCACAGTATACGAATAAAATTTATACATTTAGGATAAAGTCCATTTAAAACTTCTACTTTTGAAATTTTGGAACTAAGGTAATATATATTACAATACTAGGTTTACTGAAATGTGTATAATTGTTCTTAAAACAAAATTTTTGGGATAATGTGGAAAATAATTCTGTAATTAATATTAAAGATTTTTGTTCGTGGCATTGCCTCCCTAGACATTGAGGTGTCTTAACATTTACTATTCATCATATAAAATTTAGATTAACTTTTTTTTGCTTGGATGATATCACAACTTCTTGTTATGAGGAGACATTCTACATTTTGTTTCTTTCTATTATATATATATATATATATATATATATATATATATATATATATATATATATATATATATATATATATATATATATATATATATATATATGTATATATATATATATATATATATAAATAATTATCATTTGGAACAGGAAATGTTCCCGTTTTGTTTTATTGTTTCTTCAGAGGTTATTTTTAGAATCTCGTGATCAGTGAGATTAGTTGTAACTTCAACCATTTTGTATGGTCAAATTTTAAGCGTTGAAAGAATTTTTCAGTTATGAGTGTGATTTCCGTAATAGTTAAAAATAGGAAAATAGTATATAAACGTAAGCAAACGACTTTTATGATTGAGGAAAAATTAAATTCCATTGAACGAGTTTTAAAAGCTAGAAAATAAGCAGAAGTGTGTTCCAGGGATTCTACTTGAATCTACACTATCTGAATATATATATATATATATATATATATATATATATATATATATATATATATATATATATGTGGATCTCCTAATTTTAAAATTTATCACAAATGTAAATTAAATTTTTTGTTTAATAATTTTTTTCTCAAAGGCAAAGTTTTTTGAAAGCATTGTTGAATTAATACCTTTTTTGCTCATTACTGCAACTGAAGTAGTTATTTTAAAGCAGTTTTTTCGAAAAATGCTTCTCATTCTTTTTTTCGGAAGCATAATTCTGTTTATTCTTTCTCGCTCTAACGGGAAAATTGCTTATACAACTGCAAAGATTTGAAAGGAAAAAATAAAATAAATATTCCGCGGCAACCCATTAGTTCCTCCCGTGCACATCCTAGACAATCACACTGGAGCCTCCATTGAAGCCCAACCTATGCGCAATTGTTCTACAGAAGCGCTGTTTCGAAGAGGAAAAGCTCCTCTCTTATCTTCTCAAACTCGAAAATAAAATGTTTTTCCCTGGCGAAGCTGCTTCCACATTTGGAATGGGATAAATCCTGAAAAGAGGCGAGCAACAACAAAAAAATTGGGAGAAAGTCGCTGGGAAAATAATCACAAAAAAGCACTGACCTACGTGCAATATATCTTGGGTGGTAGTAACGAAATTGTTGCTCGGACAAGGTCTTTTTTTCCCCTCTCTTCTTTCTTTAGAAGTATATTTACCGACGTTTGGGATAAAGTCCATTCCAAACAATAGCTGGAGCAGTCAAGACAACTCTTTCTTTCGAGCTGATTCTGTTTTTCTTATGAATAAGTAGAAGGTTCCAGGATTTTTATTAGGCTTCCTTTTGGACTTGGCAGAAGTTGTACGCTATATTCTTTTTTCCTGTATTGCCTGTTGGCTTAGAGTAAAAAAAGGGGGAAAAGAAAGGAAAGGAATCTTTCCTTTTTTTGGTGATGCTTAGTTGTTTTAGGGCTGCTTCCTAACATTTCGTAATGGAAAATTTATCATTGATGGTTGCCGCAACACGGGAAAGCAATTTGAGAAGCATCTTACCAGCAATTCCCTTGAAAGTGTATTGGAAATTTACTATTTGTAGGCTTTTAATTTATTAGATAAAAATTCGATGGTCTTTTTAAGAATTATTTCTCTCTCTTTTCTTTTGAATTAATTTAACCTAAAATGGTTGGAGAATTTAAAAGATCTCGGGAAAAGATTGTTACTCTATCTAGTCAAAATTATTTGTCTATCCCCTTTTCTCTCTTTTCAGTTAAGTTATTTAACCAAATATTGATCTTTAAGCTTTAAGTGCAGTAAGCGTTAAATAAATGTTGGTTTTTGCCTTTCATTTAATTTCATATTTTCGATAAAGTCTTAAAATGCCTTTCTCTACAAGAAAGATAAACAGAGGTTTTTCTACACATACATTTGGTTCTATGCGACTACGAATTTCTCCTATTTCCACCCCTAATACTTGTTTAACTTCCTTAATACTTTTATTTTTGTCCTTTTGATAAATTTACATAACTTTGATTTGCTAAAGTTTCTCGTGGAAATATCTACTTTTTTTGTTAACACTACAGTAAAAAAATTCCTAGTTTTGTTTAAATATATTTTAATTGTTTTATTTTTGTAATGTTAAAACGAAACTAACGAACAAATTTAAATATATCTATTGATCATTAACTATCTTAATATTTAAAACAGAAATTATTATTTTTTTAAATTAGGAAATTTTACTGCAATAAAAATTATATATAATCTATACATAACCATAATTATCAGAACATATAAGCATAACTATTTTTCAATTTCTACTATTAGTTCATAATCTCCCTATATATATCTTGTTCAAATTTTCAATCGTTAATAAAATACATTTTAAAGTGTTCGGCTGAGCTGAAATTTTCTATATACGACTGTTTTGGGTAACAATACGATATCTTAATTATAATTAATTGAAATTGACTGAAACTGATTATTTAAAGAATTACAGATACATTCACTTTGGCTTGATATTTAGCGACTTGGGTCAAAACTTTAAAAGATTTTTTTTCTCGTTTTAAAGCATTCAGTTGAACTGAAATTTTATATACACGATTGTTTTGGATAACAATACGATACTTTAATGATAATTAATAAAAATTAATTACCACTTAATATTGTGATTCTGTCATATGTATATACATATTCATATTAATTGTAATTATTTGATAAAATGTAATTATAAAATAAGATTTGTCTTTGTTGATCTAAGTAGAAATTGACTTACAATTTTTTTTATATAACTTGTGTGTGTTTAGAATGATAATGTTAAATTTTTTTTATATAACTTGTTTAGAATGATAATGTTAAATTTTTTTTATATATAACTTGTTTATAATAATAATGTTTTTTTCTGTTAACGTGTTTCTTTAATCTGTTTATAAGATTTAATTCTTGTATCTGGATAAGCGAGCAGAAAATATTTAAAATTAATAATTTTCAATGATTTTTTTTATTAGGTGTACAACTTTGCTTCCACCGTTTTGCAATAGATGGCTGTAGCGGTAAGTGGTAGTCGAAATAAATAGATCGTAGATGTCATACAATAAGCTTAGGTATTTGTTAACATAACGCCATCGAAATGTTAGTCGATTTGTGTCTGCATCATAAAGTTATTCTCGATTAAACATGTCAGCTTACGAGCCAAATTCTCGTCATTTGCGGGAGGTTTTAATTTTCTGCTTTAATATGAAGAAATCTGCGGCTAAGGCTCATCGAATGCTCTCAAATACCTATGGTGAGGCCGCTATTAATGAAAGACCGTGCCGAGAGTGGTTTCAACGCTTCAAGAACGGTGATTTTGGCGTCGCAGACCAGCATGGCATTTGGCGGGACCAGCTCGGCGTAGTGTATTATGAGTTGTTAAAACCGACTGAAACAATCATAGGCGATCGCTATCAAACGCAATTATTGAATCAAAAATGTATAATCAGTTTATTACAATAAAGCCTCGAATTTCGGAAAAAAACGGCGGAAGCAAAGTTGTACACCTAATAAAAAAAGGATAAATTGGGGGATTTTTTGGTGGTTATGAAATACAAAAAAATATGAAATTTTCACGAGACGAATTTTTCTCTCTTGATAAAATGTTTGCACATACGTTCTTTGTATTAACTACATTATAAACAATCTTCTAATATATTTTAAATAACTAGACTGTTAGAAAAATTGTAACGATCTTCAAAATTTTATGTTCTATTTTAAGGGATCATTTAAGCTAAGTAATAGTTGAAATAATAGTTCCCATATTAAGATAACTTTTTCTTCTCTGCATTAATTTTGCAAAGAGCCCTCGATCCGCCTTTTTTTGGGTAAAACTATTTCTCAATGCCAACCTCTTTAAGAAAAACTGTATTATTCAAATTAAGAGTTAAGTAAGATGAACTATGCCTGCCTTTCCAGAAATTTCATAACCGGTGCAATAATATGTTAAAATAGACTAATAAAAAATTATATTAACTTAACGATGGATTACGAATAGTTAAATAGCACTGTAATTTTACTCTATATAAAGGAAATATAAGATTTTATGTTGTATAATAGTTTAAACCACAGCATTTCTCAAACTGTGGGGCACGACTCCCTTGGGGGACATGACAACTGTACGAGGGGGCGTGAGCATATTGAAAAGTCGAAAATAAAAGAATTAAAAGATTTGTTAATTTACTGAAAGAAAACAAACAAAATACATTCTGACATATTAAAAAATAAAAGACACAATTACACTGATATATTACACGTAAAAATGTACCAGTGCTACACAATATGTTTGATAATTAATTTAACAATATTAAGATAAGAACAAGTTTAATAATTACCAGTGATCCCATGGGATTGTCATTGTAAAATTATATACAAACATTAACACTTATCTCGATAATTTGTACGGTTTATAGTTAATCCCTTAACTGTCGATTAAAAGGTTTGCGGTTCGCTTCCCAGTGCCAACCTTTTTCCACGTGAGGGTGCGTATGGGATGTATTGGAGGAGGGGAGATAAAATGAATAAATGAGCTATAATCCTCTGAAATAAGTAATCCTTTGCAAACACTGTTAAGGCCTTTTTATTGCATTCCAAAGTCTTCGAAATAATTTTACGAATGGCAGTGCACAGAAAAGATCGTATTTAGGAAAGACGTATGTATACGTCCGAGGAAATTAATGCTTTCACTGAGCGAGACGTTTTTATACGCTGGTGGCACTTAAGAGGTTAAAGTCGGACCATTATTTCAGCGTCAAATTATAGTATTATTAAATTCAATACATTGTTATTGTAGGAGAGGGGCGATGAAAATTATGATTAAATACTGGGTCACGAATATTGAAACTTTGAAAAGCACTGGTTTAAACACAGGAAGATCATTAATTTTCTGAACGTAGTATATTATCTCAAAACGCTTCTCCCAAATAAAGTTTTTTTTAAATGAAGCGCGCTTTTGAAACAAATGGATCAGAACCTTCACATTTTTAAAAGAAAAACCATCCTATCTTTTTAGCACAAAAACTGCAGACAGCAATAATCAGAAATTTCACAAACATGCATCAAAACAAAGAACAGAAACGAGCCGAGGAAATATTTAACTGTTTCTTTGCCGAAGCGTACGAAACCGGATTGGGATTTCGTATCGCTAACGCCCCACAATTCTCCTGGTTAAAAGGGGGCAACGCAACATAAAACACGAGAGAGAATGTCTATAAACAGGGGTTTTTATGGTCCTTAATTTTTTCCCCATCCTTCAAAATGAGGGAGAAAAAAGAAAAAAAAAACTCTAAAGGATTGGCGGAACGGTCAGACGATGGTCAGAACCTTTGGGTGGAGATCCTTGGTATTCCAAATCTTTTTTTCATGAGACTCCTGAGGCCTTTTTGCCCAGTTTTTACGGCCACCCCGGTACGAACGGAAAGATTCGAATTAATTCCCATGAAGAAGTGGCTTGCTGAGGGCGACTGGCTAAATCTAATGTCTCTGGAGGCAGTACTTCATTTAGGTGAAAAGCGTTTTTCCCTGCTTTGTTTCAAGCAGGGAAAATGAATCTCTTTCCTTGATGCAAGTGGGCGGATTTCGCTTTAACTGGAAAATTTATTATTACTTCAACACACAAATGCTAGCTCGAAGCGAAATCTATTTATAAAATTTCAATTACTTACATTGTTACCGAGAGTGAAATGAACGTGTGTGCGGTATGAGAATGAATATTCAATGCGCAAGGCGGAAGAAGAGAAGGAAATGAAGAGAGGAGAGGATAAAATTTAAAACATTCTTCTAGTACTGATTTCCTTTGTGCACATTTTAGCTAGCCGTAGGAGAATGGATTATGGTATAGTTAAATATTTTGCATACCCACCATTTTGAATTTGTGAACGGAATAAGAACGCTGGAGAATTTTTAATTTTATTTTTCTATTTGGAGATCTTTCTCTGTATTGTATTTATTTCATTTAAATAAAATATCCAGAAGGAATATAAATAAGAAAATAATTTTTTCTTCATCTATTTGTTTTTTTTCAGACCAGTGACTTTTGTTAAATGTTTTTTATTGTATAACAGTTTGAAATAATACATCAACCCCTTAACTGGTTTGCCCGTACACAAAACACACTACTGAAAGTTAGCTACAGCTGGTTTGCCCATACACTACACGGGAACTGATATTTCCTTTTCTTTTTTATCTTTGATTTGCCCTTATTTTTAATTCTTATAATGTGATTATTAATGATACGAGTTTTGAAAACTTTATCACCAGTTGCATCTAACTTTCAGTAGCCCGTACCATGTACGGGCAAACTAGTTAAGGGGTTGATGTATTATTTATAACTATTATATAATAAAAACATTTAACAAACTCACTGGTCTGAAAAAATCCAAATAGATGGAGAAAAAATTCTTTTCTTAGTTACATTCCTCTTCTGGACATTTTATTTAAATCAAATAAATACAATACAGAGAAAGAACTTAAAACAATATGTACAAACTTCCTCTCTTAAAATACAGTTTGTATATGATACTGAAATATTTCTCATCCGAGATTCTTTTTGTGGTGAAGAAAATCACGGATGAAATCCAGGAATTAGATTCTTGAAAATATTTGAAAAAGAACAAAGATTGGCGAGGAAATGTGCAATTTGTTGCTTGAGAAGAAATGAAAATGGAAATAAAAACCGAAAAAGTTAATATTATATATCTCTATCCCCCCATTGAAATGTAAAACTTAGTATTACAACATGCTTGAAATTGTGTGTGCATATATATAAGTACAAAATCCTCAACCGTTTGCAAAAAATGTACGAACATGAAATCTTTTGTATAAGTACGTGAGGAATTCTTTATAGATTCATGAAACTTTCTTCAATCAAAAATTAGTCCTAAAAATACTTAAAAAATGTTATTGAATTCTAGTAAGTTTGTGCTTTTTTTTATAAGGTTCTTGATTACATTGTGTCAGGCAAAAAAATTTTACATATATATAAAATGACAACTAAAATTGTATTTAAATTATGATTGTATTCTGTCTCCATTTTTTATCCCTCATCCTTCAGAGAGGAATGCCATCAATATTGTTCAATTTAGTGACAAGAGCACAAAAGATTTCCCTGCTATTTTCTATACTGATGGCAGTAAAATTGATGGAAGAGTTGGTTTCGCATTTGTTGTGTTCAGGAGTGGTGTTGAATCCGAGAACTTTCAATTTAGAATTCGTGATGAATGCACAGTTTTTGTAGCTGAACTTTTATGTTTAAATTTCGCCGTTAAATGGATCACTGAGCAAAATAGTGTCATCTCAGAATATCTCATCTGTACTGACTCTCTTTCCTCCTTGGATTCTCTTAAATGTAATTCTTCATCTAACAATATAATCGTCGAGATCCAAAAGCAACTTAAAAGCCTAAGCGATAAAAACATCTTAATAGATTTTACATTTGTTCGCGGATACACGGGCGTTCTTGGGAATGAGCGAGCCGATTGGCTTGCAAAAGCTGCAACCAAGCGCAAAATTGACATTGACGTTAATATTCCTAAATCGTTTTACAAGAAGATCACGAAAGAAAGAATGGTGAAGTCTTGGAACCAAGAATATCTCATTTCTAATAAGGGGAGCATAACAAAGAAATTTTTCCCACCATTAATAAGAGACTATCATGTCATCATTTTTACACTAACTACAAATTAACCCAATTTCTCATTGGTCATGGTAATTTCAAAAGCTACTTGAACAAATATAATTTAGTTCCTTCATCTTTCTGTGACTGTAATATTGGTGGCGAGGAAAATATAGAACATGTAATCCTTCTGTGTTCCAAGTATGTCAGAGAGAGAAAGATCATAAGACTGGCGTTCAAGAGACTCAACATTAATTGGCCACCGAATTTTCACCAATTTCTTTCCACCAGAAGTGCTTTCAAAAATTTCTGTAAATTTGTTGTAACTGTTTGTAATCCTTCTTAACTTCATTTTTTAAAATTGTTTATTTCCCTTGAATGTGTGTTTAATACTTACTTCTGTAAGCCCCGTGTGATACTTTGTGGTTGACAGGGATTTTATAATTGTTTTCAATAAAAAAAAATGTATCATGAAGGACAATACAAAAAAAAAATTTAAAGAAATGGTTTCTCTGAAATAATTTAGGTGATAAGGTTCATAAAATTAAATTTATTTTGCATCAAATATAAGCAAGTATCCCTTCTTCTACAATTATTTAACATAAATCTAAAAAGATTTTCTTATGAATCATATAACAGAAAGTTCAGGTCTTGAAATGTTGCATATTTAAAAATCATGTAAGAAAACTAGCATTTTATTTCTTTCCAATTTCATCATTATATAATTCAAATCATTTAAATTTATTTGTGTGACTACTGTAATTGTACTAGTTATAAGATTTCACAGTAGCTGACGAAAAATGAATTCTTATAAAAAAGTTGCATAAATAAAATAAAACCAAATAAACTTAGTTTCCAATCAATAATTTTTCTTCAGTATTTATAATTGATTTAACAATTCCCACTTTAAAATTGAAGAGTATAATTTTGAAGTTGTTGACAGTGTGTCACTTACTTAGGTTCGGAAAGTAACAATAGAAATTATTGCACTACTGAAATTCAAAAGAGAATTACTATGGCTAATCGATGTCTTAATGAATTGCAAAAATATATGAAATCGAATTTAATCAAAAGAGAAACAAAATAAAGGTTCTATTGCATAAAAGTCTTTTAAGATCAGTATTAACTGATGCATGGGAAACTTGGTTCATGTCTGGAATAGACGAGAACACGATAAGTATCTACGAAAGGAAGATTTGAAGATTTATTTTTGGAGGAATTCAGAACAGTGGAACGTGGCGAAGAAGATAAAATTTCGAGCTCTGTTAATCATATAAAGAATCTGACATAGTTAACTTAATCAAAATACAACGAATTAAATGGGCAGGTCACATTGTCAGAACGGAAGAAAACCGCACCACTAAAAAAGTCTTCAATGCCCAACCAATTGGCACATGAAGAAAGGGCAACCCAAATTTTAGATGGATTGATGGCCTAGAAAAAGATCTCGTAGTTTTGAGAACTAAGAATTGAAGAACATTAGCAGGAAGAACGCTGTCCTGGAAAAGGTTTGTTGAAAAGGCCCACCCTGAACTGTCGAGCCACTGAGGAAGGAAGTAAGGATTTATAACTGCAGTGCGATCTCTAATCCTTCAAATTTTAAAGGCAAGTCATTCTACTAATTGCTTAGTTTTACATTACTCATCTCCCTAGATATGGCCAAAACTCACACACATTCTTTAAAGCCTGCCATTAATAATATTTATATAAATGTATACAACTCCACCCACCTTTTAAAGGGAATCCGGGTGCCTAGTAGGCGAAAGGAGTCTGTTTATATACTGAAGCCTAATAAGTTGGAGTGTAATCCACCCATCTACTTTGGAAGAGAGAGAGAGAGAGAGAGAGAAACAAACTTTCTGCCCTATAATCTCTCTTCTCCCTTCAGTTTCAAAGAAGAGGGTCCATCTCGCCACAATCTTAGGGATCAGTTGTATGTTTAAGGGATTACTAATGATGTTAAAGCTAGAATTAAAATAGTCGGAGAGAGCTATTCCCGGAAGAGAAGAAGGG
Organism: Trichonephila clavipes; assembly: GCA_019973935.1. Taxonomy (NCBI): domain Eukaryota; kingdom Metazoa; phylum Arthropoda; class Arachnida; order Araneae; family Nephilidae; genus Trichonephila; species Trichonephila clavipes. Next base: position 702,238 of record BMAU01007365.1, on the reverse strand, counting down.
TGAAGGGAACCCTTGCCATCCCTTGTCATTTCCGTAATTATGTGTGTTCCATTCGTTTGAGCGGAGAAGTAATTTTTTTAATTAAAGATTGTAATTAAATATATTGACTTAACTGTAATTAATATTTACCCATTTGTGTCATTTTTTTAACATTAGTTTGAAGGAAATGGTGTAATTGATGGTGGGTGGGTGTTACTGATTAATTTTGAAGCAAAATGTGTCATTGAAATAAAGTATTGATGCTTTGTGACGAGAGAGAGAGAGAGAGAATGAAAAATAAATTAAAAAACTAAAGGAAAGAAAAGGTTTTTTTGTAACAAAAATACTCTGTAACCATGTAGATTAGAGTGTCTGTGTGTATCGAAACTTTTAAAGTAGCAAAAACTAGATTGAGTGATAAAATGTAAGAAACGTCTGGTTTTTCAATTCTTACTATTACCTCACTCTCCCAATACATACACATATATATATATCTTGTTCAAATTTTCAATCGTTAATAAAATACGTTCTATTCATCCATTCAAAGTAGGAATTGACTTAAATTTTTTTTATATTGCTTGTTTGTATTGATGTTGAATTTTACACTAATTATGTCCTATTATTTTGAAACATATTATTTATTCATGAAAAGTATTCGAAATATTTAACATGGCTGCGGTAGCTTAGTGTTCATGGTCCCTATCTCATCGGTTAGACTCCAAGTGCCACTGAAGACACACCGTGCAGAGGGGCTAATGTACGTTAAATCTGTTGAGGCTTAAAGTATTCCTGTTGGTGTGATGCGGTAGCTAATCTTAAATTGCTACGAACCCCAGTAGTTCCAAGGAACCCCTAGGAGTCCATACTTTGGGAACCTATGGTTTAAATGCTAATATTTTTAAATAAAGATTTACTAGCTTTATTTGAAATATGTACTGTTTAAATTTATTGTAAGTATTTAAAATTTTGTTTCGTGTAATTTGTATGGGTTTGTAACAGTGCTTCTCAAACTTTCTATACTTGTGAATCAATTTTCAAGTTTAATTTTCATTGCACCCCTTTCCTCCATACAATAATAATGTATTGAATTCAATAATAACGTACTTTGACTTCAAAGCTACCATACGACTTTAATTATAAACCATAGAAATTATCAAGATAAATATTAAACTTTGTATATATAAGTTTATGGCATGCCCATCGGTTATTAATTATTAAATTTGTTTTTAACTTACTACTGCTAAATTAACTATGAAACACATTGATCAGTACTGATACATTTATAAGATTTTAATTATCTATTTACTGATACATTTTAAGATTTTTTAAGTATTAATCAGTATAAATGTGTATTTTATTTTTTTATTATGTCAGAATGTATTTTTTTTGCGACCTTTCAAACTTGATAGTTATTTTAAATATTTTTTTCGACTTTTCTATATGCTCGCACCTTTCACGTAGAGTTATCATGCCCCTCTCCCAGGGGGGCACGACACACAGTTTGAGAAACTCCGGTTTGTATGGAAGTAAAAAGATTTATGATTATATTTATCTCTCACTATTTCTCTCATAACTTTTTTTAGTTGCAATAACATAAACATGCTCTTTCCCTTCTAGAAGGCACATTCGCGAAACGTGACAACTTCAATCTGCTTTTTTGAATGTAATATAATACGATTTTTACAACTACAGAAAACAAATTAATCCGGAAAAGCTCTTGCGATAAATTCATTAAACCGAAAACCGATCATCAAGCAACAAAATACGTTTATGTTTTCAACTCATATCATAATAAATTAACCCGGATGTTCGTGTTTAGCACTAACTAATCATTACTTTCTGAAATTCATTACACAGTACACATGCACAGGACATGGACTAAAAATGTAACCACAGATCCCCTGCTGGATAATATTTAGCAACATTGTTAGAGCTACTTTTTATTTCATATGTCAAAAAAACGGACACTAAAACTGAAATAAACTAAAAAAATACTTGGGTGTTACTCTTCCAAACAGGTAAAAATAATAATAAAATTAAAAAAAAAAAAGATTCAACTCACGTAAAAATTTCTTCCGTTTCCAATCATTTTTTTCCCTTCTCATGTCTATTTTTCCCTTTCTAAACCACTTTTTGTAATACATTTTTTCGGTTCTCTCTCTCTTTCTCCCTTCATTTCGATTGTCACGCGATTTTCCGAGTAACGCCTTTTTGTGTTTCGTTTTCTCAACCTCCACCCTCCCCCAGTCGTGTTTCATTTCGTGAGTGAGAGTCCCCAGAAAACGTGCTTATTATTTTATTCTTCAAGAACACCCTCTGAAACCGTCCACACACACCCTTGTACTACGTTGACAATAAACTTCAACAACTGCTTCCCCCCTTTTCCACTAATAAGAAGGAGGGTCCATAATGACGGTGCCGCGGAGTTTATCGTATGGGATTTCCCTTTTTTTTCCTTCCCTCCCTTGTATATAAGTTAGAAAAAGTCACAATGGAAACGAACAGCGACTTGAATTTCCCCTTTTTGGAGAATGGGAAGTTGGGATTTACAGCCTTTTCCGCCCTTTTCTACTCCAAGATAATTTTGTTGCGGGGGATTAGTTAGGGATTGCGTGATGATGAAGTAGTGTTTCTGTAGGAAAAAAAACTGATTTTAATATTTGTGGCGTGTAAAGGGATGTGTAAAGGATCCCTTTGTGCTGTTTGTGCAAAAAGTATCTCGCCGTGAGAGTATTCTAATGAATAATTAATGACTCATGCGTTCTAATATCTGCCGAATTTGCTCTACAATTGAAACAAGACTTCTAAGCCTGTCTTCACGTAATGGTAAAAAATAAGTCCCAAATTAGGAACATTTTTCAAAGTGAAGATATCATATTCTGAATTCACTATCCTGTCTAGAAACAATATATTTCATTGTTATTCTCTCATGCACCTGAATGAATATATTTTTTTTAGTGTAAGTAATGTTCAACATTTCATTTCTTTCACTGCAATATGAATGGATTTTATACATTACATGTTGAAGGATATGTTTGTGCTACGATACTTTTTTACGAATTCCTTCCAAAATTGGTATACTTTTTACCCCTTAAAATAAGTTTCGAGTTTGATTGACGCTCTTTAAAATCAGGTGTCTTAGTGTTATTAATACTAATACTAATGTTATTAGTAATGTTGTTTGTCTAAGCCTAAAGTCCTCACGTTGGAGAGGCGGCTGCCAGCTCAGATGTCGTCCTCGTCAGTTAACCATGGCTCAAAATTAGGAGATCTCTCGCCATTAGTCTTTGTTATTTTTGAGTGATGTAAATAAACAATTTCACGAAAAAAAGTCTTCAATGTTCAATTAATTGGCAAACGAAGAAGGAAGGATTAATGGCCAAGAAATCTCCTAGTTTTGAGAACTAGAAACTGGAGAAAACTGGCTGGAAGAAGGCTGGCCAGGAAAAGGCTCCTTGAGAAGGCCAAGGCCCACCCTAGGCTGTCATATCACTGAGGAAGGAAGGAAGGGAAATAAACAATTAATCACACTTAAAACCAGGTTAAGGCTATTAAAATTCTTGGATCATTAATTTTTTTAACAATGATTCTTTTTCGAATATATATATATATATATATATATATATATATATCTTCAATCTATTAACAGAAAACATTCTAAATACCGTAGCTTAGGTTACTTTAATTATTGTTTAATTATCGTTGTTTCAGTTATTTGAATACTGTAAGAGAGTTCTTAAGGAATTGAAATGATTCTGAAATATGAAGTTTTGAAATTTTAAACATACGTTAATCACTCATCAGTTTTCATTCATTGCGTTTCATCAAACTCAAATGAGTGCTTTATATTAAATACTTACAAGTTTGTAATTTTAGATTGAAGTTTGAAGTAGATTAATTTACTATTACTTACATCAGTGTTTCTCAAACTGTGGGGTGCCCCCTTGGGGACCGTGACGACTCTAAGAGGGGGGCGCGAGCATATTCAAAAATCGAAAACAAGAGATTGTTTAAAAAAATTAAATTATTGAAATTAAACAAACAAAATACATTCTGACATAATAAGAAAATAAAATAAACTACACTGATATATTACACTTATACATATGCCATTGCTACACAATGCATTTTATAAATGATTTTCAATACTGAGTTAAGAATAAGTCTAATAATTACCAGTGACCCCTTGGGATTGTCATATATAAAATTATATACAAAAATTAACCCTTATCCTTATAATTTGTACAATTTATAAGTAATCCCTTAACTTCTGATTAAAAGTTATGCTATTCGCTTCCCAATGCAAACCGTTTTCTACGTAGACACGCGTATATGATGTGTTGGAGAGGGGGAAGGAATAAAAGAAGCAAAAATAATCTGAAATAATTAAATCCTTTGCAAACATTGCCAAGGTCCTTTTATTGCATTCCAAAGCCTTTGGAATAATTTTATGGATATCAGTGCAGAGAAAATATCACACTTTGGAAAGACGTAAACATACGCCCGGGCAATTATCGCTCTGTTCGAGCGAGACGTTTATATACGTCGGTGGCATTTAACACTCTCGCTGCATAGTTATTTTATCAAAATAGGTTCAAAAATTGCGTATGGTTTCATTACGCATTTCATATCTATATTTTAGAGTATAAATATACAAAAAAAAATTTGTAAAAGAGTTTTTATTTTTTAAAATGTAGAATTAGACCAACAAAATATGAACATAAAAGTGTAAATGAAAACATAAACACGAGCAGCATAGGTTGCGTAGCTAAAATGTTGGAAAATGCATACCCGTGAACATCGTGGCCTGCACAAATTTTGCTCCATCTACGTTGCCCGTGTAAATCGCGGGATGCGCATATTGAATTCAATATATTGTTATTGTATGGAGGGGGGCGATGAAAGTTATGATTGAATTTTGGGTCGCGAACATTGAAACTTTGAGAAGCACTGACTTACATAATTGAAGCAGCATCTAATTATGTTAACGTGTTTCTAGAAATACTTTGACTGAAATGTTTTTAATTTTAATTATTTTTCATCGCATCATGGCAAATATTAATATTAAAAATAAAGTGGCAAATGATTTATACTAAATTATATGTTTTTTAGTTGAATATGAATTATTTTTCTCCAAAAACCTATCTTTTTAGAGTAATAATGAAGTTGTATTAATTAAATTTAATAATAGTTACGGATTTCATTTGATATTTTATCATTGTTATACTTTGAGATTAACAATAGTTACGGTTAGAGTTATTAAACGTTTTTTACAATGTGCTTACGACAAAGAGGGCATGTTTAGCGATAACTGTTGGCGATGATTGAAATCTTGGTTGATTATAAGACTGTGATAGCAAATGAGTAAATTTGATAAGTAAATTTTTAATGTTTGAAAATGCGTCTAGAGACAGTAAGCGAAGAACAATATGAAAGACATTTCTATAACTTCTTATAAGTCTGCTTCTAAACTATTTTATGAAACTCTCAACTAACTAAAAATCTTTCTAAAATTAAATCTTTCATGATTTGTATGTAACATAATTATAAGATAGTATTATACATATGAATACAATTTGTAAATCTTTTACCCTAATATAAAACTATTACATTCTAACAATGATATAATCTTTATAAAATAAAGCCCTGTTTGAATAGTTGTCATTGTAAAATCCTTTTAAACCAAGATGTTTCACCAAACTGAGCAAATATTTGCATTCATTTTCAATTTTTGAACTTTTGACGATTTACTTTTGATTTCACTTCGAGAAACCCATTTTGAGTTCATTTTTAAAATCTTTCTTTATCGTAAAAAATACACAAGAAGAAAACATACACGAAACGTTTTATATTTAAAACACACACACATATATATAAGAAGAATACAATTTGAAGCGAAAATTTACTTTTAGAATTTTTGAAATAAATCGAGTTGCGTTAAGTGCTTTATTTAAACTTCTTACTTAAAAGATTTGATATTTTGGACCTGAATCGAAAATGCTGGCCATAAAGTGATTTGCTAGCATGCTGCCAGATTTCAAATCCTTATAATTATGAGCGTTTTAATGCATTTAATCTCTATTTTGTTTTAAATGATTTAAGAAACATAATATTTCATTATTATGAGGGCTAGTATTTTTTTGTCTGTATATGACCGATCTGTAAAAATACGTAATTTTATTTCATTTTATAACAATTGTTAAAATGATTCAAGTGGTATGTATATATACAACGGATTGCCATAAGAGTATTGCTTTTTATTATCTTTTACGTTTTCTTTTTCTGGAAAACCTTTTAAGAAATAATATATGAACATTTCTTTATAAAAATAAAGAGAACAAAAGTTTTAATTATACATATAATCTATTTTATTCTATCTATTATTTTATAATTTATTATTCTATGCATCATTTTCTGCTATTTAACAATAACAGAAAATGCTTTTATTGAAAAGATTATACAATCTATTTATTCTAGACTTTATAAAATGTTCTATATACTAAAAGCAATTATACTTTTTATCTAAAATTATTCAAATTACGCGTAATTATTATAATTGAAAAATATATTTTCAAGATAAAGGGCTTTGAACAAAAAATATAAAAGTAACTATTCAACAAAATAAAAAAAATTCAGTCTATCTTATTTGAATAGTCCCGATTATTCGTTGGCAGCAATTCTTCGAAGATTTTATAAAATACTCGTTTGTAGCTTGTATCTGCAAAAAATAAAATTATGTTTTTTATTTAGAAAACATAAAATATTGATACTTGCAGATTAGGAAGAACTGACTTTATTAAAATATAATTCAGAATTACATATTTCCTTTGCAAATATAGTTTTGATTTTGCTAGAATTGGATATAAGTTTGCAAATTATGTTATGAAACATACTTTAATCAATGATATAATCATTAAACTTTAATACAGTTCATTTAAAAGTTTCAAAAATTTGAATTCATATTTTCTACTTTTTCAAAACTTTTTGGGAGTATAATTAGTCTTATAATATCAAGAATTGTACGAAGCTGCTTGAACCCTCTTCTCTATTACTTCAAGTACCAACTTTAAAACTGAATCATCTTGCCTGATTTTGCCTCTTCAATCATGTATACATTTCGATGCACCCGAACCAGAGAACCCTAAAGATAGATTATATTCATACGAAACTTCTACTACTTTCTTTCTTCGAAAATACTCTAAAAAACAACAGGTAAAAAGCAAATAAAACTTGGTCTCTAATTACTCTCCTTACTCCTCCTGGAAGATCTTCCAGAAACGACGACAGAATAAAAGAAGCCTCTCTCTCCATTTTGGAAAAATTGTCTTCTGAAAAGTGGCAACAGAAAAACGCACGTGAGATTAGACGATGTTGTTTTTAGAGATTAATTATGGCAACTAAACAATGCGAGCGAAAATCTCATGGAGGCAACATTAATTGCTTTAAAAATTGATTAATGTCAGGTCTGGCACTCATTTTCTTTTTCAAGCCTTCATTATTGATACAGAGTACTTAAGAAAGAAAAGAAAAGAGTGCATTCGACTTGTATGGACGTCATTAGTGGATATTGGAGATATTTTCTTCTTCTTCTTCCCCCTGGTTGTTAATTAGGGGGATGGACCTGAAGAAAGTGTTTTTAAGCGTCCCTCCACTTTGGGATATGTTGCTTCCGTAGTTTTCAGTAAACAGGACAGCATAACTTAGACACGTATGTATGCATTGGCCAAGAAAGTAGTATATTGGAGGAGCAAGAAGGTTGGTTGTTGCCATTTGTTGGGGCTATATTTTAATTAAAAATTTTTACTTTGTAAAAATGAAACTATGCTTCGCATGATGTTTATACAATTGTACTGCTGTTATCATTGGATTTATCAAACCAAAACAAAATGTATCCTTTTCTTAAATAAGTTATATATATAAGCACTTGAAGTTAATTCTTACTTAGGTCAACAAAGAAAGATTTTATTTTAGTTACTTTTAATTAAATAATTACAATTAATATAAAAAAATATTCAGAATACATTTAATAAATTCACGTTAATTAAATTTAATTAATGAATTGTTCGAAAAAACTGTATTTACATCAAGTGTCAACCACTACATGTTTAAAAAATGTATTTGAGCTTGAGTGGATGAATAAAAAGAATTTTATTAACGATTGGAAATTTCAACAAAACACACGCACACGCACGCACGCACACACACACACACAGATAGTCAGAGTGTGAACTATAATAATAGGAATTGAAAAAAAAAGTGTTAATCACATTGAAAAATATGTACACATAGTATTTAAATCTTCCAACATTTTAACAAAAAATGATCTAATATTTTTTTTCGCTTAAAAAGTTTTCTGCTTAGTAATGTGATGCCATAATCAGGTTTGTAATTGAACATTGTTAACAAAATATCTGCGTTTTGATTGCTGAGGCATAATATTTCAATGCGAATCACCTTAAACTAGATCTATAAATCTGTATGAAAAAAATTCATGAAATAATGGCTTACTTGTTGTGTGTTGTGGCTAATGCCACCTGTCTGACGTAGTCAGAACGAGACCCACGAAATTCATATTGGCAAGGGGCTAGAAGTACGCCTCTCTCTGAATGGCTTACTTCATTTCCAGAAAAACATGCGCATTTATTATAGTTGCAACTCATGCTAAAAATTCTTGGTATTCCCTTTGAAATGGAATTTTGAGCTCATATTCCCTATTCGATGGGTAAATTCAAGCAGTTAAAAGGGAAGTAATTAGTTATTTCGTTTGGAACTGTGTCTGTAATAATTTTTGTTCAGATTTTTATTTCTATTCCATAGATTGCGGTATGTAACGTTATCGTATGAATTTGTATTGTGGTTCTAGTTGCTCTATATATGTTACGCGGTTTCTATTGTTAATAAAACGACGGAAGAAAAATTTACAATATCTATATATTTGGAATTGAATATCACGGACCACGGATTAAGGGAATATATTATAAAAGTTATGAAGAAACTATTAAATTACATCACGTTTTATATACCACCTATCAATCTATTATAATAAAGTTATAACAGTATTAAATTTAAATGATTGAATTCTAATGTATCACGTTATTCATTTTCTCTGGCCAAATATTTAAGTAACCAGTTGTAACAAAATAATTCACAAGAAATTTTATCGAAATAAAGAAATACCAAATGAATTTTATTTCTTGTAATCTTTCATTTGCTGCTAAGTATTTTAGTTGTTGCAATCAGTTAAAATAACCACCTTTTTCCCTAAACGGGAAATATTTCACTTTACTAAAAAGCTTCGATCTAGAACATGCAAATAAAATGCTTGATAACACTTTTTTGGGTTAAAAATGCTGAAAAATACTTTTAGTTTCATCTCTGTTGTATCATAGGGTATAAACTTTCATTTATACTGTAATTTAAACTGGATGTGAGTATTTCAATCTTTAACTAATTTAAGTAGAGCACACGTATTCTTTTGGTTGATATAAAAAAATGACGATGAAAAAGAAAGCCTCGGTTATGTGAATCGATAATACGTAACAGCTGTTTTGAGGGGAACAAGAAGCAAGAAAAATATGTTTGCATATTATATGACTTTATAATAGCTAGTATAAGAAAAACCCATCGCGTAAAGTATTAGAAGACTCAAATTTGTGTTGAATGCTAATTATCTCATTATAAGCAAAGCCAGAGGTTATTTATTAAAATACACACATACAAAATTTGCTCAAGATTTATCTACAGTTATTTTTAGGATTAATTACAAATCCTAATCCAAATAAATTGAATGACATTTTTTCAGTTGAATAACTGAAATAGTTATGTTATTCATATATATCTACGATATATATTTCGTAATATAGCGTTTGTAAATTAGTTAATTAGTAATCAAATATTTTTAACCGTAACAATTTGAAATTTACTAAATTGTATAAGGAAACTATAATTGTTCCTTTTTATTAAAGCGGCAAGAACTAATCCGAATTATATAACGAACCAGTATAACTTAAAAGCCATTCATTATATAAGATATTTCCAGTAAATTTGGATAATTTGCTTAGCAGTTATTGGCATAGAACTCATAATTATTTTTCACTGTTTCTGTTTCGACCTAAACTAATGCGAATGATCTACTGAACTATTGTATAAATAAGTTGCGATTTTTAATATTGTTGTCTTATTTTCAAATTCATTAAAATTTTTCTATCTTGGTTTTAGTATAATTTAAAATGCACTATTCAAGCATGATAGAAGTTCCACCAATTATTTCTCAATGTTCACAAAGATTATTTTCTTTGAAATATAGGCTTATGTAAGCTCAAATATTTCTTCTTTAAAAAAAAGTAAATTAATTTTATTAAACTAGATTAGGGGCCTTAAAAATTTTATAGAGTAGGGAATTAAGAAAGATATCTGAAAAACAATTCAATAAGAAATATCAAATTAATCCATCATCTTAAAATTTAATTCAAATAATTTTGAAAAATGGGGATAAAAATCGTATTATTAGTTACAATTTCTACATCAAAATTTTTCCGAAAAATTTTAACACAGTGCTTCGCAATGATAAATACTTGTCTTAATTCTAATAAATATATAAAAAAATTATTTTCTTATTATTCTGACATTATAAAGCTGCGAATGCTTCTTATTTTATTAAAATAAAGTACTTTTTTGATATTACATTTTAAGAACTTAACAAAGAATGTTGTGTTACCTCTCTGAGTACTACATATGTACCGTTTTGAATCCAACAAGATGCTAAGAAGTATTTGGTTAATATGTAGAAATATTACGTGGGTTGTAATTAACAAAAGATGATGAAAATTTCAAGGTCGTTATCTTTGTATTCACTTTGGTTACCTGTCAAAATCATGTATTTTGTTTTAAAAGACCAATCTCTTTTTTTTATATAAAAAAATTTGCATTTGCGAGCATTTGATTTATTTTATAAGCTTCCTAAATTTTATTTCCATGATCATTATGGTTTTGAGTCACATTAAAAATGATTTTTAAAAATAATTCAGCTAAATGGTCTCTAAAATTGTTCTTTATTTTATACCCAGCACTCCTTCTGCCATAAATATTGCCAGCGCTTTTTACGCACACTGGCGGCAATATCACCCCCAATTTGAGAATATATAATTAGAGAAGTTCTCAAACTCTTTCTTCGATGCACCCATTGACTTTTAGCGAAATATGCTTATCTATCATGAATAAAAGTCAAATATACATAAAAAAATTTGTTCTTGATTTGTTTCGATTTCTAGATTTGTTTCTAATATTTAATATTAAACCTGTTGTTAAAATTTTACGAATGGCTACTTAGCTTACAATATCTTTAACTTTAATATAGGCATGAAGCCCAGTGGCTGAGTGGCTAGTGCATCGCGCTTCCACACCACAGGTCCAAGGTTCAAACCCCGAGCTGGGCAAGATTGACTCAGCCGTTCAGTGGGTCAATAAATGAGGACCAATCTTGCTTGGGAACTTAACACTGGGGGTTTCATGTCAGACTGACGACCTGAACATCTGCTTATGCACCTCACAGACGAAGGTCACATATACTGAGTTAGGCATAATAGGCTTTGGCCCTCATGGGCTGTTGCGCCACTGTGTTGAGTTAAGTTAATACAGGCATAGATTTTTTAACTGAAAATATCTGATTTTTTTTCTGTATCATTTAGTAATTTTTTCAATATTTTGAGGAAGGTGAATTGCTGAAGTTAAAACATATAGATAATGTGGTGCATATAAATGTGCAGAAATCATCTTTAATGCTCTGAGCTTTTTGTTATGATGTTTCTTTCAAATCAATCTCTGTGCTAATATTAAGAAAAATAAGCAAAGTTTTTAAAAAAACTGTTACTTTTATAAATTAGTTTTCAGATGATCTTTACCTTATAGATTGCATAATTTGTGTAGAAATATTGCTCTCTTACTAAATTACTTATTCTCATTAGAATATTAGTCAAGAGTTTATTCACTGCTTCAATATTTATGTAAAATATACTAAAAAACATATCGCGCGTAAATATTTCGTCTTCTTTTTTTCTTTTCAAAATGACTTTTAAGTAATAGTGTTCGTATAGCTGTTTAAAATTCATCATACAGTTTGCTTAAAAAGATAGTTTGCTTTTAGATCTATTTGCATAGTATTTTTAAGTCATTATATTTAAAATCCGATTGTACAAAATGTGGTGTTCATTTAAAAGCTAAACATTCTTATTCATTGTGTTATCTCTTAAAAGAGTCTAATTCATTATTCTATCAAGATTCAAAATTCCCGCGATCTTTGCTAATAGCTGGTTATGATATTCAAATGCAATGTTTGTCAAGTAAAATCAAACCATTTTTTTCCTAAAGGGTTGTGGATTAGTGTTTTACCATTGTACACCTAGTACACTCCCTGAAACCTGGTATCTCTCTTCAGTGCTGTCCCATATAGGCGGATAATAAATGCCGCAAGTAATTTTGACGCCCAATTTTCTCCCTAGAGGGAGGCTCTTGAGCTCTGACGATGCGAACCTGTACTAGAATTTAATTTTGCCCTAGAGCACCTAAGCCAAACTTACAGTCTAGAGAACTTTTACTTGCCGTATAATTATACGACATAACTGCCACTGATTTTCTACATCACGAAAACCCACCGACTTGGACCGGGGTCGAACCCACAACCTTGGTCACAGAAGGCCAGTGACAAACCAACCATACCATCCAGCCGGTTTAAAATCAAAAACCAAATAAATTTAATTTTGTAAAATTGACAAAAATAATAAATTTAAACAAATTTATTCTGTAGGCTAAAAAAGTAGCAAATTTTGTCCGTTCATATGTACATGCCCATAGATGGCAGTTGAGTATTTCTCACTCAAAGCTGCAAATTCCTTTTCCCTGTAAAAATTCTGCGCTTGAGGCTATAAATCTATTCGGGATATTTTTTCTATAAGACTGGGTTTCTTGATATCAACTTTCCAAGAAGTTCGCTTCGTTCTCTGTTTGCTCGAACTGAATGTCAAGACTTCTTTCTTCCTGCTTTTCCCTTCCTACCCCGGATCTTCGAGTGGGTTGTGTATTTTAGCTTCTCTGACAAGAAGAAATGTCTCCTTATCGTCCGCCCTTGGGTACATACAAAAGCAAGATAGGACCACATTGGCTAAAGGGATGGCAGTGCTTATCACCAAGGTGTGGATCCAGTTTTGCAAGATTAATGATAGCCCTCCAGAGATTCTTCGAGGGTATAAAAAATATAAATGATAGGAGATAATCTTGTTTCCTTATGTTGTACCTTCAAGTAGCAGCAGCAGTGAAAATTAGAATGATATTTCGAAATGTAAAATCTGCTGGAAATGCATTTATGGAGAGTATTTCCTACTTCGTTGCATTGATAAAGGGTCTTATTATTTTTGAAAACCATGCTTCATATCATACTCGTACAGTAAAAATAGTCTCTCTTTTATACCAATAAACCAGTGTTTCTCAAACTGTGGAGCGCTCCCCACTGGGGGGGCGAGCATATCGAAAATAAAAGATTTAAAAAATAATTAGTTTACTGGAATGAATTAAAACAAAATACTTTTAGACATAATAAAAAATGCACTTTTACTCTGATATAATTTATAGGCGCGCGATATTAAGTCATCAAAAATAAAAACTTCTTCAATACTTAATTAGCGATCTATGATCCTATAACCAAATAAAAAAACTTTTATTTGATTTGCTATAATACCATGATGAGAGATTTTTTTATTACGCTTTCTTTTTGAACCTAACATACTACTCTTTCAGAGAAAAAACAGATCCCAGACTCAGAATCGAAAAAATTTAGGAACATAAAAAATTCATCACTGTCATTATTTTTGAAATACTGCACATTATAACTGTAATCTGTTTGACCTTCTAAGTTATTGGTACAGTTAGTTATGACCCCTCTCTTATGTGTTTGTTTCTCATTTATAGGGAAGTTGTAAGCAATGTATTTCTCTGTTGCGCTTTTTTCCATACAAAAGAGTTTTATATTTGGAAAACCACGGAGAGCACTATGAAGGATTACTTGGCCAAGACATATTTTTATAAGTAATCTCAACATATAAAGCATAACGAAAAACGTTCCACACAATTTTTTTAGCAGTAACATACATATTATCATAATGAATATACTTTTTACCGGGAAGTGTGTGACGAATCTATACGGAACTTTATCACTAACCTTCTGAACCGACCTTTTTAGGGAAATTTAATTCCCTACCTATTTCCAATCAACTCCAAAAAGCGGACAGGATTCCTTATTATGCAGATTAGATTCAGTATTTAAGTCAAACGAAATAGTAAAGTTAGAGCAGTAGGAGATAGATATTGAAACATAGAGTTATAGTGAATTTGAATTGAAATATTGTAGTTGAAGATAATTTGTTCTCATGAAGAATTGAGATTCCGAGTGGTAAATATAAAATCGTATTTAAAGTCTCATTAAAGTTTTAAGAGTGAGATTAAAGTTAAATGTTCATTAAGAACATTATTGAATATAATTCTGGGATCTCTTATCGTGGTAATTTCTGCGTGATCGTTATTTAATGAATTGATTAATTAGATTATTAATTAATTGAGTTAAATTAAAAGATATTATATTTAAAACCTCATAATATTATAATTCGGATTTGTTAATAAGTCTTCGATTTTAATTGAGAAAGTTATTCAAATAAAGAAAGTTATTTATAAAAATGGCTACTGGTTCTTTTACGTCTCCTAATTATTATAGTTCTCAAAGTGAGGTCCTTAGGGACCATTACAATGGCGCCCAACGTATAAATCCCGAGAATAGAGTCGGATCCAGTTTTAGAATCATTCCGGAACAATATTTTTCGGGAATTGAGAACATAGATGATTTTTTGGAGAATATTGATCATAATCTCGCGTATTATGAGATACCTGCACAACTGGCATGTGCTTACTTGAAAGGTCATCTCAAAGGTCGAGCACTCGACTGGTTCGAAAGTTCTAGGTTATAGAGTCATTGAAGATAAGACAACAGACTACGCGCACTTAAAAACAGGCATTGTCAGAACAATTTCCCGTGGTCAGAAACAGGTCAGAACTAGAAACGCGATTTTATTCCTCATCACAAAGACGAGATCAACAGCCTTCGGACTTTATTTATGAATTGTTGAAAATTCATAAAATACTTAAACTAGAAATGTCGGAGGAAAAATAAATAGATCACGTCATCGGTCGATTAGAACCCCAAATTTTGGATTATGTCGAAGTTAGACATCCACGAAATACTGCCAATCTCCTACAAATCGTTGATAAATACGAAGAACGTTTTATGCATAGGCAAATCAGAGGTTCGAGTGAGGGATTTAGAAGTTCAGGCCCTCATGAAAACAATCGTTTTAATACCCGGCATAGACAGGAAAATTGGAGGGAAAACAGAAATAATGAGAGATACGCCAATAATAGCCGACCACAAAGAGAATTTAATCGGTTCGAAAACCAAGGTTTCACAAATAATCGCAGATTCGAAGGTAGACGCCAAAGTGGACAATCGGATCAACCATTCCACAGTCAAGGCGGTCGACAAAGTGGGTCGAGAAATAGTTCATTTCGAGGTCAAAATGAACGAAGTAGAAATTTAAACTTTTAAGCGATCGATGTGAATATGGAGGTAATCGATCGCGGGATACGGAAAATCCTCCAGTTTGGGATCATCGACCTATCAGAGTATCCTTTATAAGAATGACCCCAGTCGAATTACCGTATGTCCCTATTCTATTAAATGAAACCTTTATTACAGCACTATGGGACACGGGAGCAGAGAAATCTTTTATTTCGGAGGAGGTATACCGCAATTATTTTTCATACCGACCTCGTCAAAAGACGAAAGACAGAGTCGTGACAGCACAAGGAGCCCCGTGCAGTCATTTGGGTAGAGTCGAATTACAAATTAGAATCAGGGAATTTCAGAAACCCTGGGAATTCCATATACTTGATAACATGCAGTATCAGTGCATTCTAGGGATTGATTTTATGAAGGCGTCGCGATTAACATTAGATTTTGATCAGAAATCCTTAATCATTCCCGATCATCTGATCAAACAAACGCCTAAAGAGCCGAAACTCGTTGATATTGATCTCACAGAATCGAAACTTGATGACGAGCAACAGAGGCAATTAAAAGCCTTATTTAATAATTTTAAAGGGTTATTTTCCGATCAACCGGGATTAACACATGTTGTATATCATGAGATAGATACTGGAGATAAAGGACCGGTAGTGTCGAGACCATACAAGTACGACAGGGTCAAACAAGGC
Source organism: Trichonephila clavipes (assembly GCA_019973935.1). NCBI lineage: Eukaryota > Metazoa > Arthropoda > Arachnida > Araneae > Nephilidae > Trichonephila > Trichonephila clavipes. Next base: position 685,948 of record BMAU01007365.1, on the reverse strand, counting down.
ATCATCGATTATCACATAGATAAAATGTTACGGATGGTACAATTTGTCCTATTAATTCGCCCTATGCATCTCCAGTCGTATTAACTCGAAAGAACAATGACCTTCCTCCAGATTCTCCCGAGGCGTATCGTTTCGCGATCGATTATCGGAAACTAAATGCAATTACCAAATATCCTCGATACCCATTACCGGTTATTGATGACTTACTCACCAATATACCTCACACCAACGTTATGTCCACTCTAGATCTCAGAAGTGGCTATTTTCAGTTGGCGATTAGTCCAAAGGACATAGAAAAAACGCGTTTATCACTCGTAATGGCACTTTTGCATTCCTACGCATGCCTTTTGGTCTTTCTGGGGCGGCGCCTAATTTCCAAAGGGCTATCGATATAATCCTCCAACCTGTTATTGGGAGTTTCGTGTCCGTTTATATGGATGATGTTATTATTACATCTCCATCGTTCAAAGACCATCTAGATCATTTAACTCAGGTTTTTACCTTATTACGAGACGCAGGGCTAACATTAAATAAAGAAAAATGTCACTTCGCTCGTGACAAACTCAAATATTTAGGCCTGATTATTAGTAAAGAAGGAATCGAAACTGACAATAAGAAAATTCGGGCAATTACGGAAATGAAACCTCCCAAAAATAATAGAGAAGTGTCAAAATTTTTAGGGATGACGGGTTGGTACCAAAATTTATTCCGCGATACGCAGATATATGCGAACCATTGTACCAATTAAAGAAAAAGGGGGCGAAGTTTAACTGGTCGGGAGAAGCACAGGATTCTTTTGATCAGATCAAACGCACACTAACGGAGGCACCGATTTTGCAATTACCAAATTTTCTGAACAGTTCAATTTATTCACTGATGCAAGTGGGGTCGGAATTAGTGCTGTGCTTCAGCAAAATCAAAAACCTATTGCTTTCGCGTCTCGAACCCTTAATAAAGCAGAACGTAATTATACGGTTACCGAAAGAGAATGTTTGGCGGTAATTTGGGCTCTAAATAAGTTTAAAACTTATTTTGGACCCCTACCTGTGAAAGTGATTACAGATCACGCAGCGTTAACGAAGTTAACCAATGGTAAGAATTTATCAAGTAGGATGATCCGATGGGCATTGAAATTGTCAGAGTTTAACATAGAATGGGAGCACAGACCTGGTGTTCAAAACATGGTCGCAGACCTTTTTATCAAGAAATCCAGTAGACAGTGTCGAGGGATCGCAAATTTCGTGCGCAGCTCTTAGAGCCCTCGCAATAAATTCCCGTGAACAATTCATTAAGGAACAGAGAGAAGATCCTGAATTAGGACATATTTATCGATACTTAGAAAACCCTGATGACGGTTCTGTTAATGCGACGATATGCGAGAGTTGGTCCCAGGACTTCAAGATTTAATAAATGGTCTCCTCTTTTACGCGAAGTATTTTTTTCTACTCTAGGAGAACTAAGAGTTTATATTCCTGGTTCTCTTCGAAAAGATATAATGAAAGAATTTCATGATCTGCCATTAGCAGGACATCTCGGAAAGAGGAAGACATATCTTAAACTTCGTGACACGTGCTATTTTCCATTTATGAGAAAATATATATTTGAATATGTTTCAACCTGTGACCGGTGTCAAAAGTTTAATTATAAAAACGCGCTACCAGCTGGTCGTTTAATGCCTATAGTTTCGAAATATCCAAATGAAATTGTAACGCTAGACTTAGTAGGCCCCTACCCCGCATCCCGACCCGAGAGATATAAATTCATATTAGTTATAACTGACCACTTCACTAAGTGGTGTGAGCTGATTCCTCTTCGTAAAGCTTCAGCCCAGACAATAGCTAATGCTTTTTTTTAATAACTATATAGCGCGTTACGGAGCTCCGATTTCTTTGATAAGTGATAACGGCCCCCAATTTATTTCTGACGTGTTTGAACATCTCAGTCACAGGTTGGACATCAAACATATGAAAACGGTAACGTACCGACCACAGTCTAATCTCACGGAGAGAGTGAATAGAAATTTAGTTCAAATGATAGCTTCTTTTGTTGAAGAAAATCATGAAAACTGGGACCAATTTCTACACGAGTTCGCTTTCGCATTACGCACGGCGGTAAATGAGACGACAAATAAAACTCCGGCTGAGTTGTTTTTAGGAAGGAAAATCATAACTCCGTTTAGCAAGCTCATAAATGTTAAGGAGGATGCGAAATATGTTGGTAATAACATCGAAAAAGATTATTCGATGAAGCAAGACGAAATATGCAAAAACAGCATAAATATTGGGAAAAACATTACAATCTCAGAAGGAGGGATGTTCACATCAAAGTGAACGATTTGGTTTTACTTCAAACACATTTCTTAAGTGCTGCGGGTAAGAAACAAGTGGGAAAATTTATGCCTAAGTTTGAAGGTCCCTATAAGGTTTTAGAAATAAAAGGAAATAATTTAGTTATTTGGAAAAACGGAAGAAATATAACTGTTAATATTGATCAGGTTCGAGTGTACCGACCTCGTCAGTCAGACACGATTAGTTCAGATAGTCCGATAGAAACTCTATATGACGAACAAGAAGTTAGTCATGGGTCAAATAGATCAAAACAAGGACAGTTTAAAGAGCATAGGAAAACCTCTAGTCAGGAAAGTGAGAGGTGTAGATCACGGCAGAGTAACACCACACGGGAGATCCCCAGAAATAAACGTAAAATTAATAGTACTACGTCGAAGGACTCAACTATAAAAAAATCAAAGATATGTAGGAAAAGATCCCGACAAGGATCTGATCATCAGGACCGGAAAAAGACACGCTCCTGAGCAAAGGCAAGGAATCAAGAGGTCGATCCCTTCCTCGATCTCGTCCAAAACTCACAAATTTAACAAACCTAATACCTCTTCACCAGGAGTACAGTCCATTGCAGGTCCATCAAAGTTACCGGAACGCAGAACTGCTACGACTACAAGTGGATCCCGAATGGAAGTTAGTGGACGTGATAACCAGACCCGTCAGACCAGAGCGACAACGAGAAGACACAACGAACAAGCGGAGAAAACAATCCGGTCGAATCAAACCAATACAAGAAGACCTTGCCAATACAATCTACGGAACCGTATACAAGAAAAGACAGAATCCATGAGAACCTCAACAACATCGAAATCAACGGCATACCTGGCAGCATATTCCGCAGAAGAAGCCTCAGTATGGAAGCGATGAATGGAGATCCAGTGCATAGGATTTAACAGACAAAATCCAGGTTGTATTGTTTCATTATCTTCGCGGTACGAACAAATGAAGAATTATTGCAATTAAAGCAAGTCACGGGCGGACTCTAAAATTAAGAAGACTGGCAAAAGTGAACACTGCATTGTGTGTGTTTTTTTTTCTATAACAGAAAAAACGACTTTTGTGTTACTTTTTGTATTTTGGAGAAAACATCTGTAAATTTTGCATTTGTTTACTTCGATGTATGACTTCGCTAAGATGCGACAATTCATTTGGTTGTTTGTGTTATTTGTTTATTACAAAATGATTATTATATGCTATGTGTGTTTCTATGTATGTTTTGTTTCAAATCTGGTGCCTTATTACGCGGCGAAGTTAGATAGGATTAACCATTAACACTAACTAGCGCATCAAGTTTTCGAATGAGAAGGCAAAGGAACCAGATATTTATTGTATGACATTCATATAACAAATGTATAACTTCATGTATACTTTTACCTACTTCTCAAATGGATATCAATCTTTCAGGGTAGCTGACCCTGAAGTCTTCGATGTTCCAGTGCCAAAGAAGATTGTTTTGTATTTTTTTTGTATAGTATATAAATCATACTCTATGGGGCTGGTTTTTGCCACCACTAGGGTGGTTTTTCCCACGCCCCTTGCCGAATGGATAGAGTGCAGGGATTAATTTAAACTTGTAAAATATTATGAGGTTTGTCAATTAATTCTAAATCGTAATTTTATCCTTTTTCATTACGGAAGATGTTTCAATAATATACAGATAGAAATTAATATCGTCGGTACTATAAGACAAAGATAAGATTTACGTAATTTATTTTCAGGACATTTGAGTCCTTCGAATAAATCCCGTTTTCTTTTTGGAGGGGGTTGTGACGAATCTATACGGAACTTTATCACTAACCTTCTGAACCGACCTTTTTAGGAAATTTAATTCCCTACCTATTTCCAATCAACTCCAAAAAGCGGACAGGATTCCTTATTATGCAGATTAGATTCAGTATTTAAGTCAAACGAAATAGTAAAGTTAGAGCAGTAGGAGATAGATATTGAAACATAGAGTTATAGTGAATTTGAATTGAAATATTGTAGTTGAAGATAATTTGTTCTCATGAAGAATTGAGATTCCGAGTGGTAAATATAAAATCGTATTTAAAGTCTCATTAAAGTTTTAAGAGTGAGATTAAAGTTAAATGTTCATTAAGAACATTATTGAATATAATTCTGGGATCTCTTATCGTGGTAAATTCTGCGTGATCGTTATTTAATGAATTGATTAATTAGATTATTAATTAATTGAGTTAAATTAAAAGATATTATATTTAAAACCTCATAATATTATAATTCGGATTTGTTAATAAGTCTTCGATTTTAATTGAGAAAGTTATTCAAATAAAGAAAGTTATTTATAAAAATGACTACTGGTTCTTTTACGTCTCCTAATTATTATAGTTCTCAAAGTGAGGTCCTTAGGGATCATTACAAGTGGTCGCGCGGGATACACAGATTACGAAATCGTTAACTCTGGCAAAACTTTATTTGTTACCAAAGAAAAATTGAAAAGTCCTTGAAAGTAGGTAAGTAAACTTTCTCTTAATTAAATTATTCACTGGAATCACGATTTGTATCGTGTACAAAAAAATAATTATTAAAAAAAAAGGATTGGGGTGACTCAATAACCCCGCTCGAACCGTATAGAGTGCACGCCTGCTCCCGGGATAAAACATGTTGAAGTATTTTCGCTTTAAATATTAAAAATAATACAATTATTCTTCATCGGAATTTTATATTATTGTTAATTATTTAACATTAGTGGCACACACAAGGGGCATAGGGGTGTGGACCACCCCTCCAAAGCCCTTGATTTCTTTTCGATTGATTATAATTCTAAGTATATAGTACGCAAAATTGAATTAAGTATTTGTTATTAATGACTAATTTTATTGATTAATGCTAATTATTTATTCAAGAATTAGATTTTTACTGTGTTTTGTTCCCGAAAATGGACAAAATCAAAAAGAACCTGATACAAGATTGGTGAACTTTCGACTTCGCACCCCCCCTTAAAAAATTCCTGTGTGCGCTACTGTTTAACATCAATTATAAATGATAATTCTGTGAGGCTTAAAATTACAATTCGCTTAAAACTAATTATAATTTGAGCAACCATTTTAAAAAAATCATTTTAAATTTTTGTAAACATGGTCGAGCACTTGGCTTTGCTCTCCTTACAATTCAGCTATTTTATATCAATAATGTTTTATTTTCTTATAAATATATAAACTTGTGCAAAGAGAGGGCACTTCAGCCGGTATACTTTTAATGTATCAGTGCTGCACAGAATATTTTATAACTAATTAATTAATACTAAATTAAGAACAAGTTTAATAAGTATTAAAGACTCCACGGGCTTGTCTTGCAAAGCAAAGTTTTTATAAGGAATGCTTATGATTAGAAATTGACCCTCTGAGTTCTTTTTCTATATTTAGCAGATATCTATATTTTGTCTTTTAAGCAGCCACCACATTTTGCAATATGTTCAATTTAAAAAATAGAGAAAGGAAAAATAACATTATAATTATCTTATTATTTTATTTATTTAGCTTAAAAGTAGTATACAAAATTTAATACTTATGTTACTAATTTGTATGGTTTATAATTAAGATCGCCTATTGTAGCTTTAGCGCCAAAGTGCATTATTATTGCATTCAGTACATTTTTAATGTAAAAGGGGGGAGGGCGATAAAAATTGTGATCGAAAAGGGGGGCGCCAGTATTGAAAGTTTGAGAAGCACTGCAATAAACGCGATTTCTACAGTTCAAGTTTAAGAGTGTTAGATTATATAATGCAGAGGTACTCAATCTTCTTTTCAGCCGGGTCACATACATATGATAGGTAATTCCCGAACGCCGTATCATAAGTATAATGAAAAGGAAAAAAAAATAAGACCCAAACAACATTGAACAAAGTAAAGTGTTAATCGAAATATTAAAACTCATTTTTTCGGCTGTTACTTTAATACCATATTTCCCTTCCGACAGAACACACACAAGCAATATTTACTTCTATGCATCTTTTAATGAGTTATGGGGTAGTCTCTATTTCCTTTAATCCGTGACTAAGCCTCTTGTTTACATTCTACGATAAAAAAAAGCGAATTGTTGTTCTTTTTGTAAAATGATTTCTTCACAGATTCCTGGACAACACAGTTTTACTTAGGACAAACGAATAAAACGATTACGAATGCTGCACACAGCTATTCCAATCTCTGATCACCGCACACAGCGTACGGATCGAGTGTGGTCCCTTTAGAAGGAATGCGTGGGCGGAAGTGGGAAAACGCGGGGCTTATCACACAGTTATCCTTCCGCCAGAAAAAAATAGTTCCCTCGCTTCAATCCAACCCAAATTGATAGCAAAATTGATAGATTTGATAGAATTTATCGCTTAATGTTTAGTACATGGTTCTTAAATAATTGAACTTCTTAGTGTCACAAGCCAAGACCAAGCAACTCAGAAAAGACCGGTGGGCCGCATGCAGTCAGCGGACCTCAGGTGGAGTACCACTGGATTAATGTTACATTAGAGAAGGCGTCAAAAATTTTATAATTTTAAACCCACAGCAGATTATACATCTAATACCTGAAACGGAAACAAAAACTTTTAATTCTACATCAAATCTTTAAATATATGGAGAGCTTACACCTAAATGTTTTTGACAATTTAGTCCCATTTAAGCAATTGAGGTAGGACAACTATTTTCGTAACTCATAGCAAAAATAACTCGATATATAGCTAATAATAATTGTATGTTATAGTTGAGGTATAAATACAGTAGTTAATTATACACAAATGTTGACTCAATCTTAATAATTAATTATGAAATGTTAATACTGAGAAGAATACTCAAGTAACTTCCTAATTAATTAAATGTTACCAAAACTTGCTTGGTGTATTGATAAGATATTATAGATTAACAATGCATATTATTAACAGTACCATAAATCTATCTTTATTTGATTTTTGATTTTAAAATTATGCTTTAGTATAGTTGATCCTTTTCCCCTTGCAAATATTCCATTAACTATTTCTCGAAATTTAACATTATTTATCTGCAATATTTTGCATGACACTATTATAATGAGGATAATTAAATACAGATCTTGTGTGAGTGGGGGAAACAGTCCAATAGAGTTTTGATTCAAGAACGCCCGCAGAAATAATTATATGTCGTCGTTGTCAAGAAAATTCTTTAGCACAAACTATTTTATATAATTAAACTGTCAACAATTCCTTAATAATTCAGGTGCTTAGATTTTACGTTACGACATTTTCTGTTTTAATGGGGTTTTTTTGAAAATGAACTGTCTAGTTATCAATATTTGTATTACATTTCTAATATTTTGCAGTAGATGGAGGGGGAAAAAGGCCTTTAGAAAGTGAGCTTCCTGAGATTGTTACGAGGTAATTTCTTCTTCTATTTCAAAACTACTAAAACTAATTTTGATTCGTTTGTTTTTATTTCTTTTCTTTTATTTTATGAAGAAATTCATGTTTTCTGCTCAATTGTACGAGATAGGATTCAAAAGTTCGCGGACTGAGTCTATAACTTGGTAAACGTTTGCAGTAAAGGGATTACAATAAAATTTCTGTGTTATTGCATTCTTCCCTTTTTCTAAAAAAAAGTTTGTTCTAAATCCCGTGTGGTTGGTGGCTCGCCATGGCTTCATATTTTGTAGACGGATGTATTTAATCGTCGCTGATTGAAAGAAATTGTGTTTGTTGAGCGGGTAATGGATATTTAATTTTTGTGTTCGTTTGGAAAAGAGTTCTACGGAGACTTAAAAATTTTTGAAGCAAGTGTAAGGCTGTGATATATTATTGCGAACGCAAGCCTTTGAGTGACATCGACGTTGCAGAGAAGACAGGGTGATAAACGCTCTGGAAGCCATGGCAAAAGTGTGTGTTGTTACTCTTAGGGTCTTATATCGAAGGAGGATGCGTTTCAGCAGTTTTATTGGTAATATTTTTTAAGTTATAGACTCTGTCCGGGAACTTGTGAATCCTACTACGTATAGAGTAATGAAAGTGCATTTTGTCTGCATAAAACATCTCACAGTTTATTCTAAGGTTTAACATGCTGAATGACTTCCATCTCTTTCTCTTTATATATATGTATATTTCAGTACCAACCAAAACACCCCTGGAAAGTTTCTTTCGGAATGGTGCTCATCTACGTTATCTCTTGTTACTCTCAAAACAGTATCTTTTTAATGGCGTCTTCAATGTCGGAAAAAGCCAAAAATCTTGGGGATCCACGTTTTGAGTGTAGAAACGTTGGGAACGACTGAAAGCCCATGTTTTGCCAAAAGATTGAGTTATTTCTGCTCTTTTTACATAAGCTTGGGTACAAATTTAGCACCCTCTCTGCACATGTTCAAATCATCTCGCTTGTGGCCTTTTAAAACACTGGTCACTCTCCACCGACATGATATTTTTCAATCAGTTGAGCCGCACCCCTATTTATACCACCCCCATAGCATCATCTCTAAGCACTCACTGAATCTTAAAAATTAATTTGTTTAATTTTTAATGAAATTTGTGTCAACACATCTCAAGAGATGATAAACTCTGGTCAATTTGCACACTCATCTTGAAAGAAATCAAAACTCCGATGAACACTGAAGACAACACCTCACTTGGCGGCCATCAGGTAGTGACCAGAACTCCCTAAAGCGCAGGAAAAAAAATCAAAGATGGGATAAGGGATGCCATCCTAGCTTTACTACTGTGCACAGGAAGTCGGATACTTTTTAGATAGCTTCGTATATGTATATATACATTCTTAGTACATTTATATATAAATCTTTTGTTATTTTTCAAATATTTATAAATAATATTCACAGAAATCCATTATTTAGATATTTATACTCTATAGTTAAATTGACAGAAGTCCAATGGCTGAGTGGTGAGTGCATCGCGCCTCCACACCACAGGTCTGAGGTTCTAACCCCAGGCTGGGAAAGGTTGATTCAGTTTTTCATCCCTTTAGTGGGTCGATAAATGAGTACCAAGCTTGCTTGGGAGCTTAATACTGGGGGTTTCGCGTCAGACTGACCACCTGAACGGAACATCTGCTCATGCATCTCAGACCCAAGGTCACGTATACTAAGTTGGTAACGGTAGGCCTTGGCCCTCATGGGCTGTCGCACCACCGAGTTAAGTTAAATTGACATAGCTTATGAAACCGTTGTTTACACCTTTTAAAGCTGAGAAACTTTAATAATCAGACATCATCTTTATTTTGGATAAGGCATTTGATTCTATATATAACCTTGTTATGTTACATGAACCTTCTTTAAAAGGGGGAGGGGGAGGAAATGCGAACCCCAGGCATATATTAATATTTTTAGTAGATCAATAAAGGACTTCTCTATTCCAATAATATATCAATATAATACTATTCATAATTATATAAAGTATGCTTACCAGTGTGTTGTAAGGAAACTTTTTTCCCCATAATTTCTTAAAATTCTTAAAATTTTTCATATAAAAATCAAACATTTATTCGAGACAGAACTAATTAAAATCCTAGCTACACCAACGTAAGTGTATGTCAAGATTCACGAGATTTAATTAAACACAGGAAGTCAGCAAAAGCCATCTTAGAGAAAAAAAAAAGGAAACTTTTAACAACCACTTTCACACATTTCGGAGCCATGCATTTTAATGAGCACTGCAAAAACACGTCAGCGAGCCCTCCGAATCGCCTTTTGTCGGGTGTGAAAGTTTCACGCAATGCATCAAGTTCGGCACGAAGCAGTTATTCATCTCTGCCAGAATTGACAGGCTTTACACAAGAATTTACACTCCATTAAATCACGCCAACTTCAGTCCGTTACAAAGTTTCCCGCTCTCAATGAATGCACCAGCACGCCTTTTCTGGGCGTCATTAATTTCGATTTCCCCTTAATATACATGAAGGTGCGATTTCTAAGCGGCTCTTGATTCTATTAATAAGATTTAGCTGTAGGAAGTGTTTAGTATTCTTTTGTTAGAAAGTTTTCCGTGGCGATAACTGGACGATAAATATAGAGAGATCCTGCTGTGCTAACTCCTAGTTTGTGAATTAATTCATCTTAATATGTTTCATGTTGCTGGAATAACGTTCGAACTTTAGACAAAATCGAATTTTGACACGATCCATTTTTTATTACAAAGTCATTGCATTAAGTATTGCACTAATTTACGCTTAGCAATACAAAAAAAAAATGACCGAACAAAACACTGCTTTTTAAGCAACTACACATATGCAACAGGATGCATAACATCTGAATGTTACTGCGCGTATAAACTTTTACCAGCTGGAGAAGGTTATTCACTGAACATTTTAAGCGAAGGTAACAAAAATAAAGAAAATTCTGGATAAATACTGACGCTGCACGTTTAAAGGCATGCTCCAACTAAGCCCGGGCCAGGCCTCTGCCTAGAGAAGGCCTCGTCTCTCTCTTTCTCAACTCCGCCTTAGTAAGATCATGGTCCGAAAAATATTAATCGTCAAATGCTGTTTCCAGGCATGTTGTCTGAAAATTATGGAAATACTCTTCGAATTTCGAAGTATAAGCCAGTGGCAAGACTGCATTTATTATGTTATGTCCATAGTCCGTGTCTAGGCCTAAGCGTACTCTATCCTACACCATTATTACTCATTTAATCGAAAGGCAGCCATCGGTCAAGCCCATTTGTCCATAAGTTTGTGAAGCCATGACTTACGCATATTTGTTTACCGCTTGTATAAGTTTCTGACTACATATGCCATATATTGCATACTTAACAGTGCCGTAGATGATGCCTACTTTTGCAGAGGCCAAGAAGACTTATGTAAGGTTCCCATTTTGTTCAGTATTAGTGGCAACAGTATTTATGATATTTTGATGTAATGTAATCTGGCAATGACAGATTTAGAAACTCTATGCCGAAGTAAGCGTATTGTACCGCAGCATCATTTTTATCGCTATTATTAGATATTATTTGTTTCTTAAATAATTATTCATTCTTCCAAATAATCAACTCCAACATATCTTTATATCTTATACTTAAAACTTCACAGTACGCGTGGGGTGTAAAAATATTTTGAAATTGTAAAATTAGTTTTAAATTCCAGTAGTTTTAGAAAATTTTAACAGTTGCTAAAATATATGAGTTATGTCATTTAAGTGATAATTTTGAATGATAACTGCTATCGAGATTTAAACAAATTGCTATCAAGAAACTCTTTTAGAAGGTACTATCAGTTTTTTATTGTGTTACTTACACATATGCTAAATAAACTCGTTACTTAATGCCATCTAATTTTGCCCTTTCATTTTTCTTTCGCTTGCTTGCTTCTAAATGACTCGCAAATTCCTAAGACAGTCACTTAGCATGATATGAGTAAAAGGGTTGAAAATTCTGGAATAAATTAAACCGTTAGAAACTATTTCACATATCAGCAGAAGCTGCTGTAAATTTTAGCATACAGAAATTGAAAGTCCTCACGTGGTGGGATATAAAAGTTTTCGCGATAATGAGCTCTAACATCCGAATTTTATCTTAGAATTTGGTGATACACTTTCAAAATAAAAAAATGCAGTTGAAATGTGCTGTTAATCTATTTTATTAAAACCATTTATATAGGCTTTTGGAATAAAATATGCCATTATTCCTAAAATGTTGCCAAAATTTCGAGTCAAAAATCTTCATTTTTATAGAACTCTTTCAAACAGTTCCATTTCTTTAGTTAATTAAGCAAACTATTTAAAAATAGTTTTATCGTCTGCGTTTCTATCCTCTAAGGGTAGTCGCACAATCGACGTTGTTTTGTTTCTTCTTTGTTAATTATACGCTTTGTTTGTTGGCCATTAACTCTATTATGCGATAAATGACATTAAAACGCTTCTATTAATTTAATGGCTTAAAAAAGCCTTTGGTAATGTTTTCCGCCTCCAAATGGGGAAGAAATTCTAAACGATTCTATTGTGGGCTGATAAACTAGTTACAATGAAGTTTTAAGCCTTCGAATTGTTTCGAACTTTTTAAAAAAAACCCCCTTTAAAACGCTCAATATTCGCTCGTATTCATTACATTTATTAAAGAATTTTTTAATATCGCTTGAAAGATTAAAAAAAAGAACAAGTTTTAAGAAAAAATTTCTTCTTTTTTCCCCTTTATATATTTATTGATTGGAATGTTACAGAGCAGGAAAAAACTCTTTTTGATTCAAGTGTTAAAAAAAAATATATTAAACTAAATTTTTTTTGTTCTTTCTTTCAACCATTTCCAGAGTTTGGAGTTATTAATCGATAATTACACAGCAAGGGTTTTTGAAAAAAGTTCGAATTGTGTTTTTGTGCTTTTGTTTTCACTGTATTGTAATGATGTGAAACATCTTTTTAGGTATTCTAAAGGTATTTCTAAATAAATAATAAAATTCTCCCTCTGTACGAAAGATAATAATTCAAAATCTATTTCATTTCCTTTTTTGGGAAATAAATTAAAAGCATATATCAATACTAAAATAAATTGAAAATTCTCACTTTATGAACAATCATAATTTTTTTTATAAAATCACTCTTTACTGAAAACAACAACAACAATGAACAAAATTAAAATGCAGGAAAATATAAAATAATAAACTTTGAAATTAAATTAACATAATCTTATTTAATTTAGATAAATTCTTATAAAAAACCGCATCTAATTTATTTTGTCTATATTTTTTTTATAATTGCATACCAAATATTTATCCTGCAGATTTTCATATAATCAATTAGTGCATATGAACTGAAAAATGCTTTGATCTTGATCATTTAATCATGGAATTGACATCTCAATGATTTCAGCCCCTTTTTGAAAAAGAAAAACTCATTAACAATGAAACACACTGTTTCAAAAGTAAATGTGATTATTATCAACTCTAAAATATTCTGAGGTTTAATTATAAGGGGAAAGGTAAATAATTTAAATTATAAAAAAAGAGAGATTTTTTATTAATATATTGCAACAATTATTTGTTCTGCTGTATTCAGTTCCATATTTGTTTATTATTAAAATTATTATTATTTAACTAATATAATTACTGAATTGATTTTGCATACTGAAATCTCTGCTTGAACTATCAGAAATTTATGAAAATGATAATGTACCCATATCAATTTTAGTATGTTAAATGTTATTTTAGAGGTAATTAAAATAAAGGGTATTTGTAATAAATTTGTGGGTATATATTAAGATTTAAGGTATCCGACTACGTTCGGAACCGTGATTTTAAAAAAGTGCATAAATGGATAATTTTTATGATATTTAGTGTCACTTAGATTAGAATACATGCATAATATTGTTTTAAGGACATTTTGACAAAAAAATTATTTAAATATAATATTTTGGCAAAAAATTAACTTAGAATAATCTGTTTTCCAAATGTTCTCCTTTTATGAAAAATAGTTCTATTATAATAATATTTTACCTATATATAGCTTAGACCTCTCTACAGATGCTAAACTAATTTGCTTTTAGTACCAACAATAACTAATTTTCGAAAAACATAGGGATTAATTTCAAAATACATTATAATCATTTTTTATCATCACTTACAAGTAATGTAAGTTTACTTTCCTTCAATTTATTGTGGGTTCACTGTTCCACCTTTTTAAGACTGTAATGAAAGCATTTGTTTCAACGATCGCCAACCGGTGGTTCACAGACCACTGGTGGTACGTGAAAAATTTTCATGGTCCGTAAAAAAATTGGGTATGCAAGTTTTGAATAAATTTTTCATTCTTTTAAGGAAATAATTATTCTAAGGCTTTGTTACCTTCAATTGGTGCATTTCACACTAATAAAAGTTTTTGAATTATTATTATATAAATGCATTCATCTATTTTTTAAAATTCGAAATATTAATCCGCCAAAAAAATTATGCATTTAAATCAGGGGTACTCAACCTTTTTTCCCACCGAGCCGCATACCCATAACAGGTATTCCACGCGGGCCGCAACATGCGGATGATGGAACAAACACACTATAAGACCAACGCAACATCGGACAAACAAAATGGATCAAAATATTAAAACTCATTTTTAGCTTTTATTTTGATACCATTCCCGTATGGGAATAGTATCAAAATAAAAGCTAAAGGGGGGCTATCAGGGGGAGGTTACATTCTAAAAAGCACGTAGACAAAAATACTTAGGAGTAATCTTTATAATGAAATTTGCAAATTTGTCAGACGGATCCCCAAACCCTCCCCTTGTGCACACTACTGTCAGAGACAAAAATATGAAGCTTTTTCTTTAAATTTTAGAGAAGCACACATTTTCTATTCATAGTTTTTTAGTATATCTTTTTTATTACTTTCAATATCCTGGATTTCATTAACCTTAATTAAAATTTACCCCACTGTGTTTCAAGAAGTAATGAATTCACACATAAATATCTTTTTTTGGTTACAGTCATTACTATTAAGCCAAAACCCTATTCATCTCGATACGAAGAAGATAAGGCAAAAATAGAAATAAAAATAAGTGAAAAGAAAACGAGAAAAAGAGCCCAGAAATGATCATTTCCATTTTATTGCCACATCATTCCCGGAAGCCAGGAGAACCGGTTAGAACCGGTACCTCCATTTCACTTTCTCCGGATGGAATCGGGCTTTTCCGGATAAACAGAACGGGTTCTCGGCGGCAGTTGCGGGTTTACGAGGCGTCTTTTCATTCCCTTAGGAAGAGTTCCTTTTCACAATTTGTGTCCGGGCAGGCGTTTATGAGGAAGAGTCATTTGCAGTCCGGGATTAACCGGGCACAAAATGGTCAGATGAACCCCGCTGCCCGAGAAAATTTGGAGCCCATCTTAAGATCGACGTTTTATGGATACTCTCGTAAAGCACGACCTCTGATGGAAAGATACGTGAGATATCGCCTTAAAATGAAGTGAAGTGTAGATGTGTGGGAGGAGAAATGTGATAGAGAGTCGACTGAAATGTTCCGGGAATTTAGATGGCAGTTATCGGTAAAGGGGGAAATCGATGAAGAAAGTTGGAATAGTTTTCGTTGATTGAAAGAGCTGCGTTTTTTTGTCACTACTCTAAGGTTCGCTTTCATGTTAAAGGTAAAAAAAAGGACAGAAAATTAAGAGATTCCTACATAAAACTATTATTTTGAAACCATTCTCTTATATTTCAGTTAAACTTCAATATATTCAATATACTTTTTTGTAAATTCCTCCTTTCCTTCCTCAGTGGTTCGACAGTCCAGGGTGGGCCTTGACCTTATCAAGAAGTCTTTTCAATGCCAGCCTTCTTTCTACTAATGTTATCCAATTCTTAGTTCTTAAAAGTAGGAGAGCTTCTTCTAGGCCATCAATTCATCTAAGATTTGGCCTGCCCTTTCTTCGTGTGCCAATTGGTTAAGCATTAAAGACTGTTTTAGTGGTACGGTCTTCGTTCATTCTGATAACGTGACCTGCCCATTGAATTCGTTGCATTTTGATGAAGTTAACAATGTCAGATTCTTCATATGATCGACAGAGCTCTAAATTTGATCTTCTTCGCCATGTTTCATTTTCTTGAATTCCTCTAAAAATTAATCTTCAAATCTTCCTTTCGTAGGTACTTATCATGTTCTCTCCTGTTCGAGTCATGGACCAAGTTTCCCTTATATAAGTTAATACTGATCTTAAAAGACTTTTATACAATAGAACCCTTTTTTTGGTTTTTCTTTTGATTAAATTCCATTTCATATGTTTTCGTTTTCCATTAAGACGTTTTGTAAATTACAAGTAATAAATGAAAATTTTGAAATCAAGTCAGAGATGTTGAAGGTCTTTTCATGATACGATGAGCTATTTAGGTTTCGAGTCCTGAAACCACTGATTTTCCGTTCTTGTGGTGTGGTAGTTAGAAAAGGGGAAAGGGATATAAGCTCAGGTGCCGTCATCGTCATTGAACCGAGGTTCAAAATCCCTATGGCCATCTCCAATAGTGTTCGAGTTGCCTTATACAGTGACTTAAATATAATTCTCGCCCCCCGTCTCCCGATGCCACTGAAGAGCCACCTTGTAGAGGGACTGATTCACGTTTAATCTGACGTGTCACGCAGTCCTCACAGTGGTGTGGAAGCTGAGAGTGAGATGTCATCTTGATCACTTGACGTAGTGCAAAATACGAGTTCCATTGCAGATAGCCTTCGAGTCTCATTAAAATGTTACTTTAATACACGCTCCCTCCATCAATTTTCTTAGAATTGTGACAACGTAGCACAAGTATCATCTTCATTATTTGAATATGACCCAAAATAACAATCCCCCATCAGATTTGCATTAATTTTATACAAACTTCACAAGTTTTTCTCGAATTTTATTTCTTCCCTTTAAGGTAACTGACATTAATTAATTCATAACCAGGATATAGATACGAAATCTATTTATACAGCAGTTCACTAATATTTTTCCTTTCCTTATTTTTTCTCTATAGATGAAAAGGGAGTTTAAAATATTTTTTTTCTGGACCTTTAAGACGTAAAATCCGTGCAAAATTCTAGTTGTCTATGCAAAATTTTCCCTTTATCTACTATTAAAATTTTAAGATTCAATGAACTCTCAGAAATCATAGGCTTAATGAGACGCTTTGTAATATCAGAAACAATTTGTTGTGGGAAAAATTATTTTCAATTTTATGTTTGAAATCTTTCTCTCTCTTTGTGTGTGTGTGAAATAAATGTTTAAAAATATTTATGTCATTCTAATTGAATTAAAAAGTATTTGTCACAATGGATAACATACGCTCACACATTTTCAACTGGAAAATGTCACTCTAGGTTGTCTTACCATCCACGTCTTTAATTAGCATTCCTAAATATATCCTGAAGTGAGGTTCAACTTACTTCTCTCACTTTGGATTTTTTTTCATTATTGAGTTCATGGGGTCTTTAAAAAAAGAAGACATGTATCTGTTTAAAATTTTTAAAATTTATACATTTTCTTGGATTGTTAAATATGTTAAATCTCATTTAGCAGAATATTAAATCTTGAGATGAAAAAGTTTATAAGTACTTAGGCATTAGAACTGAAACAAAACATTGCCTCTTTTTACTATTCTAAAAAATTTTACATAGGTAATTGCATTAAAGAAATTACTTATAATTCATAAAAAGTATATATATATTCAACAGATGTAAAGTAACACAATAAATTTAATACTTATGATACAAGGGAATGGAGCTTTTAGAATAATTCACAACTATAAGCACTTTGTTTAATTTCATAGATTTATAAGCAAATGTAGCCAAAGTAAATAAATTTTCCGAAAAACAAATAAAAACTTGCAACAGTTTAATTTTTTCAAATTGCATTGCTACAAGTAAAAATTTCTGATGAATCATTAAAGATAAATTATTAAGCTTAAGGTAAAACTTAAGCGATTATTAATCAGCCAAAAAGAATTAATTCTTCCTCGAAGAAATTGTTTATTATTATCGATGGATCTTTGTCATGCAACTTCCAATCCAAAAAGAAACAAACAACTCCGCAAAGAGCCCCATCCCTGTGAAATCTTTGTGCACGATAATATTTGCTTTCCTGATGAAACTGTAGCTCGCCTATTGGATTACTGAAAAGAGAGCTCCCGCTTCTTTCCCTAATCAACGAAAATTTAAGTAATTTGGATTCGCGGAGAAAATGGCTTTTATGCACAGAGACAGAGAAACGTGCATAAACTCTGATTAATCAATGGGTGGGTTAGCACTGAGAGATGAAGACTATTCACACACAGTCATTTGATTAAGGAAAGGAAATTTTTTTTGAAAAAAAAGGAAATATAGTTTTTGGGAGCTTTTGTTATTATTATAAAATGGGAAAAAAACTAGAAAAATGCCGCAGATTGGAATCTGTATTCAACTGGATCAATCGAAAACTAGAGAACTTTATCTAAGCCGGACTATATTCACATAAAGAGCTGCAAATTTTGAAATAAAACAGTTATTGATAAGTCTGAAGATTAAAACACTTCTACTGTTAGAAGAAACATAAGAAAAAATTTCAGCTAATTATTTTCAAAACTTTTTGAGCAATCGGTTTCGCGTAAAACGCATCTCAAAGTTTTCTTGTGTATTATGGCATTTGCTTTTACTAAAACGCTTAGTTCACAATAAAAATACTTGGTATTGTTATTAAGTTAATAAAATGGTCCCGATTTTTGAAAAAAATCATGGTTTTAGGGTAGTCGGATACCTTAAGGAAAGGAAATTAATTTAGTTTTGGGAGCTTTTGTTTAGGAGATGCCGCAGATTGGAATCTGTATTCGACTGGATCAATCGATCTTTCTTTGCCGGACTTGGGATATAAAAGGCCCAGAGAAGAGAGAGAAAAAAGGAAAGGTTTCTTCTTTTTTTTCTATTCCTACTATTAGTTCACACTTTCCCTCCACACACACACACACACACGCGCGCACGCACGCACACACACACATATATATATATTGTTCAAATTTTCAATCGTTTACAAAATGCTTTTTATTCATCCATTTAAATTCAAATGCATTTTTTTAAACTTATAGTGGATGGCACTTGATGTTAATACAGTTTCTTCAAGTATTAATTCTTTAGTTAAATTTTGTTTCTTAATTTTAAATTTGTTCTGCGTTATTTCTGACTAACTTACAACTAACCACAGCAGATGGCGCCACACAAGCTCAAATATATATATTTTAAACTTTTAGGGGATGGCACTTGATGTTAATACAGTTTTTTTTTCAAATATTAATTCATTAATTCTATTTAATTATTGAATAAATAGTTACAAACAAAAACAATCACCATATATAAAAAGAAAAATCGCTCAATGTAGTAATTGGCTTAATTTTTTTATATTACTTGTTCTTTTAAGTTAAAGATGAATAAATTCAATTTAACTCAAAATTTCAGCTATCTTTTATTTTAGCACTAAATATCGATAAAGTTGATTATGGTGCTCTTTTGTCTGTAAAAATATATTTCAGGTTTCACTTACTGGTTAGATAACAATCCATTTTAAAAGTATAACAGAATAATTTTAAATAACATAAGTTACAGTGATTACTTCAGTAATATTTATAAACTAAATCATATCGCGAGTAACTAAAGGAGTCTTTAAGAGTACTCATAAATTATTTAAGATTATTGTATCGAAATGCGTAATTTTTTAAAGCAAAAATAGATTTTTGTTTTTTATTATTAAAAATTGAAATAAAACCTCCGAATTTTTTAAAAAATTTCATGTTATTTTAAATAATAAATGAATCAAGAGTGTTATCTGTAGCAATTATTTTAACGCCTGTCTCTAATACCATGTTATTAAGGAAAGAAAATAAAAGAAATATAGCAGGAATATTTTTTTATTTACTATGATTTATCACCACAAACTATTGCTTTTCGTATGAGTTATTAAATATTTATGAATTATTTCATATAAATATGCATTTACTGTACAATAATATAACACTACTTAAACAATTCCACATGAATTTTTTTTTAATGGACCTATTATCAATGTTCTATGCTTTTTTAATGAAGAAAATCACTGCACCTTAACACGAGTAACAATATTATAAAAACTGTTTAAAGGCACGCACATCGAGTGGAGTTTTTGCGTGTACCCGCTTAAAAATATTTCTGATTGTGTATTTCAAACTTCGCCTAGCAATGATTTTCGTATTGGAGCATCTATGCTTGCTCGGTGCTAAGCCTTTACAAAGTAATAATATTTATTATTCTACATGTACCTAATGTGGAATAAAAGTACAATGTTTTGACATTTTATGAAAGATTTTAAAGGGGTAAAAACACGCAAATCCAGTTGATTTCGTGTTGAACATGTTTTTAAAGCTTCCATCGCCCCAAAGGCAATAAAGATCAACTGTTGATATAAAGATTGTTTTCAAAAAATGCAAAGAATATAAACAAAAGCCAGAACACATTTTTCTAATAAAAAGTATCCACTATATTTCATGTAACTTCGAAATGTTTATACATATATATTCGTACAATACTCTGGATTTTTTTTAAAAAAATTCAATAACATTTCATTAGTTTTCAATTTTTACTTTAACGTGTCATCTGAACGAACCAATTAACATTGAGAGAATGAACATTGGAAAATAACATTGGAGATGAAGTGAAAGCATTTTATATTAGCAAAAAATGATTGTGATTCAAATGGGAATAAGTATTATAGTAAAATATCCTACCCTCCATAGGATACTGAAGTCAGAATAGAATATTACTGCCGAATCATTCTTCTATTTAAAAAGTGTTCTAATTGGCGTTTCTATTCTATAAAATAACGCGTAGGTAACCT
This sequence comes from Trichonephila clavipes, assembly GCA_019973935.1. Lineage (NCBI taxonomy): Eukaryota > Metazoa > Arthropoda > Arachnida > Araneae > Nephilidae > Trichonephila > Trichonephila clavipes. The sequence goes on along the minus strand of BMAU01007365.1, from coordinate 665,347 downwards.
TACTAAGAAAATGATCTATAAAATCAATTCCAGACAAATTCCTTTTTAATACAGTAAAAGATGGTATTTGTATGAAACATGTAAAGTTAAAGCTTTCCAACACACATAAAATATATATCTTTTAATAAAACACTAATGGACTTTTTATTTCCTCGTTCATTTGAGAATTCGGAAATTAATTAATTGATTTCGCATTAAGTAAAAGGGAGAAAATGAATTTTGAGATAAAAGCTTATCGAACTAAAAGAACTTCAGATCAAAGCGAACTAAGTTAGGAGGTTGAAGACCCACAGCACGCATAAAACATGAAGGAAAATAGTTCCATAAAATACCCGCTCATAATGAAAATATTCTTGATTCTATATCCCATTCCTTATTCGCTTTGCTTCTAGTAAAAATCAATAAAATGTTTCCTTAAAATTCATTTTCAATGGCCCCCTTATAACTTAAAATAAGTTATACCAATCTCAATAATGCAGCATACGAAAATTGTTCCCTTAAGATCTCAATATTTCAGATTCAATGGGGCATAATCGTTTTTCGGGCCATCGTGGTATGCAATAATACAACAAACTGCTGCTTACAAGGTTAGATTTTCATGGAATCCTAAATAAGGAACCTCTGCAAAATAGAAGAGGAGAAAGGGGCAACGAGAAATAAATGATCAGGCTTCCAAACCCCCTGTGCTATCGTGTCAGGGCAGTGATCACTACTCCATCTGTAGGGTTGAGGTATTATGTGAGGGGCTTTAATTGGACCTCTGTCAATGGAATTGACTTAGCAGTGAAGTGCTTTGGATTGGATTGCCAAGGCACTTGATTGTGTGATGGCCGGAATGCGAAGTGTCCAGTTTCGTTATTCGAGCAAAAAAGTTGAGTGAGGAACACAAAAAATGATGGGGAAGAGAAGCAGAATTAGTTCTTTTCTTCCCTTTACAGTTCTTGAAATAATAATAAATGGAATAATGTGTTATTTACAAAATAAAATACAAATTACATATATGTTAGAGTTTTACTTTTAACATTTATATTTTTGTTTATATGTTGGTATTATGTTGCATAACAGTATGTGATACTACTAATATAAGGAATATTGTCCTTTTGAGACTTGAAACAATGATAATTTGTCGGCCGAATAGTAAAAATCATTATAAACAACTATTAATATCAAACGAGGATAACATGAAAGCTAAAATTCACTTACTTAATAGTTTGAACAGAGTACATCAATGGAAAAGGTTTTGTTTAATTTATAACTACAACAAAATACACGTAGAAGGTAGAAAAAAAAACAAAAATTGACGAAACAACACAAAGAATATGACAATATCTTTGAAAATCGGAAAGTTTTATGATGTTTTCTGAGTTGAGAGAAATATTACAATCGTAATAAGTATTGCAAGTCTAGCCTTTGTATTTTAAAGTAACCTACGGCAACGAATTAATATTTGCGTGTTAAAAAACTCCAGGGGTAACAAACTCTTTTGAATAATATTAAGGACAGCAGTAGTCGAGTGGTCATGGTCACGAACTCTAGGGGTTATGGTCACGGGCGGCGCAGTAGAGTCATGAATATGAAACCTAATGCGATTGAAGACCCGCCGTGTGATGGGGCTGAAGCACTTTAGTCTGTCGAGGCTGAAAGTTCTCTAATTGGCCATTTAGAATAAGTTGAGAGAGGATTGCCAGCTCAGGTGTCACTCTCGTAACAAGACGACCATGGTTCAAAATCATTAGGACCATTACCAATAGTCCTCGTCTTATATCAGAGTGCAACGTAAATGAAGGTCAAACTAATAATTTTAAGAAAAATGCAGGGTTAACATAAATGAACGACAGGTTTTTAAAAATTAATCCTTTTTAAAATTATTACACATATATTACAATTAGTGATGCACAAAATGAAAGAAAATTTTCATAGGTTTTCCCCTTAATGATGCTACAAATTTAAACAACTGCAAAAACTTACGGTATCCGACTAAACTAAAAGCATGATTTTTTTTCACAAATTGACAAATTTTATGTATGATTTTATTTTATGGGACATCTTATTAGCTTCATAAAAATACTTAGTGTTTTATTTTCCATTCACTAGAACAAAAACTACAAGCGTTTTAGTAAAAGCAGATGCCATAACTTTACATATAAGATGTAAAACTTTAAAATACGTTTTACTCGAAATGGTTTTTTCCCCCAAAAAAGTTCAATTAAGGACAGCGATTGCTCAAAAAGTTTTTAAAATAATTTGCTGGAATTTCGTGTGTATGTTCTGTATAACATTAGAAGTGTTTTAACCTTCAGATTTATCAATCATTGTTTTATCACAAAATTTACAATTCTTTATGGGAATATAATAACTGCTTTTTAAAGCAATTTCATATAATAACTAAGATAAAGTTCTGTAGTTTTTATAAAAACTAAAATATCTCTTATCCTGAAAGCTATTTAAAAAGAAATAGCAAAGTAATAAATTCAAATTGGAAAATTGAGAATTCCTTCATTTACTATTTGTACAGAGCGGGCCCCGTTTATGAAGTTTTTTGTCAATTTTAACCCATTTTTTCCCATTTTAGTAGTAATAATTTATTTTTCAATTCTTAATTTTAGCCTTTTTTTTCTTAAAATGTTCTAAATAAATCTAAAACCACAAGAAAACCCCCCTCCATATCTCCATTTTTTTTAAAAAAAGTTGTCGCAAGTAGTCGGATATATTAAGAAATAGAGAATTAGGAACCCTTGACAGTGTGATACTAAAAATGGAGCAAATTTGATTACAGATTATATGCTGTTGTAAAACAAAACGTCACTCTTAGAACATTTATAGCTGAAAAAAATGAAACTTGGTTTATTTATCTTTAACCTTGTTATACTTCTTACTGAAATATGTATAACAGTTTCAAAAACAAAGACATTTAAAATCTCGATATGTTCATTTATGCCAACTCTGTACACTACTTTCATCTCAATTTCTTTAGAAAACTTCATAGATGAGCTCAAATAAAAGTTAAAGCTGGTTCATTTGAAACAAATAAGTTGAACTTTATACCTCAAAATTGTATAAGTTAAAACAAGCGATAAATATTAGAAGAGTAAGAATGAAAAAACAAATGCTAGTGTACAAAAATGATTTTTACAACATGAAGTGATGTACCATGAATGCTTTATGTTTATTCCGATGTTTCACATGAAGAAAAAAAAATAAACAGGATTTTTTAAGAGCTTTATTTCTTTTTTTTCATTCGCTTAATTGTATAAAGAAGTAGATTATATGAAAAATAAAACTTACCTTTTTACCATCGAGTTCGTGAGGTCCGTTCGCTAGCACTTTGTCTACGCTGTCGGGATCTGCAAATGTTACGAAGCCGAATCCCCTGGGAGAAAAAAGAAATAAAGAATTATTGTAAAACATTATTTGGATAGCACAATAATACATATTATACGAATCAGTATGAATAATTTACTCATAAACCTTTGATATTTGTTTGAATTTCAGCTTGAGCTTTTAAAAATAAGATTTAAACCTTTAACTTCAAATAGTTGACCCATTGCTTAAAACTAGTTTTTTCATGATTAATTATTATGAAAATTGTAATCAAATAGTCATCAAAAGTGAACTATTTCTTCCAATGAACTTTTGTTTAGTTAGTTGGAAGTTTGTAGAGCGGAATTTCCGCTGAAACATCATCCTCATCACTTTAACACGGTTCAGAACCGTGAGAAAAAACTATCATTGGTTAAAATTTCTAGGGTAATTACGAGAGAAACATGGTACTTATGTATTATTATACCATCGACCAATTTTTTCAAATAAAAATATGTTTCCAAACGTGATATGCAGCCAATTGAGGAAAACCATTTTCAGAGCTTGTTTCTATTAACGAAGACAGCATTTGGGGACATTTTTTTTATTTAGAGAAATTGGTCGACGGTATAATACCAAAATCATACAGTGAGTACCAATCTGATAAATTTGTTGACCTTATATCAAAGTGTTTCCAGAGAAATAATGTAAAAGAATTATTTTTTTAAAGTAAATTTTTGTATTGATATTTGTTTTATAACATGCTCTATATTAGTTTAAGTTTTCATGAGTATTGAAAAAGTTATGGAAATTTAACCAAGTATTTCTTTTCCCCAAGTATGAGATATATTAGCCTCAACTATTTTTCTTTCAGTTTTAAATCCCACAAATACTCTCATCTTTGAAAAAGTAGAAAATATATTATAATTATACATTTATCTTATTTAAAAATATAAAGTTGAAATAGATGCTGTAAATAATAACTTTTAAGCTCTTTTTCTTAATATATTAGTCATTTTGTTAAAGATGGAATCCTTTATTAAAAATGAAAACCTTTTGAAAAATGACATGTTGCAACTCATCTTTTCAAAAGACTTATATTGTTCATATTGTTCTTATTGTGCAAGTTCTTTTTATTCTTGGTTGATAAATTTGCATTTGAAATTTTCTCTCAAGAACTGCTGGAAGAATCAATAATAGTTGCTTAAGAATTCTTATGTAAAAATACAATGAATTTTCTATTTTTTCTCTTATCCTTAACTATTTATAATTCTTTAAACAATTTGAGATGAGACCTGCCTTCAAATTCATGTTGGAGAACGAAACGCTATTTTTTCGCTTAAAATTCGACTCTCTTCACAGGCTACACAATAACTATTTCTTTTCTCAAGAGTTTTAGTTATTAATCTTCGTTAAACGCGAGATGATGTATTCCAAACGCTGTCAAAACTGTTTAAAATTAATGAAAAATTATTCGACGCCGTAGTAACGAAATTTTTCCGTTTTCTGTTTTCTCTAAGCGTGAGTTATAGTTGTGTTTGTCAGAGGAAAAGTTTTCGTGAAAACGAACAATTTGAACTTTTTATTTTAGCCATAAATTAAGTCAAATTTATGCGAGATTTGATATATTAGATTTAATACTTCATTAATTGTTTTTAATAAGTAATAATAAATTACATTTTCACTAATTCAAATTAATAATTAAAAGAAAACTATGGAGTTTGCTTTTGTTTTCTACATGAAAATATTTCTTTATCTGCTTCTACTATACTATTTTACAATGTATTCGTAAAAGTTAAACTGAAAACAATAAATGTTTAAACACATGATTATATAAGAAAATGGAAATTTTAAAAAAGTTAATCGATGATTTCTAGTGCAAAATTGAATAGTTAATGTCTTTTGAAAAAAAGTATCACTTCAAATTTCAGTACAAATATTAAGAGAAATTCACAAAACAGATGATTAAATATATTCCGTATTTTTGGGGTTATATTCAACTAACATTTTTATTCATAAATTTTTATTTATTTGTTAGATAAAAAAACCCATTTGTATTTTGTAAATGACACAAAAGACTCATTTGAATATTTTAAAGTGAAAAATTTGTTTTCTACAAATATTTAAATGTAGTCCAATAAAAACTAGAATAGGAGAAAATATTTATAAGGTGTTTGATAGATGTTGAAATTGAGAGGAAAACTATCTTAATATTATTTATTTTTAAAAGGATGAAAAAAAATTGTTTTTGTGAAATACCTTTTTAGTTAAATATTTTTTGCTGGTAAAATATTAATTACAATAGAAAAAAAAAGAAATTAGTTAGCGAAAGAATTTAGTTTTTCACTTTCCGTATTTGTATTTTTTGAAGGAATAATTTTTATTATTTGTGAATTGGGTAACCACAACTTATGGATACGAGTATTTTGAATTTCTTGTGGCTTTTTTAAACAATTCTTTTTGTTGAAGTTATATTTTTTAAAAATGATCTTTGAAGCTATTTGCTATAACTAACTTAATTAAATTGATAAAAAAGTGATGTTCCAAATAATGATTTATAAGCTTTGAATCTAGGAATATTTATATATTCTACCATTATAATGTATATGCAAATTTTTTTTTATATATATATATATATATATATAATTTTATTATATTCTAAATAAGTATAAAAATACTTCTAAAGCTTTAAAGCTTTAAAACATAGCTCTAAATATTTTCATTTTCAGCTGTAGATCTTCTCAAAGAATAATAATCAACAGTAAGAAATAAAAATTGAATTCGAAATAGTTTTAGCTGTATAAAATTAATTTGAAAAATCAGAAAAGATTCTTACTTCTTTATCATTTTGTCTATATTTAATGACAGCTATTGATGTAGAGACTCTGTACACTTAAGAAAAAAATATTCAAGGTTTTTACAGTCGTTTCCAATTAAACGTTTACAAGCAAAGTTTAAAAAATAATTATTTTTAAATTTATGAAAGGAAAGTGTCTTAGAGAACACATAGTAAAGAATGAGCTTAATGACTGCTGACTTTTGAAGTATGTAATGGTATTTAAAAATCCAGTTAATGAAGATAGAACCCGAGTCCATACTCATGGGCAATTTCATCCAATTATATCTTAATGGCACTTCCTTAATCTGTGTTTTGAAAAATCACCCGCAATTTCTTAATTCCAAACTTCTTCATGCTGAGCGTAAATGCGACGGTAATGTTAATTAATCGAAAATATATGCGTCGCCACTAAAACTCAAAGCAATACGTAAATCTGCCGAAAACGGAATGAAAATTTCAAAGGGTTTCTTTTTTCGGGAGAAATTTCTGTCTCTAGCTGCAGGCTGGAGAAAACAAATCACTCGAAAGGTAATTTTAAAGTTTGAGAAGTGGTCTAGGGAAAATTTATTTTTGCAACTCGTCGAATGGCAGCACTCTTTGACGAAGTTTAATTAGAATTCGGACTGCCGCGGTGGCCAGGTCGTATTTTTCCGATTGCTTGCCCCGGTAATTGGAAGAAGGATATTTGCCGAGAAAAAGTGAGGAGAAAAGATTTTAAGGGAAAAATAAGCGCTGTGAGGGAATATTCTACAATAATGAATAAAGGTTTTATGGATTCGTGGGGTAAAGAGGAAAAAGTGATTGAAAAAGGAATGAAACCAAAGTGTAGACAACAGAAATAATACGCGATAATTGGAATTGAAATGTCTATTTTATCTAAGTGAAAGGCATTTTCTTCGATAAAGAACTTAGTCACCAGCACAAATAGATTCTATCAGGATTTCTCACTTTCTTTTTAATTTACTGCTAACTATTGATCCACCGTAGTATATCAAACATAACACCTTCTGAAGAAGGGATATATTTTTCTAATAACTGTTGTCGAAACTATATATAAGGAATTCATGTGCGTTATTTGAAATAAATTAAATAATGTTGTGATTTGAAGCCAAAACTGATATAGCAACGCTTTGAAGACTTTTTTAAGATGTATTTATTTTTAAAAGGTAATATATATATATATATATATATATATATATATATATTTGTCTCACTTTAAAATCAGAATACATAATGCACAGATACTTAAATCATATCACCAGCTTCACTAACGGCAAATTTTTCAATCTGACCCTCAGTCAAATGACGCAACAAAGTTACACTTTTATAATCCATATTTCCAGTCAAGATTAAAGAGTATATACATACATACACACACATTTACATATATATATTCATTGAACACAGATTAATTTTTACCCTCTCTTACAGAGTACTTTTCTTAGGCGCTCCTAAAGTTAAACCTTGTTTGTTTGACCCAAGTTCTCCTTTAAGTTTGATACCCTTGCTGTAGCTCATTGGACTTCTAATCCAAAGGTCGTGGTTTCGAATCCCACCTGGGATGGTCTAATTTCTGAGAATGTGATTTCACTTTTTTACTACACTATTTTACTAGAATAATTAAGTTTAATTAATGAATAAATAATAACAAACAAAGTCCAACATCCTACATAGAAAAGAAAATGGAAAATTGCAAGAAAATCGCTTTCTATTTTGCCACTTAATAGTCAGATTCTGTTAAATGTATATACATATTTATATTAATTGTATATTTCTTTAATAAAAAGTAACTAAAATAAAATTTTTCTTTGTTGACCTAAATAGAATTTGTCTTAAATTTATTTTTTATATTACTTGTTTTTTGAGTTAAAAGTGTGCGTTATACGCTTGAATATATAGTATATATATAAATGAATGATAAATTTCATAGCAAATGGTTCACATAGTTCTTAAGAAGCACTTAACATAGATAGCCGAATGTTTCTATCAACTAAAAGTCGTGTGAAGATACATTACGAGTCTTATCTCAGAGCTCTTGCAATAATAAATCAAAAGCAAAATGTTAAATTCGTTTTTCCTTTCAAAAGACGTGAAAAATGGGAAGAAATAGCCCTAATTACTTATTCATGCCAGGGCGATTTTTCACGTAGAGATTTATCTTCGATCTTCTCGTTTTATTTTCATTAGTAGAAATCTATTGATTGACGATCCCTGCAGAGGAGAGGAAAGTTGAGCAGAGTCCGAATGCAGGATTTCTAATGGGTAAAAAATGGCGATGCGGCTGCATTTATGAAACATTTACTTTCTGCCACTGCGTCCTCTCGAATCAATATAGTTTAAAAAACGGTTATTTACAAAACATTACGTCTCTTCGAGAATTAGAAAACCATTTAGCGCAGAAGAAACGGAAATAAAAATCTGCATCTAGCTACATTTTCGATAACTTTTTTTGTTACTTTTTCGTTGCCTAATGATTTGGAAAGTAAAAGATTTTACTCTTTTTTTCTGAAGTAATTTATGTCATGTTAAGAACATATTTATGACTTGTGACGCAGAGATATATAGGTTTTAACGGTTTGTTGAAGTGAAGTGAAATGAGGTTTTAATCACTCGAGTTTAGGTTCTAATGAAACTCATGATGAATGTTTGTAATAATATCATTTCGCATATTTGTGTGTTGCATAAATATACTCAAATATTTGCATATTACAGACCTACTAAAGAAAAAAATTAGCAATTTATTTTGTCGGTTAAAAAAATTGCAAGTTTCCAAATAGGTACAACAACAGAAAAATTATATATATTGATAATCATTTGAAAGTAACATTTTGATCTATCATTTAACAGCAACCGAGTATCAAAAATAGTCTTGAATATTGAAAAGAAATCACTTATTGTCTCGGAAGTAAAAGAAATTCTTAAATGTTCATAAATATCAATATATATATATATATATAGTATAATAAAATAAAAGTGAAGATGCTCTAGAACCTACAGCGCTAAAGAAGGAAGAAATTGGAATTCACAAGACACAACAAATGTAAACACAAAAAGTCTTTGGACTAAACTGGAGACCTATTATGATTTCCAAAGCTGTCGCTGAATTAGGCCAGTGATTTAGGGTTAGCAATTCTTTATGGATCCAACCTTCCCAGTACAGCAGAAATTTTCGACATAATAGGATATATATATATATGATTCCCTCTAGTATCCTTTTTATTAACTCTTTGTATTAATATTTAAATAAACTTTAACTCTTTATTTTAAAAATAACACTGGAATCTTAATCGTAATCGGCTAGTCCGAAATCCCTGTCCCGCCCATTCTGTCCAATCTCAGAACTACTATTACGTTATAACCACCGCTAGTATAAAAGCCAAAATCTTGTGTAATCGCACGCTCTTCTCGTTTGTCTACCTGCCTTCATCATGTAATCCGTCGGCTGCAACGCTTTCTATGTTTATCTGTCTTTGTGCTTGTGCTATGATATTTGCTTCTTGTATGTGTAATGCCGTCCCTACTGGATCTTTATGTATTCCCACACAGATGTGAAATAAAAGAATAATGATTCACAGAAGTACCTCTTCAATAATACCGTATTCGAGACCACGCTACACGTAACATAGAAAATCACTCACCACAGGCCACGCCCTATCCTTTGGTTCGCTACAATAATCAAATCACCGGCCATGTCTTACAATTATTTTTACTAATCTTCCAGAAATATTATAAATTGTTATTTCAAATAAATATATGTATATAAATTTTCTAAGGCATACTTGATATTTTTTGGGGTTGGGGGAATACAGAAAATTTGATTTAAATGAAATTGCTAAAATAAAATTTTAATAAATCTCTTCTTAAATATATATTTCAAAAATTTTAATTGGAACCCTAGTATAAAAAACTTACTTATATACAGACAAAATATCTTTCATTAAAGAAAAATGTTTTGAAAATATGTCCTTTCTTCATTTTTGCACTTCATTAATTTTTCATGTCATAATAATCTTGAAACAATTTGTATATTCTAATTCAACTGACACTATCAAAAAATTATGTATTTATACACTTTCGAATGTGTATTTATACACTTTTTTATCACGGTTTCGAACGAAGTCATTCACATTAAATTGAATAAATTTGGCAACATTTCTTCTAATTTGTGTTTAACTAGTGCTTAACAAGTATAATTATAATAATAAAATGAAGGCTACTTGAGATTCAAGAAGCAAATATAGACTTGATAGCAGTAATGGAAGCACACCAGAATAAATCTTTATAAGCAAACACGTAAAAAAGAATAAGCAAAAAAAAAAAAAAAAAAAAAAAACTCGACACTTAATCGATAAAAAAAAAGAGAATCGACTACACTTGGCTATAGTTTTAAGCCATTGGCTATTTTTTACAATGTGGGTTTTCCTGACACGTCGCCAATTTAATCCAATGATTTGGCCAAGACCTTTACTACTTTCCTCACCATTTGTCTTGGTAATGGACATCATTTTAAAGACTAATCCAGCTTAGCCCAGGAAAAGGTGTGGCAGTTTCCCTCGATCTGATTGGACGAGCGAATAAATTGAAAATGGCCCGGAATTGATTTGGCTGCGTTCCAACATTGGCCCCTAATTGGTTTTTGTCCGGATAGCAATAACCCTTGATCGAAAACAATGGACAATATCTTCTACAAAACTGTCTTAACAGGATGATACAATCAATGCACAAGGTATTTCATAAATCATCACCCAGAACAGTAGAAAAATGCGTTGGGGGTATGCATTGATTTTTGGATGCTTTGAAATTAATCAGTGTTCGCCGGTGGGAAACTATACATTTTTCAAAGATGATAAATAAGCAATCAATACATAGCAGTATTTGAAGTCTTGCTTTGTTATATTGATGTTCTCTAAGCTACAAATCAATTATGAAACCCTATTCTCTTTTAATTAAACATTTTAATTTTTGAATATTTCATTATCAAAATAATATTTTAATTATCAATGTTAATTTCAAAACCCTGAATCATGAACAAGGAATATAGTACAAGGTATGGGATATTTCTTTTATACTCTAGCTTTAATTTAGATCATTTAAGTTTTTTATCAGTCTTAACAATCTTGGAATTTATTGAAGGAGAACCGATAAAAGTGAAACATATTTTAAAACTCAATGCATGTGTATGTACATTTCGTTAATTCATCCATTTAAAAAGTATTATTAGTAATTAAAGATAGATAAAAATTGTAGTAAAAATTCAATGATAATTTTTAACGAGAATTAATATTCTTTATATTGTTATGTTAGTTATTTGCATCACCACATAAATGTTCTACATATGTCACACACTCACAACATCGCACATGTACGTATAAAATTTTGTACGTTCGCGCTGTACTTGGTAAATTATTATTATTATAGTTTATATGAACGCATTTTATTATTTTATAAAGGAACATTTGGATAATTGTCAGTACTACTGTTTTCAATTTTGATCGATTGTTTAATTTACATGCATGTTACTATTAAATGCACGCACACACGCACAAGCAGATATATATATAATAGTATATATACATAAGTATCTTATAATACTTTCCATAGTGTATATATGAAAATGTGTCTATTTTAGTCATATTGTATCTGTTTTAGTGTCCATTAAAGAACAATAAATATTTGTATTCAGCAAATTTCTTAAAAATTTGATGATTATATTTAACGAAAATCATGTTTGAAAGAAATAGGGAAAAGTATAAATATTACAATATTCTACTCAGTGATTTTAGATCGATTGCAAGCAGGATCTCTGTAAATGTTGCTTTTCCTTTCTCATAAGTATCACTCAGTGAAAGTTGCTCTAAGCAGATACTTTGAAAATTTCACTTCTGGGAATTTTTGAGCAATAGTTACTTCCTCTTTTTTTACTTTCGCAATTAAATTCTGAAATTATTCATAAAACACTAAATGAATTTTGAAAAAATTAAAATATGAATTTGAAATTCATTGAGGGACTAAGTAATAACAGTAAATAATCAAGAATTTGTTAAAGATATTCCAAAACATTTTCTTTTAATATTAACGTTTTCCAATCATGTGCTAAGGTGCTTCTTTTTCCCATCGTTCTTATACATTCAAGAAATTCTGAATATTACAAGTTTTTTTTATAAAAAAATTGACTATAATATTCCATTCAAATTGAGCACTGTGCTCAAACAAAAGACCATTATTTAAAAATAAAAGTAAAAGCGAGTACACATTCGAGTCTTATCTTTTACTAAACGAATGTAAAGAATTAATGGTTGGAGGTAGACAAAATGAAAATAACACGAAAAGGTTCTACAAACTCATAAAAAGTTAAAGAACCTCCTAACAAAATAAAAATGTTCTAGAATATTCTAAAAGAAATTGCATCGTATGTGGATTCTACTTTAGAGAACCTGTCATGTTCCCTTTAAAGTAATTTTGAATATTTAATATTGTGAATTTCAAAAGTCTTAATTATTCATTTTTTTTTATCAATTTATGAATTTGATTATAAGCTTATTAAGAAATATATATTTTCATTAATTGTTTCAAATAAATTTTTTTCAATTTTATTTACTACATGTAAAATTCAAAACCACAAGAGAAAATAAAATGGAGAATGATTCTAAAATAATAATTAATGAATTGGAAAATAACTTACTTCAGCCTAGGCTACTAATAAAAAAATATAAATGAGAGTATTATATTGAGGTATAAAAAATGTTTGAAAAATCAAACTGCTAATATTTAAATGCATTAGTTCATTCATTTTTAGAGGTACATATAATTTTCATTTATGATCCTACGTCATTGTGACGCAATCATTGCGATTACGTCACAGTGACGCAGGAGCTTGATACATTATTTGCGCAGAGTTCGTAGCGAAATTCTCGCTTACAAAACTCTCCTCTGAAATTTTAGTTTTCACTTGTTTTTCTATTGATTCTTTAAAGTTTATTTATAGCCCCAACACACAATTTATTTTATGAGATAGAATTTTATCTTTTTCTGATTATTCTAAGGATTCTTTCAGAAAGATAGTTTCGCTTAATAAATAATAAAAATGAATATTAAACAAATGGTATTATGTACTTTACTTGCTTTTAAGTTTTATTAGGAAAACGATGAATATGAAAGATAATAACAGACTCAAAAGCGAAAGTGCACATACCGCTTTAATTGGCATTGATTTTCTGTCCATTGTACTTATAACTTAGAACTAAATGCCTTGTTTCTTATGAGAGAATTTCAAAAGTAGTTAGGAGAGCAATAAAGCCGTAAAAGATAAATTACAACTACTTCCTCAAAAGTGGAAATATTTTTAATCTTTAGAAAACTACTTTTTCTTAGTTAAATGTTTAAAAAAACTGATAAAAAAGTTTATAAATATCTGTTTGAATTTTATTTTCTTCTAGAATTGATTACAATATCATTTTTCTTACAGCAATTACATGATGCTAATAATCATATATATATATATATATATATATATGCATATATCTTATCGTAAACACTTTTGTGGCATTGAATTGTTTCATATTTAGTATTATTATACTACTGATTTATTATTTCACTAAAAATTAAAATGTTAATGCAATTAAAGATAGATGTTTTTATTTATTGCAAATTTTTCTAATATTAATGCTGATAGATTTCAAATTCAATTTTTGTTTATGATGAAATAAATGCTTCATAGTAAATGAAGATGAGATCATTTAATCCGCAATTAAATATAGAATTTGAACTTTAAAGGCAATACCTTAGAAACATAACATGTAAGATTGCAAGTAGATGCAGTGTGTAATAAACAATTGTTTTTTAAAGGGGTTTTAAATTAAAATTACACTTTTGAAAGTTAAATTAGCTTAAAGCAATGACTACTTCTAATAATTATTTTATAATAATCGTAAAATTTGCTTAAATAACATAATGCTTACATCTTTGCTTCATTTGATTACTTAAATTGATATGTTTATCGTAAAATTGCTGTGTCGAGGAAGAAATATATAGTTTTATTTATATCTATCTACATCTTGTTTTATTTTAATAATATTATTGGTAATATATTATTAACTTTGAGATAATATTTACATTGTTAATTGTAAACGTTTTCAATACCTGGACTATTAGTCATCTGCTTTTTCAATGAAGAATTTTTTTCAATACGTAATCAATGCCTACATAATAGCAAGCAAAAATATACTAAGATTAAACTTAACCTTTACTGCGTCAGTTTAAACATCAAGTCTTTTAAGAATAATTTTTCACTAGTGTACAGTACAATTTTAAATAGTTATATATTACAATTTAAAAAAATAAGTTATGAGAAAAACTGCTTCATAAACGGAATTTTGCTGTTAATTGATTGATAAAAATGTATGGTATTCGATTTTTTTCTAAGATATTTTTAGGTAAAAAAAATTCTTTTCCATTTTGAATATTAGCAAAATAAACTTGATAAAATATTAAATATAAAGGGAATAAGAGTATTGATAATTGTGATACTCAATTCAACTCTCATGAAATCTACAGCTATTACACTAATGCACTTTTGTCATACAGTTCCGAAAACGTTAAAAGCGCTATATTTTTTTAAGGGAATATGGCACAGTTTACACAATTTTTTTTTAATTTAATGATTTTAAATTTTTTTTGCTGTCATCTATATGTGTATGTATTATATTATCTAAAACAGATTTGATGTTTAAAATGTCATAAAAAGATAACCATTTAATGAAAAAAATTAAAATTTACTCTCCTCCAACAAAATTGACTTACACACATGAAATTTGATTTACTAGTACGTCCAACTATCTACAACAAAAGTTGGTACGACTTTTGAAATGACATGATTGGCATTCCCACAATACTTCTTTTCATGAATGCTTATTGAAAGTTCCTTAAAAATTTATAAATTCTAAATTCAATTATTTATTTAAAAAATACGTATTTCTTTTTTTCGAAAATGCATACCAACTTTTGTTAAATGTATTATTAGCAGTAGTTAGAAAAATAAAAAAGAATTTGGCACAATACAAAAAAAGCCTTAGCATTTTAAATGAAGACAAACCAGTTATTTTATCTATATGAGATTAGTCAGTTTAAAGTTTTGATTTGCCATTGGAATGTGAATCAAAACGTACTTAAAAGCTATCATGACTCTACATTTTTTAAACTTAAAGATTTCAAGTTTTCTGAGATTGTAGAAAAGTATATAAAGAATAATTTGGGCTAAAAAAATAGATTTGATTTTTGGGCCGATTTTTGTCAATCGAATCGTATTGTGTCCCCTTAAGGAATTATTCTTATGTATATGTAGTAATATCATAGAATCACTACCTTGATAAGAATATAATAAAAGATAATACAATATGATAAGCTACATTTTTCTGAATTTAATTTCGTTAATTTACTTTTATAATTAACTGAATATATTTAAGTTCTTTGGGTTTATTTTCTATTTGATTAACATAAATTTGAATTTAAGCCGAGTTGTGTATGTAGTATCACGCAACTCTACACTGAGATCTGAAGAAAAACCTCGTTTAGAATAAAAACGCTCCGTGCCGCAGTTTTTAAGATGGAAGGCGAGTGTTTAAAAGTGCTGAGACAACCTAAATGCGTGAAACGTTTTTTTAGTGGAATAAAAAACGTTGAAACATTCGCTTCGCATGTAAAGAAGAAGAAAAATGAAGGCAGCTTTCTTCCTGGGTCCCCGGACACCACTTAGAAGCAAAGAAAAACGATGTCTGAGCAAAACTACTTATTTAAAATGTTTGCTCCAAGTTCGGGGTGGGTGAAAAAAAATTATGTTTATTTACGACGCAGAACAAGTGTATGGCGTGGACTTTTTAAATCCAAAGGCTGCAGAAGCGTTGGTGGCGGAGTTAAATAAAAATTTTATGCTTTTATATCGCCTTGTAGCTAAGCTTATAAGCCGAATGGAAGATATGATTCTTGAGAATGTTAAATTTGTTTCTTATTGCTTCTGACTTTGTTTCGTTCTAAAATTTTTTTTTGTTAGTTTTGTTTACAATACCATATAAAATGCTTCTAAAATATTTTTTTGTTGTTTAGTATTAAATAACTTTTGTACGATTTCTTGCAATACATTGGGCACTAAACACCTAAGGATTGTTAACTTAAAGATATATGCAAAAATTCTTTTTAATTGTGCCTTATTGCCGAATTTTTTGAAAAATAAATTTACATCTGAAAAACGTTTTAGCAATATAAATAAAAATAAAGATCCTGAAAATATTGTAAATGCCATATATACTGGAACTATTGAAATGTAAATATTTGAAAAAAATACAGAAATGTTCTTGATTATGTGAAATAGATTTTTTTAAGAATTCTAATTGCTATATTATTCATGGAAATTAATTAAAGCTCTCCTTTTTAACTTTTCTTTTAGGAAATAAATAGCGCAGCTTCAATATCAGCATTATTCATTGCTGTTGTATAAAATTCTGCATCCCCAATAGTAATTAAGAGTGATGTATAAGATAGGAGAGAGTAAGAAACGATAGAGTGTGAGAGAGAGAGAGAGAGAAACTGTGAGAGAATTTGAGAGGCGTTGTATGAGGAGTGAGATAGTTTAGTTTATTTGTTCTAAAATAAAATTATTTGTTGAGAAAGTGTCTGAATACACACATTTAGAGTGTAAAGTGAGTAAGTGAGTAAAATAATACATACAACACTTAGGTGTGCAATGGAAAATACATCTTAATTTTAAAAAACACATAGGAAATATGTATCAGTATTTAATTTAACTAATGAATATTTGTCAAGATTGTAGGAAGAAGCCGTAGCGGACTTTAATTTAGAATAAATGTTGAATATCTAAACCAGAACAATGTGTTATTGACAGATAATTCATTTAAAATTTTACTTATTCTATATAATACAATATGTAAGTGATAGTGGGCCCCAAACTTCAGGGGCTCCAACACGTGTAAGTAAATATCGTTAGTTATTAAGAGGCCCAAAAGAGGGCCCTCAAGGAATCTTCGATACAGGGCCCACTCAGAACTAGCTACGCCAGGGGATTGTATTGAAAATTTTAAAATTCATAGTAAATTGTGAACTTTTAGTTTCATTCATCATTAGCAGCTGGAATGACATAACTTTTTTTAATCATCATGGTGTTCTTATTTAAATTTGAAAGTAAAGGCAAATTTTTATTTATGTTAGTATTATGTTAATATTCGTATCTAATTTATTATTAATGTTTGGAGTGAAGGAACTGGATTTTAAAAGCTACAAAGAAATAATTAGTTTTGTAATACTAGATTTTAAAATATGTAGCAAACATTCTAAAAAGGACTAAAAACATTTAAATACTAGAGCAGGTTTCAAATTCAAATTATTTCAAAACTGCATACTTTTTATATACAATGCTTGAAAAATATACTTAATTTGTAGATTAATTGCCTCATTAATGTTTCAGTCCATGCTTAATTCTTGTTAGTTTGAATGGCATTTTGAAGAAATTTAATTTTATACGCAACTGCATAATGCTTTGAAATGCTTTGCATTGTCAAGTATGTGAAATAAATATTAGTGTTTGTATGGATATTTTTTCTTGTTTTCAGAAATAGTATACATCTATTTTTAAATTTTTTTTACAAAAACAATATTCAGAGCAAAGACTTTATAAGGTTATTTCATTATAAATTAATGACATAATGAGTCTTCTGTTATCCCAATTATTACCAAGGAATATCATTTATTTAAGGAGATAAGATATAAAAAAAAACATTTTTCGATAAAATGCAGTTGAATGTGAGTGCAAGTGAAGTAAATGTTTCTGAGAACAACAGTTAAGAGAATTATGAAAAATACAAAATTTATTTAAATTTCATTTATAAAGTCCTTCTCCAATGATTTAATTGCAATATTGCAGATATATTTTTCCATCAACTGTGATAGCTCAAAAAGATATAAAAATTTGATTGAAACTGTTTTCTGTTCCATTTTGTAGGGTTTTGACATGTCCATGGCTGTTGAAATGATATAAATTAAATAGTTATGTCCCCTGTTATTCTATTTTTCCATGTTAATTTCTCCTTAGAGGTTAGGTTTTTCAACTAAACATTAAAATGTTCGAGAATGATGTGTATATTTTATATTTAATTTTTTTCAAAATATAGAATAATTAAGAATATTTTACAAAATTAAGAGGAGACAGTTATTTTAAGAACATACAATTCAACACAAGATCTTATATTTGCTTACCTGAAGTGTTGTATTAATAACGATACATTTCTTGATACATATTCAACAATTCTTGTATTTTCAAACAATTTTTAAAAATATTTACTTTAATTTATTAAAGAACTGTGCCACATCGCTTTTGTTCCTTTTTGGGGTTGAAGCAATTCAGTTGATTGTTATTTGGATAATTCGTTACATACAGTAATTTCGATCTACAGAAGCTCAATTTAAAGCTTTTTTTGGTATCTTGGCTGTCTAAAATACAATTTTTCTCCATCATGGTTAATGCTGCCAGCATTTTTCTTTCTCTTTCATCAGGAACAAAATCCTGGGCCTCGGCAAAGCCTGACTTTCATTTTTTAAAATAAATGTACAAAGAAAAACTGCAAAGATTAATACTCGCTTCTAAAAATTAGCATTTTTTTCTTCTTTTACGCCTGTCACAAGCATAAGATGCACTCTGCATAAATTACCATACATTAAAAGTATTCAAAAACGTCTTCAGCGCCATTTTTTTGTCTAAAGCCAACGTTGGATATATGAAAGAGAGGAAAAAAAGTAATGTTAAAATATTCCGAAGCCTAGGTAAAAACACAAAAGAACCTCTCGCTGATTCTCGCTCCGGAACGAAGTCTTGCGAGACTCCCCGTGATGCATGTCCGTTGTCAAGCCTTATAATGATGACGTCGAGAGGCGAGGTAGAACAAGGACTGCTTGGCATTCCATGCACATGATTGATTATGTGAATGGCGGAGACGACGATGTAAGAGGGGAGGTGGAACGTCTCCCCCCCATCGCCAGTGGATGCCAAATGTACTAATCAGCAAATTGCTTTTGCCCAAAAACAAATGACTTGGGTTGCTGAAGGCAGATCTTGCTCAGATAGAGCACTGGATGAAATGCCAACGCCAAAATGAAGGCTTATAAGCAGTACTTAGGTGGAGACTAGAGAGAATTAAGTTTGATTTGAGAGATTATATGATACAAATTTGTACATATAACAAAGCTCGTAATTCATGTACTGGTCATAAAACCATCTAGTGACATTAGATTTGGATCGTCTTATAATCTTGTATGATTCGTCAGTTATTTCAGAAATTTTGCTACGAGTTGGATCACTCGAACACTTCAAAGAATTCCATCTATCAAATAGAAATTTAGAAGACTATTAAGTGTCTTTTTTGTTTGCTTTATAAAGTGATTAAATTGTATCTATAGTTTCATTTATAGAAAATCTTTTTGTTTTATGAAGAACCAAAAACAGTATATGTTTAATAATCGATGCATCCTGAATTTAGAATTTTACCGTCAAATCACAGTAATCAAAATTGTATTTTTTTAGCATCGACTCAAAATGCATTTGCAGGCGTTAGTCATGAACAAGTATCTTATCTTTTTGCTGGTTGATGTAAATTTTAAAATTTCATGAAAAATATCGTTTGTAAAGAAAAATACATTGAGTTTTTCAGTGTTCTATTTGTACACAAATTGGGATACATTTTAAAGAGAAAAAATAGATGCTGTTAAGTAAAACCTCACGGGTAAAAACTATATTCTGGGATAAATTTCATTATCTTTGTATCTTTTTGTTAAAATACTATCCATATTGGCATCTAGGTCAAATTTTATTTAGAAGATCAGATACTACTTTTGATTCTAAATAAATCTATAAAAATTTAAAATTTGAAGAAAACCAGCAAGGCCAGATCTTAAAATTAAATAAAATGCTTAGTTTGAAGCTTCTATAATATATGTGTGTGTATTTCAAACGTGAAATAATTACTTTTAAATAGATCTTGGGATTTTTCTTGACTTCTGTAACGTTTATTGAAACTGATGTTTTAAGAAACTATATCGAAGTATTATATTATTTGACAAATTCAGAAGTTGTACTAATATTTCAATTTATAAACACACTTTTTGTACCACAAGGCTTTCTAAAAATACTCTTTTATATTATTCACCTTTTATATTATTCAACTAATAAGAAATGGGAATAAAAAGTAGTATTTTATTAGAAGCTTTTGCTTTGTGTACATTCTGATAAAATTCCAATGAAAAATATTCAGAATTTCAGCGTTAGATCAGAAAAAATTAAAACCTAAACACTTTTAGAATGTGAAGGACATGTTGAACACTTGGCCAGGAGAAATTTGATCGAATATTTAAAGAAATATTATATTTCCTATAAAAATTTTGACTTTTCATTCACCTTCAGAAACTACTTCAGAAAATATTCAAAGTTATTGAACATCTGGTCATAAAATGCGCATAAGCGCAGAAATGGTCACTTTCCTCAAGAGACTTTCCAGTCCTCACTTCAACTGCTTTCACACAGAAATTGCAAATTCCAATCAGACTTTCGGCACCTGCCAAGGTACTCGGTCTCTGCCTTTTTATTACACACTATTGATTGGCAACGATCTCCGTCATTCCATCCCGTTACGGGCCACTGGACCATGAAATGATCTCGCTGACCCCGAAGGCAGCCCTCCAAGTAATGCTGCCCTCTTAAAATCTGGGGAAGGTGCTTTATTTGAGAAACCTGCAGGAAAGGGAGATTTTAGTCAAAATTGTTAGAGGTGCTGAAATGTAATGTAATATGATACGCGCATGTATTTGGCATTTGAAGTTTTCTAAAACTGTGTCTGATCATGATCTTTGGATATTTTATTTCCAAAGAAAATCTCTTTTGAAAAGAGAAGATAGCTCATGCCAAAAGTGTTACATGTATAAGTTATTTCCATTACTGGTTATGTCGATCTAGTTGTCATGTCAGTCCAGTTGATAAGGTAAGATATAGATAAAGGATTATAACATAGAGAGTTTATATAATTTCACTATGTTAGTTTATTATAAAGATAAGATAAAGTACTATAATGTACTTTTTATAACTTGCCTGTGTTATTCTAATAGGTAAGATAAGGTATGGGGTAAAAGCTTTCATACAGTATATATAACTTGACTATGTTATTCTAGTTGGAAAGATAAGATACAGAAGAAGTACTATAATGTACAGAGTGTTTTTTTCCAGGTATAGAAGTTTAAGTTGGCAGTACTTTCCAAGATGGCGACCAATTTAACAGCTATCAAGTGATTTATTCTCAGTTTTGTTTGCTAATTCATCAAAACGATCATCAAGCAAGGAGTAGATTCGTTGAATGGGCCCAAAACGAGATTGCCGTTGTTCCCGATTTTCAAACGCGAATTTTGTTTAGCGATGAAGCGCACTTCTGGTTGAATGGCTACGTCAACAAACAAAACTGCCGCATTTGGAGTGAAGCTAATCCACAAGTGTATGTCGAAACACCGTTACATCCAGAAAAACTGACTGTTTGGTGCGCTTTATGGGCTGGTGGAATCATTGGTCCGTTCTTCTTCAAAAACGATGAAGGCCACAACGTTACAGTCAATGGTGATCGGTATAGAGCCATGACTACTAACTTTTTCATTCCTGAATTGAACAATCATGATGTCCAGGAGCTGTGATTCCAACAAGACGGCGCAACATGTCACACAGCTCGTGCCACAATCGATTTATTGAAAGACACGTTTGGTGACTGCCTAATTTCATGTTTTGGACCTGTGAATTGGCCTCCAAGATCTTGTGATTTAACACCGCTAGACTATTTTCTGTGGGGCTATGTAAAGTCATTGGTCTATGCGGATAAGCCACAAACGCTTGACCACTTGGAAGACAACATTCGCCGTGTTATTGCCGATAGACGGCCACAAATGTTGGAAAAAGTCATCGAAAATTGGACGTCTCCAGATTGGACTACATCCGAGCCAGCCGTGGCAGTCATATGCCAGAAATCATATTTAAAATTTAATGCCACAAGATTATCTTTCGAATAAAAAAATTCATGTCAATCGAATAATACATCGTTGTTTTATTGCAATTTAAAGTTCTATACCTCTAAAAAAATACCCTTTACTTCATATAACTTGACTATGTTGTCTAATTGGTAAGATAGGATATAGATAAAGCCTTAACAAACTTTACATAATATTAGGGTCAAACGAAAAATAAAACAGCTATATATATCTGTGATTTGGTCTATTTGAGCTATATATATCTGTAAATTGGTAATGCAGTTAATATGATGAAATAACTGTGTATTATTCACCAAATATAATGTAACTTTTAATATAGAAAAGGAAACACAAAAAATGTAACACTGTGAACATAATATATATTGCAATGATTAATATGTACATGTATTATAGTTTATTGCGAAAAGTTAAAGTAATAAAACATTCTTGTATTATTGATTAAAAACTAATGCGCTTACACAAATATATTTGCGAATTTACAAGTTTATCATACAGATGCAGAAGATTTAGTTTTAAAAATTTTGAAGAAACTCGCTGAGACACACTGCTAGATGCTAATTAAAAATGTTTATCACAGAAGATATTTGCTTGAAATAAGTTCTTTTTTTTTAAGAAAAATAATTTGGAAAATGGTTAACATAATTTTGAACATCATAGCATTGTTTTCAAAAAAGTATCAGATATTGTTTCTAACTCAGGTATTCCCTTGAACTCATGAGAATGTAAACTAAGACTCAAAGGTAAATTAAAATTCCTTTAAAAGAAATATTTTTTGCTTCTTACCTATTATTTAGTTATTCATCATGCGATTTTTATTTTTCATTTTGAATTTTTTTTCTTTTGTAATACAATCTTTTGAAGGCTTTTCTTAACAGGTGATTATTTTGAATTTTAGTAACCTCTCGTATATTTGTTTAATAATGTAACTGTTGTGTCATTATATTATTGAATTTTTTAATAAATTCAATAATTATGAGCCCTTTGATGATGATGTCGTATCCATGACGGGACCAAATCAAACAGTACCATGAGACCAGATGACTGTTTTGGCAATCTCTTTAATATTGTCCACATAGAGGATTGTTGACGAAAAGAGGACCCCTATTTTTGGTAGAACAACAAGAATAGCTGGACAGTTAAAAATATGAGCAGGTGTCAGTTCTGTATCTAAACAGTTATCACAATTCCTATAAGATCTTCTACCATCCACATATCAAAACTCCATTCCTCTGTAATGATCTGTTCTCAGCCTAGCAATAGTTTTTGTTATAAGGTGGTCTCCACTTATATTACAGATTTGATGCTTTATAGGAATTGACTTCTCTCTCAATTTGAAATTTGTCCTTTGGTAAAGTTCGCTTAGAGATTATGTTAAGTAGTAGTAGTAGTAGTAGTAGTAGTAGTAGAGAGAGAGAGAGAGTTCACACACATATTTTTTTCTATATATAAAAACAGTTTACTTTTCATTCCATCGTTTGGTTTTGTGTATTGTCTTAATGTATGTGTATTGTGAGAGAAATAATCTGTGGCAATAAATATTTTTTAGGAAAGTCTTAAAACATAAATAAAAAAAATTCCCTAAGAATAAAGAGAATTGAAAAGACAAATAATTTAAAAATGAAATAAAGTAATTTTATGGTGAGTTTTCTGCAATATTAAAAAATTTTAATGCTAAAAAAGTGAGAAATATATAATGAGAAATATTAAAAGATCAATATAACTTTGTAAAAAAAGCCTAAAATAAAAAATTAAAAGACCAATACATAAGTAAACAAAAGATGTTAAAAATTAAAAGAAAGCATATATAATATTTGAGGTTCTCTGATTATAAAATATTAATAAAAAAAAATATTTATATATATATATATATATATATATATATATTGAAACACATAGTATATTTAGTATGTAGAATTTTCTCTGTAAAAAAGAATTTTACAGAGAAAGAAATCTTCCGAGCATTAACTTGAATAAGTTCAAGGCAACCCTAGAAGGAGTGAATAGGGTTACCAGATTGGCGAATATATATACACCAACTATAGTTTTCATTTCAAACTGCACTAATTGAATTAAAAAAAAAACCTATGATATAAGAAAAGTTGGATTTACAATTAAGATGCATCTTTAATGAACAATTCTAGCTCTTTTTTTGCTTTCACTTTGTAGGGAAAAATAAATGAAGTATCTGAGATTTTCATTTAAAAATGATAAATTATTATTCGGGAGTGAATAATGAAAAAAATACAATTTAGTTCATCTTGCAACCTTTATTAAAAAAAGTGGAAAAATGTATCGTGGTACGTGAAAGGTTCTTTATTAAATGTTCTTCATAAAAATGATAAAAGAAAAAAATTAATGAACACGCTTTGAAATTAAATATGGAGATGTATGGTTTTAATGTGTTGAACCAAAATAATTATTAATCCTTAGATTTGAACATTTAATTTCTATAAAGGTTTTATTTATTTATTTATTTACCATCTAAAAATTATTCGTGGTTAATGTTACGTAATTTTAAGACACCTAAAATTGAATATTTCGGGAAGTTCTTTCTTTCAGGGTGGTTAATTTATTTTTCCTTTTTGAAATAAAGCAAATGAATCAAATAATTAAAAATAATGAATGAAAAATAATTAAAGAGAAAAACTATATTGAATTAACCTAACTAGTAGGATTGAGTAATGTAATTAAACATCACATGTATTCCAAATTAAACTTTAATGTTACAAAACATTTTTTTCAATACTATCCAAGGATCGTAGATAAAATATGAAAGTACCAAGTTAAAATGTAAGTTCATAAAAATGTTATTCCTGTAAATAGGTGAACAGATATTTAAGATCAAGCTATTCATGGAGATATTTATGAGATCACTTTGTATAGATTTTTTATTTATTTCCTTACTGTAGTCAGTGTGGAGAGTTTTTGACAGACATGATAAGGTTTCTGGCATTTCGCATTCAATTTCAAAATAGCACGCATCTCTTTCATTGAATGGGATTATCTTTAAGAGAATTACAGTTGAACCTCCATATAACGAACCTCTATATTGCGAATTTTTCTATATAGCGAACTTTTTCCCAGAACTTTGAACATTTCACGATTTTCTTCGTAAAATAACCTCTTTATAGTGAAATGCATTTTCTATATAACGAACTTTTTCTTTTGTGATTCAGTTTTTTTTTTTAGACATTCAAAAATATAGTAGTTCTACCTATTTTTAAAGTATCTCTAAACATATTTCAGGAATAATGGTAAAGTAAATTTCAATTTGAACATGATAAAAATGTTATTCTCTCTTAACACATTTTATGGTGGTCATAAATCTTGAACTGGTTTTATTAGATCCTAATGCGCTGAGAGCAATAGAGTTTAGGACGTTTAACCACACAAAAAAGAAGTGCAGCCTTTAACCCCCATTGTCCAGTTCACTAGATGTTTTATAGAAACATCTTCGATATCCCCTTTCAGCCTCAGTAGAGTTGTCCCGTGTCCCCGAGTTCTAGTTATAAAATTATATATATATAT
The DNA here is from genome assembly GCA_019973935.1 of Trichonephila clavipes. Classification (NCBI taxonomy): domain Eukaryota; kingdom Metazoa; phylum Arthropoda; class Arachnida; order Araneae; family Nephilidae; genus Trichonephila; species Trichonephila clavipes. The sequence continues at coordinate 639,603 of BMAU01007365.1, read as the reverse complement.
ATATATGTTATATATATATATCTATATATGTTTTATATATATATATATATATATATATATATATATATATATATATATGTCATGATTTTGGAGACAGAATCAGATTAAAAGTTAGAAAAAGGGACGGTCTTTATTCAACCAATTCTACATCTGTTCTGACCTAAGAGCAGGGAGTAAAAAGCACGCCATGGTGGTGGTTTCAAGTGGATAACACTTGAAAAACATATAAACTATCGTAAGTATCGCTGCTTTGAAGAAGGTGCTAAAAATTTTAATGAAGTTAATGCTGACATATGTTGACTGTTAAATCTAACGATCTGGAATTAGACATGTTTATTGGCTAGGCCATATGTTCGGAAGAAATAAATGGGTCATTAGTTTGATACTTGAATATGGGGACTGAGACAGATGAGTCAAGTGCTAGATAGGGAATTTAATTTTTAATCTAATTTAATTATCCTTACACACATATATATATATATAGATAGAGAGAGAGAGAGAGAGAAGAGAAGAGAGAGAGAGAGAGAGAGAGAAGAGAGAGAGAGAGAGAGAATTAGAGAGAGAGAAAGATTCTTTTTTTCTTCAAGTCCGCTTTCTAAATGGTCCTCTTAAAACAATGAAATTTTCCGAAGGATTAAAGAGCTTTGAAACACATCCTAGAATGCCTAGGGCTCACCAAGCAGAAGTTAGAAGGCGATCCCTTGCTGGTGTTGGATTTTTTGAAAGTGTACGAAGACATGGACCTGGTCCAGCACTGTTGGCTAATGGGAAAGTGCAACAACAACAACATGTTTAATATTACTTGTACGTTTTAAAATGGAAAATGTCCTTAAAATTCGTTAATATATATATATAAAGGAGAAAAGCGACTCACTCACTCACTGACTAATCACGATATCTCCGGAACTATTAAACCTACAGACTTGAAATTTGGTAGGTAGGTTCCCTTTATAGAGCAGACGTCAGCTAAGAACAGATTTTACAAAGTTCGAACCCCAAGGGGCGTTACGGGGGTTTAAGGGGCGTTATAGATAATTATTTCCATTACTAAACTATTAGATGTACAGTCGTGAAACTTGGTACACACATTTCTTTCATAAAGTAAAGATTCCCTACATAATGATTTTTACGAAAATCGACGTCCGAGGGGCGTTGAGTTCGCTTAAGGGGCGTTATACATAATTATTTCCATTTTTAACCTATTAGACGTACAGTTTTGAAATTTCGTAAACGGATTCCTTTAATAGATTACAGATCCGCTGCAAAATGGGTTTTGTGAAAATCGACCCCAAGTGGCGTTATGGAGAATTAAGGGGCGTTATATATATAGGCAATTAACTCCGTTTTAAAACTATTTGACTTAAAATCTTGAAATTGAGTAAGCAGATTCCATTCACTGAGTAGAGATCCGCTATAAGATGGGTTCTGTGAAAATCGTTTCCTAAGTGGCGTTGCGGGGGCTTAAGGGGCGTTATAGATAATTATTTCCATTTTTAAACTATTCGACGTACAGTCTTGAAATTTGGTAAGCAGATTCCTTTCATAGAGTACAGATCCGCTACAAAATTGGTTTTGTGAAATTCGACCCCAAGTGGCGTAGTGGAGAATTAAGGGGCATTATAGGCAATTAACTCCTTTTTAAACTATTAGACGTAAAATCTCGAAATTGAGAAAGCTGATTCCACTCATTAAGTAAAGATCTGCTATAAGATGGGTTTTGTGATAATCGTTTCCTAAGTTTCCGCTTTTTAAGGGGTGTTGCGGAGCTTAAGGGGCGTTATAGATAATTATTTCCATTTTTAAACTATTAGACGTACAGTCTTAAAATTTGGCAAGCGAATTCCTTTCATGGTGTAGAGATCCGCTACAAAGTAGTTTCGGGGGAAATTGATTCCCAAGGGTCACTGAGGGGGATTAAGGGGCGTAATAGATAAATATTTCCGCTTTTTAACTAATAGAACCACCTGCATGAAAATTAGAGGGTATGTTCCGTTCATGGAATAAAGTTCCTTTTACAAAGATTTTTGCGAAAACGGACCCCCAAAGGAGTGGGGTTGTGAGGGATTAAGGCGAATTATAGAAAAATTCCTGTTTTTGAATTTAACTCATTTACTTGAAATTTGTTGAGCACTTTTTCTTTAGTTGAATAGAGTTCCACTAAGAATGAGTTTACGGAAATCAACTCCAGGGGGAAGCGGGGAGAGTTATTGGGCGTATTGGTAGACAAAATTCCGTTTTCGATCTGCTAAGACTACAATAATAAAATTTGGTTTGCTTGCTTCTTTTGTTGAATTGGAATCCGCTAAGAGTGCTCTGAACGAGGTATTGATGATAAAAATTCCGTTTTTGCTCTGTTAGATTTTTGAAATTTAGCACACATGTTTATTTTATGGAGTAGAGATCCACTGAAAGTTGCTTTGGTGAAAATCCACTTGATTATTAGGTTAAGTGAGCGAAAAATATCTTTCTCCTTCTATTTTAGATATAAATAGAAATTAGATATTATAATTTATGTTCTTTTTATATCAAAGGGGCGAGAGTGTAACAGCTATAAATATATTTTTCAATACAATCGAATACTTAATGCTAGATATCAATAATTAATATATATGTAAACAGTATATTTATATACAACATCGTGAAATACCTACTGAAGTGGGTGGGTAACGACTAGTTTTAATATAAATTATTTTCTTTATATTTAAAATACAGTGTATTCGGCATTCTTTTTTTTTGTTTTGTTTTCCTTGCAGTTTTTTTGATGGGTTAGATATGTAAAATAAACATACATTAATTTAAAAAAGGTGTGAATAATTACTTTTTTTAATACATAGAGCTTATGAATTTAAAATTTGTTTTATGTGGTTTATAAAGTATATTAAAAGATGAGCCTCTATATAACGAATTTTCCACATAACGAACTTTTTTCTGAGATTTAATGACTTTGTTATACAGAGGTCCGACTGTATATAATGCCATAAACACAAACTGACAGCATTACGAGACCTAATGCAATACACTTGCGAAATCTGGTATGTCATAGAAGCTCCAGGAACAAAATTCCTTTCGCATCTTTTAACCATAGTGCGAAGTTCCGCATCCCATCTCTTACTGCCCATTGCATTGTCACAGTTGGGACTATTATTATACCTAGGGGATCTTTCTTCGCCAACTAAGGCTTGGAGGGATTCTGCAGGTCACCGAACAAAAATTTCTAGCTGGATGATGCTATTAAATCAACCGGATAAAATCCTCGCAGATGCAAGTATGACCACTAGTTATCCTTAGATATTTTTACGAAGTAACACTCGATCCTTTAAGCCTATGTGTGCGTATACATATATATTTTTCAATTCCTACTATTAGCTCACTCTCTCTATATATTTATATGTTTATTTATCTTGTTCAAGTTTTAATCGTTAATAAAATAATTTCTATTCATCCAATCATGTACAAATATTTTTTTTAAACTTGTAGTGGATGCCACTCGATGCTTATACAGTTTTTTCAAATATTAATTAATTAATTAAAATTAATTAAATTAATTACTGTTTTTTGACGCCGACTTAGATTCGTCTCTCTTGCTGTAACAATGTATCTGTTAAAACAAAGACAAAATTTGGCGTCGAAAACCGGTTTTTCAGCCAAACCGGGTGTGCATTATTACAACACACAATGCAGACAAATCATGCCCTTCTTTTAATTCTTACAATTAGTTCGCTCTCAACCTATATATATATACGTATACATTTACACACACACACACATATATATATCTTATTCAAATTTTCAATCGTAATAAAATACTTTCTATTGATCCATTCAAAGTAGGAATAGACTTAATTTTTTTATATTACTTGTTTTATTCATTATTCTTTCAATAAAATGCTCCTTTTCGTTAGTACAATATTTTTCAATGTCAAAATTCCTTATATTGGTTAAATCAAACATTTAATGTGTTAAATATTTAATATATTAACTGAATTCTAATCAGTCAGTTTCTAGCTTAAGAGATTCAATAATATTTATAATTTGAAATATTTATTTAAAAACTTTTATTTTAACAAAAAAGGCTTACGATGCCCCTTCTATTTAGCGTTTAGCAGTGACGTAATGTTCAGCGGCAGGGTTCTAAGGGCCCAAAATCTGTCTTTGCGGGGGAGGGGGCTAAATGTTTCCGTTACGCCACTGGCGTTAAGTCATCACAGTTATCAATGCAAGAAGTTACACACATATATAGCGCATTTTCATTTCACTTATTTATATTTCATGGATTTTCTACGTTTCACACATCATTGAATGCAAGCAATTTCGAATACACTGTCAGATGGGGAGGAGAAAGAGCGTTGATCAATAAATCTCCTTCCAATTTGAAATTTTAGCCAGGAGAACAGACATTTCAAAGGTTATTATAAAAATGAGCAAAATTTTCAACAAAGCTTGAAGCTTGTGAGGAAGAATATGGAAACATTATCTGTATAATTTTTAAGAAATTCATAATTATTATACGGAAACATTCCTGTATAATTTTTAAGAAATTCATAATTATCTAATTTTTAATACATTTGAAATAAAATCAGTTTACATTGAAGACATTGAATGTTGTAATTAATACAGTTACTAATATACGGTAATATTAACCATCATAAGAACAAACGAAAGCAACGTCTTTTGTGGTTCAATCACCAAAAACTATCTTTACACAAGGGTAGCATCAATAAAACTGATTTCAAAACAAGTAATATAAAAATTAAAATCGTTAAAGTCAATTCCTACTTAGGTCAACAAAGAATTTTTTTCCGTTTATTTAATTAAATTAATGAACTAATATTTGAAAAATTGTATTAACATCAACTGCCATCTACTACAAGTTTAAAAAAATGTATTTGAAGCCAAAAAAAAAATTTGTTTGAAAACGTACTGGTGCCATCTGTTGCAGATAAATATAACTACGTCAGAAGTAACGAAGATTAAATTTAAAATAAAAAAATGTTGAATTAATAAATTAATATTTGAAAAAACTGCATTAACATCAAGCGTCACCCACTGCAAATTTCAAAAAATAGTTTTGTACTACAGAATATGAATAAAAAGTATTTTATTAACGACTGAAAATTTGAACAAGATATATATAATGCATCGCCTTAAATTAATTAAATCCTAGTTGAGTTAGACAGAATTGAAATCTTATTATAAGGGATGCGGGACATCAAAGCATAAATTTCATTGAGGAATATCAACCTGGATTAGCTTGCTTAAGATGCATTACTTTCTTTTGCAATAAGATATATTGTTAATATCAATAAAGAGACGAAGATAATGACGACAAAAACAATGTGATACATTTCCCGAGTGGAGGCTACCGTTGTTTGTGATCTTGTAAACATTCAAGACTCGTTCCAACGAAGCGTGTACAGTGAGGAATGATTGATGAAGAACTCGAATTACACAATTACGAGGCCACCTGCACATTCTCTTCACTTCACTTGGGACAGTGTAAGGTGGCTCCGAGTCATAAATCAATCAGGTAATCCCGTCCGAAGATTCCGACGGATCACGATTTGATCCCGAATCATGGGTAAGGGGGGGAGTAGAGGAGAGAATTAAGAGGATCGGAAGTGCCACTGTGATTTCTGAAATAATTCCGCGCATTAAGATTCGGGGACAAGCGAAAGTACCGTGATAGATGGAGGCTTGGGAAAATGAGGTTGATTTTTGCTTCCAGGAGAATGGGAATTAGTGGGGGGGATCTTCTAGGGAATTCTATTCTTGATGAGGTTTAAAAACTCGTCAAGAATTGGTATATCGGTGTGTATTGAAGAGATAAAACATTAGTTAAAAAACTTATGCTTTTTTTAATTCCTACTATTAATCCATTCTCTCCCTATACATTTATATATATATATATATATATATATATATATATATATATATATATCTTGTCTAAATTTTCAACCCTTAATAAAATATTTCATATTCACCCATTGAAGTTAAAATACATTTTTTAAAACTTGTTGTGTGGATCACACTTTATGTTAATACATTTTTCAAATATTAATTCATTAATTAAATTAAAAAATAATAAATAGTAGCAAACAAAAATAATAGTCCAACAGCATATATGGAAAGGAGAATTTTTCGTTGTGTCCCTGAAGCGCAATGGATTGTGCATAGGACTTCTAAACTGAAGGTCATTCGTTCGAATCCCACCTGGGATGGCCTAATTTCTGAAAATGTGATTTCTTTTTTACTATATTACTTTATTCGAATAATTAAATTTAATTGATGAATTAAAAGTAACAAAAAAAACTAGCTCAATACCATACATAGAAAGGAAAATGGAAAATCGCTTTCTATTTTGTCACTTAATGTTGTGATTCTGTCATATGTATATTTATAATAATAAAAAGTAACTAAAAATAAAAATTTTCTTTGTTGATCTAAGTAGCAATTGACTTAATTTTTTTTGTGGTTCTGAACTCGTGGCTAAAGTTGCTTCAGTCGATTCGTGGGTTTTGAGCCCTGCTGCCACAGAAGACCCTCCCGTGTCGTGAAGCTGATACGCATTAAATACGTCGAGGCTCAAGGTCCTCACGTTGACAGGATGGAGAAATTTGGAGAGAGGGCTAAAAAAATGCTCAGGTGTCGATCTCATCACTCGACCATTTTTCTTGAAATTACAAGGCTTATCACTGAAGGGCTTAATGTTCCATCACAGTATGTTTTGTTAGTAAATTAATCCTTTAAGGATATAATTGTCACTAATAGCTCAACTTCCTGAGCAAAACTGATTTTTACTAGTAACATAGCAGAAAGTGTTGTTTTGAGTAAGAATTGTTTAATGTGAATCTTTTTTTTTGCAATGGGGCTGCGGTTTAGCAGCTTAGCCGTTGCAGACACGTCAAGACCACAAACGTGAGAGCCAATTCACTGTGGTACTATCTGGTGGTGGCATCGTTACAACATTTGGTCGCTTGAATTAATTTTCTTTAATTCAAGTTCCTAAAATTGCTAAATAATTGCTTGAATTGTTTCTTTAATTCAAGCTAAATATTGCCATGATTTAATTTTGCCGAGAGTACCAGAACCAAATTGGTACTCAAAAGACTTTTTACAAGCCCCTTAATCAAATGACATGAGTGCCAACGATTTTTTAGGCTTATAAAGAGAGCGGGCGCTCTACCTCTAAGCCAATGAATCCGACTTAATGGGAATTGTGGGGTTGAAAGCGTATCATTGTCATTTAAAATGATTTTACGTTAAGAACCCACTTTCAGTCCCCGAGATGCATGCAAGAACGAAAGTTCTAGTTTTTCTTTTTAATCTCTTCTATATAGTTTTCTTTTATAAACTTCATCTCTAAGCAATAAACAGGAGAGGTAGTAGATTAAAACAAAGGCAAATATAGGAAATTAGATGCAGTTTTCCATACACGGTATTACATTTTTATTTGAATAGTCGCTGAGGTTGATAGTAATGTGCACACACAGAATCTAGATTTAGAATTATTATCAATTAGGATCTAAATTTAGTAGCAGTTGTGTACCTTCATAAGTCTTATTTTCCATGATTTTTTTAAACCTTTGCATTTCTGTCTATTGAGGAGTATCTACATTTATTGTTTTTCATTTTACAGTCTTACGTACCTTTACTGAAATAGAACGATTGAATTCTTAATCTGATTTCTGATATGTGTGTGTGTGCGAGTCCGTTTTATACGATCCCTAGATCCCAACAATCTCATAGTCCTTATTACACCTGATAGTGATATTTTGTTGTTCCCTTTACCTTCTTTATCTCAGCTATAAATATTTAAACATGAATTTAATATTAAAATACACAAGTTTGTTCTTTAAAAAATCATAAAATATTAATTAATGTTAAAGGGGAAAAAATCATCTATACTAAAATTTTCCCTAAATCTCTCTCCAAGTATAAGTAACAAATATTCCTTATTAAATATGCATTGTTAATATTTTCTTAAGTCAATCAGTAGCAAAAATTCTTTTCCAAACAACAGAAGAAAACTCTACAATTTTTCTTTTGAGTATTTCTGTAGCAGAGGAACAGTTTCTAACTATAGACGAAGTAATTCCTCATTGCGTTAGCAAACAATCGAAATAAATGATAGTATCCAGTGTGGCATCCAAGATTTGAAGACAGATGGATAGCGAAGGAAATACTCTTTTAAGCCTAGTTTCAACACTAACTGTCAGTGGAATGGAAAGAAATGAGCTGAACACCACACACCACCACCACTTTATTCACATTCAATATAAAGTTGGAAACACTTTCATCTTGATAACACGTAGCTTTCCATTGCAGGATCTTAAAGTTTCTCAGTTCTAAAGGTTTTTCATTACAGGTTCTCACATGTTAGAAGTTTATATATATATATGTATTGTTTGTGAGTACTACTCACTTTCGCAATATATATCGCGATATATTATGTTTTACAATTTACGATATATTATGCTGGAAATTTTGAGTTTTTCTATTATAACGTAACTTACGAATTTGAACGTAATTTGAGACTTTACACGGGGATTCTGGAAACCATTTAGGAAAAAAATAGTACTTTTTGCTCACATTTAAGTCCACAAACATAAGATATAGCTAAAAAGTATTACAGATTCAATACTATCTGAAACATATTTTAAAAAAATGTCTTTAATTCCTTAATATTTTCATCCAAATGAAAGGGAAACATGGAAAAAGAGAACCTACGGAAGCTTAGAAGATTTTATAGGGCATTATATTTAAGAAGCTTTGAAAAATATTATTGAATATACGTAGAATATTTCTGCATTTTAGAATAGAATTTTAAGTTGAAATTGTTAAAGTAGCTGTCACAATAAATTGTTATATCTTGAAAATACATTATTCCCTCTCTGATATTATTTTCAAATTATCTGTTAGTTATTAGCAAAAAATAATATAAAAAACTTCTGTCTGAGTGAGTATTTATTAACGTTGTACTTTCAAGCAGCACAAGGCTTTTGAGAACAGTCCTTGTAATTTTGAACTTCTGTGAGGTGACGATATTTGAGCTGAAAACACCTCATTTTAGCTAATTACACCACGCCAACGGGAGGACTTTGAGCCTCGACAGATTTAACGTGCATCATCACGTTGTGACGTTTCCGCGTCACACATCTGAAAAATCGGTCTCTCTTTGTGGATGGTATAACAACGTTCCTATGCACACGTGCACCACTAAAAACTATGGAGTTCTGTCTCCTCTCATCACCCCGACAACCTTTGACCGTGAGAAAACCCCACTCCACCCACGAGCCGGATGTAATTTAAGGTTTCAAAGGGGAAAACCATCCCCATCCTAAAGCTAGGAGTCCGTTGGAAAACAACGAAGAGAACTGTGTGTTACCTCATCCCTCATAAATAACATATTCTGAACTCTAATCAAATAACCAATATTTTGAATAACTTCAACTTAAATGTATGTACTGTAATTAATAGCTTTGACGTAAATAAACCAAATATTTAAATTCCTAACTCTCACGCTACTGTGATTTTTGAGATAAATAACGGTAGCGTGATATTGATCAATTTAAACATATAGTTTATTTAAATCACAACTATTATTTACATATTATACATTGAAGTTATTAGACTTATTAAAAGATTATTAGAGTTCAAATGATGTGGTTTGTGAGAGGGTAGTTCTCTTTCGACGTCCACTCACTTCGGTTCAAAGCATCTCTGATTCTCCCTCTCTCTCTTCGAGGATCAGCGACCGGCCTCTTTAGCTTCAAGTTACATCCTGCTAGCCAGTGGCAAAAAGGCTCCCTCCTGATATCAAAGCTTGCGGAGGTGATTCAAGACTGGACCACGCAGTAATTTTAAAGTGCAAGTGCAAATGAACGAGTAGTAATCCACAAAGATGCCGATTCATAGCTGGGTGGCGGGAAACGTTACACTACCATTAATTTTTTCAAACGTCAAACCGTCAAAACGGGGAGGGGGGAGTCTTCAGAGGCAGTAGGAGTCGAATTGAAGATACGACGGCCACGAGTTCGCAACCATAATCACTAGGCTACCGTGGCCTCTTTCTGCTTCCTGAGAGCTACTTTTACAAAAAATCATTGGTAAAAACTAAAAATAGATAAGATCTTTAATGTAGCAAATTATTTTTTTGTTTAGGTGTTGCAAGAAGCGCAATGCATCGCAGTAAATAAATTCAACTAACTGTAAAATTAAACGAACCCTGTTTTAAGCAACAAATCTGATAAAAGAATATTTTTCACGTTATTTTAACTTTTGGTGAATTATTAACAATCCAAACATTACACTGAATTCCTGTTATAGCAGAGTACATTTCAAAATAACCAGAAAAATGTTTCACTAATTTTATTTGAGTTTTTTTCCCATTCAAAAAATCAAAAGAATTCCTTCCAATAAAGGGTCTTAAGTCCATTCTTTAAAGGAAAATACAATAAACCTTTAGAAATGTAAAATAAGTTCATCTAATTCCATCTAATGACGCCTGCAGAGCATTGTTACGCGAGAACAAAAGCCTTCTCCATCGTCCCACGCTTTATGTACAATGCGGTGATACTTTCTAAGATTTACCTTGCATCGATCAATGCAAGTTTCGAGCACTTGAAACTTTTAAACAAGTGCTCCACGGAATCGATTGAGGCGCTGCAACAAAAGGAAAGCATTTGCTTTCGAATAATGATTGAATCAATGGGAAGAATCAAGAGAATCTCTGCAGTGCTCTTTGAGGAAAATTTGCCGAAATTCTGTCACCTTTATTTGAATTAGAATTGAAAGGTCTAAAATAAATGTATTTCAAGAAAAACTGCTTAAATTTATGCAGATCGTATTCTATGAAACTTTGTTGATAAATATTTGCAGGGGAAGGGATAGTAGTTTGCAGCTCTACAGGCGTTGGTTTTGAATGCTTGTATTAGGAGAGTGAAATCTTCCTAGAACTTAAACTCATAAAAGGAAATACGAATCTGGTGTTAAGACAACTTAGGATCTTTTAAGATTTATAATTATTTAAGCTAATTATACATATATCTTTTTGCCCTCGAAGCTATTAGCAATATTCCTGATGATGTATTTCTTATCTATACTGATGGCAGCAGGTTTGAACACTCTCATTCTGGCAGTGGTATTTATATTAAGTCCCGAAGCTATTTCAGTCAAACTAAACTGAGAAACTCTGATGGTTGCTCTATTTTTCGCAGTGAACTCATTGCTATTGATACAGGTCTTAAAGAGGCACTCTCAATTCTTGGTTCGAACAGCATCTGGATATTATCTGACAGTCATAGTGCCATCCAACATCTTTCTAACTGGCATAAGGTGGGTGATAACACAGGAGTGGCTATTTTGGAGAAAATAAAACGCCTTTCATTTTCTCACGATCCATCTACAATGGATTCTTTCACACGTTAACATCATGGGCATTGAGATTGCTGACACCTTAGCAAAAGATGGTGCAGCTCAACCGACTAGAAAGTAGGTTCCTCTCATCTATTCAGAACTGCACTCCACCTACATCAACAACAAGCAATCAACTATTCCTCCTGCTTATCATTGGTATAAAGCTAAACGCCTTGGTGGTTCTCTTTCCCTTCAATGCATCAGGCAGGAACAAACTATTCTAACTCTTTTCTGGAGTTTCTATTCTCTCGTTTCTTTCCCCCTTTGAACTTTAACTTTTAAGGATAGAAACAAAGTTTTCTTCCGACTTGTGTTAGGTGCTATACCTGCCAGGCACCTTGGGAACTCATTCTTGACTGCCTTGGGCTTACAATACAAGATCTTTATGAAGACCCTCTAATGATGTAAGACTTCTTGAGAGTGAGTGAAATCATAGACTTGATCTAGCTTGGCTAGACATGGAGATTAAGGTAGACTTATAATTCCTCTACTACGAAACAATTTAACAAGCCTCAAAGTTTTACTATTAAATATATTTTCACTTGCACTCAAAATTCATGATGTTCGGTTTTTCTAATATTCCACTAAATAGATAAAAGATAAATATTTCTATATTTCACAGATAATCTCATAAATAAAAATATAATGATATTAATAATAATTAAGATATTATATATATTTTTAAAAGTTATCTTTATTTTTCAAATAAATGAATCTTTCTAGTTATGTTTAGAATCTTATCACTTACTTAACTAGTTTATAATGTGTTACCAGATCAGTTTCATTATATTGAACTGCTTTTGTTAATGAAATCCTTGATTCAAATTTTAGAAGATTTTATGCTTGAAATTTCGTTGTAAAAGCATCTGCTTTATTTCTGTATCTTGCTTCTAACTGCATAGCACCTCGTTACTCGGTTGAAAACTATTTTTAGTTGTGAGTTTATATGCATACATTTTTTTATTATACATTATCCACTAACTCTTAAATTACTCTCACAAAAAACATACAAAGTTGAGACTTCTTTGTCAAATTTAGAAGCGTATGTATTTATAATACATTAAAATTTCTTAACATACAGTAAAAATATTTATAGAAAATTTTTTATTTTTGAATCGTGTCTGTAGCTAAGACTTTTGTTTTTGAGAAGCTTTTATTTATTCTTTTTGAAGAAATATGGAATGATGGTTAACCTTGTTTTTTATTTATAAATCTAGCCTTTTTTCAAGTTTCTTTTAATGCAAGTTCTTATTTAGATCGAAATATATATAATCGCTTAGTACTCCACATTTAAAACATAAATTATTTTCACATAAGATTGTGTAGGATGGGGAATATTTTTACATAGAATGTTTTGTTTAAAAACAGGGAATAACAGTGATAGTCAATTTCGTCACTTAAGCCTAAATTTATTTTAATAGGGGAAAAGTTTGGTTTATATGTATATGTCCTTTTACCCAGGTTAGTATGGTCAGTTTCTTAAATTAATCAATATTACTTTCAGGTTCAAATATTTTGCAGTTACAGATAAAAATAAAAGCAAAAATATGAGCAGAGAAGAAAAGGAATATTTTAAAAACTGAAACGAAAAACTGCTTTTTGATGAATAAGCATTGATCACTTATTTTATCTTTGCATTCATTTTTTTTCATCGAATTCCGTTGGAAATGATAATTCACGAATATCATTTTCACTCTCTCACTTACGTGATTTCGAAAAATCCGAAAAAAGAACCGAGCATCAAAAAATTCTTTTCTGAAAAGGTTAAAGGGATCTGAACTAAAAAGCTTGTGTCATTTATTCAAATATTTCTGGCACCAGGTAATGGATAAAAAAGTCTTATAGCACAAAAACATCAAGAAAAGTTCCTTTTTTATCTGGATCGATGCCAAAAAACATGGCCGCCGTATTCATACACTTTGCGAAATGATGCCAAATTGTTAAGTGAATTTCTAACATTTCCCTTGTGTCGCCATAGCTTTTAATATGTCTTTACGTAGAATTTATATCAAAGAATGTGAGTTATAACCGATTAATACAATATATCTTCTCTACTCAGTTTGATAGGTACGTTTCAAATATTACGCGGTACCAAATATAATCGCACATTTTTTTAAATCGTTGCTTTATACTTTTTCCATGAGAAATTTTTTTTATTGATGGTGTGTCAAGCCACGTTGTGGAATTTATTTTTAAAAAAATGAATGTTTAAATATTATCTTAATTTCATGGTCATTGAAAGAGTTATTTTTTTTTAAAAAATGTGACCAAAAGATTTATGATTATGGAATAAAATAAAATAGGAATTCTTTTCTTCATAAGAAAAAAATTTGTTTAGACGAAAAGATATTTTTGTCTTTTGGTACCTATTTGTGGTTGATTTTATCTTAGGAATTTGAAAAATGGGCACTTTTACTTTTATTTACCATCGAATTTTTATTTTTTGTAAATCATATTTTGAAAAAAAAAAAATTCGAAATTTTTAAACACACTTTTATTGAGTTAATAATTTTTAAACAATTTAAGAAATAATTTCAATTTATTATTTTTTTAACTTTTTAAGTTGAAATTTATGATATTTATTTTTTTCCAAGCACTGCAACCGGTTACTGTCCAAGGCTTTCTCAGTCAGCTTACACCATCTTGATCTATTTGACGCTATGTTCTTCCACCCCAAGTTCTTCAACCACATTTCTGCTTTATCCATACACCTTTTTCTCTATCTTCCTCTTTTCCTTTTTGCCTCGGGAGTTAGGAAAGATATTTTCTAAACAAGATTTTCATCGCTGTATCAAAATACATGTCCCAGCCACCTTATTTGGGAATACTTGATCACTTTGACTATGTTGCGTTCTCTGTATTTCGATTGAAGTTCAAGGTTGTATCATATTGTAATTTATGATATAGAAACAGCTGGATTTTATGAATTCAAAAGCATGATGCTTAGAATGTAATTTAGCAATTTTTGCTCACAATTTCGCTTAAACTTATGCCAGTTTTAAAACAATTAACTGAAAGATGAGGTTCTATTTCTTGAGATTATATTTTAAGCAGTAATTTCTACAGTCATTTTGCCTTTACTCTTATTTAATTGAAATTTTATCACTGATGAAAGATTTAAAAAAAAGAAATAAGAAGAAAATTCTTCAGAAAAATGGAGGAGCATTCAACATTAGAATTCTGAATCTTCATTAATAATCCTATATGGAATTCGAATGTGACACCACTTTATACTCTGTCTAATGTTTCCAGAAAACATCTTGATTGAGAATATTTAAACATATTGCTACTTTTAATCTCCAATGACAAATAGTTGCGAAAATTTTGATTTGCTTAAATCAATTAAAATAATATGAATTCTCTTCCTCTTTTTCTTTTCATAGTTTCACTTTTTAAACTTCAATGAGAAAAGATTAAAATTAATAATAACGATATCTTTTTAAAATTTGGCAAGGCTAAATAAATATTAAAATAAATCTAATGAACCGTATAACACATATCATTATTTCAACTGTTTCAAATAAAAAAATGACCATTAAGATGTCTCAGAAAATAATTGTTGTTATTGGTGGTAAAATGAAAGAATGTAGCTACAAGGCAATATAATATATTTCTCAGATTCTTTATATTGTTATTGCTGAAAATGGCTGTAGCTTAAAAATACTGTTTTTAATATAAAATATCTGACACTGGAATAAAAATCAGCAATTGTAATCTGTTGAATACTTACGAAAGCATATGGTAGATATTTAAAGTTAACATTTGAAGAAAAGCTCGTCTAAAATTAGAGAAGATCATCTTAGGCAATTCCTTTCGATGAATTTTCAATTTATGTGTTCGGGTTCCGTTTTAATTTCTTAAAATTTCCCAAAACTTCTCAGTTGGCAAATTTGTCTCTTCATTAAAAATACTTAAATGTACATCATATTTTTGCACAACGAAACCACCGTAAATTTATAATACATAGATGAAATACATATCTATATTGAATACTATCTAGATTGATTCGAACACAGACCACGAGTAAAAAAAAATCCAGTTAATCAAAACTACATCAAATGAGGAATAACACATGATTGGTATGGGATAAAATTCCTTACTTTTAAAAATAACTTACCAAATAATGTTTGTTCAATTTATATAATGCATCAAATAGATATAACATATTATGAGTCAATAAGTAATATCTGATAAATAAACTATAATATATACTTTTAACTAATAAGCAATATGGAATTGAAGATATGCCGCAATCACAAAGTTTTACTACACCTAAAAACATTAACGCGAACTTAATCACACTGGATTACTTTCATAACGAATTCTCGAAAGTGAATCTCTCCTAAATTATTAAACTCGTTCGAAGTCCAATCTTTTATCGATTCCATCATCTCATACAACTGAGAGATTTTATGAGATAAAGGATATCTATAACAACTAACTATGTTCCTTTTATCCACAGGGTAAGTCAAAAAAGATCAACCAAAGCGCTTTTAAAGGAAATAATAAGCCGGCATTTCATCTAATGGCTCAGCAGAGTACCATTGATTTCAACTCGACGTGTCCCCTGCACAACAATACATCAGGACAAGTGATTGCTCGGTGGAAGATGTCTGTTATTTCAAAAATAAATAATTGTTTGTCCTCCCGAGCAGGCCCTGAAGCGTAATCTCATTTTAAAGAATGATAAAAGTTTTCCCAAGAAGCAATAATGACAGGGCTTTGTGTCCTGATACGTGTCCCGGAGCCTGGAAAAGCAGTCGCAGAATCTAATAATTGAAGCCAAGAGGTATATTAATTTGGACTGACATGACAGGAAAAGAGTAATAGCATTGATTTCTTCTGCTTGGAAGATAGACAATGGGCATTAAAAATGCATTCTTTTCAGGTAATGTCTTTGTTTCTATTGAGTTTAATAGCTTTTTGTTTGGAAGCAAAAAATAAATTGACGATGTGTGTGATTTTTGATTTGAATTGGAATGACTCCTCGTTTTAATTGTTAACAAGTAATATAAAAAAAACTTTTTAAACGAATTCCCACTTAGGTGAACAAAGAAACATTTATTTTAGTTATTTTTTATTAAAGAGCTACAATTAATATAAATATGTATTTACATGACAGAATTCCATCATTAAGTGATAAAATAGAAAGCAATTTTCCTTGCAATTTTTCATTTTTCTTTTTATATAGGGTGTTGAACTTTTTTTTGTTTTTTTGCTTCTATTTATTCATTAACTAAATTTAATTATTCTAATAAAATAGTATAGTAAAAAGAAATCACATTCTCAGAAAATTAAGCCATCCCAGATGGGATTCGAACACACGACCTTCGGATTAGAAATCCAACACTTTATACGTTGTGCTACAGGAACACAACAAAAAATTCTCCTTTCTACATATGCTGTTGGACTATTATTTTTGTTACTATTTACTCATTTTTTAAATTTAATTAATGAATTAATATTTCAAAAACTGTATTAATATCAAGTGTCCTCCACTACAGGTTTAAAAAATGTATTTGAACTTGAATGAATGAACAGAAAGTATTATATTAACGATTTAAAATTTGAACAAGATATATACATATATATATATATATATATATATATATATATATATATATATATATATAGGGAGAAAGTGAATTAATAAGAGGAATTGAAAAAGGAAATTTTAATGTTTCGATAAGTCATTAATTTTTCTTCACATCAAAATAATAAATAAAAATACTTCGCTTAGAGCAAATATACTTGCCCCAAGGTTTTCAAATTTGGTCTTCATTTTGTTGTATTGTACTTTGATATTTGCGTATATGGGAAGAAAAATTAACAATGTGTTTTGAATCGATTTCGTCTTTCTCTCTGTTAGAACATACCGAATGTACAGTTTCAGAGTGCTTGATATGGAATATATTTTAGTGAATATAGCCTTAGATTTCTGTTTAAAGATACTGCTTTGAAATAGTAACAGCCTTTTTCCTATTAGTATTCGAGAGCAGAGGTTCCCAAACTTTTTTGTTTCATAGACCCTTTGTCATTCTTTTCGTTTTGGGATAGACCCCTGCTTAACTAATATTCAATTTTTGCAAATTTATCAACTTAAATGTCTATTTGACAGCTGGTACTACTACTACTACTTTAAAAGAATTTAAATGGGGTGCTACAATAACGAATTTTCAACATTTGGTATCAAATTGTGTGTGTGTCAGGTTTAACCTTCAATCCCTGCTATTAGTAGTGTCTAGTTTTTCTTTTTTTTCTTTTTTGTTTTGAAGATTGGCAACCACACTGAAATTCCTTCTCAGTAGGACAATCAATCAAAAACTATTTCACGATGTCCCATAATTTACGACAAAAATTATAAGTTTGCCTTTTTAAGCCAAAATTGCTGACATCCGTTTCTAAACTTTACTTTAAGATTTTCGTTAGTTCTTATTCCAATCAGTTCCTATTGTAATGTGAATTTTTTTTCAAAGTGATTATATAAATTCAACCACTTTCGTGTGTTTTTCAATATTTATACTTATCAATAAAAAGTACTTAAAACGTATATTCTTCGATAAAGTATTACTATAAAATGTCTTGTATTTATAACATTATGATCATATACTTAGTCTACATCAATTATAAACTGTATTGAAATCTAAGGTCAGTAAAGACAAATATTTTTTCGAACTATTTTTATGCATATAAGCTTGATTTATCATACTTATTGTTTTTTGAAAACATATTTTTCTACGAAAAATAAACTGAATATCAAAATCACATTACAGTTAAAACACTTCATCATTGCGATAGCATTTTTAAACCAAACTTTTTTTGAATAATATTTACTATAAGTTAAAAAAATATTCGTATTTTCATGCAAATATTTTAAAATCTAGTTACCAAGATAGCAATTTTACTAGTACGATGAAAATGAAGGGAATTTTATGAATATTCTTGTTAGAACTGACGTTTTACCATAAGAGAACAAATTGGTTAAAAGATCTTTTTTATTTTGCTTAGTATTTCAAGTTTGGGTATCAAAACACACTAAGTCGCATTACCTCATAATGCAGCCTAATTATTATGCATTACACATTTTGAGCCTTAAAAGCAATAATAAGTTTGAAAGGTGCTTAGCCCTAAAACGCTCTTTTCCTGATACTGTACGCTAAATGGATCCAACATAAGCGTAATTTAACCAAGGATTATAAAGATACCCTTTTAAGCAAATGGAGGCAAGCAAGCAGTCTAAGAGATCTCAACTCTCTCGTTAAAACTAGGAACATTTAAATAAATAAAAAAGTTCTCTAAGTATTCTTCTCGTAGTTCTACTACTAACATACTTTGTGCATCGAGGTTGTTTTAGGAGCCTCAAATTGTCCGAATATCGGAAAGCGCCACCTACAATTTCTTTTCCCTTGTTTCTTAAAACATAACATATCTACCAATTAAAGGGCGGCACTTTAACAAATCACCGGAGACAGCGTATCCTTAATAGGTGCCCCTTTTACACGCCGGGGCTTCCATTTTTATCTTTTTCGGTTGCAGTGAATGAGACCTTTAGAAATAATTAACGCCATCGCTTAATAAGGGCGACAAAATCCAATTTAAAACAACCGCCCTTTTCCACCTGAGCGACAAAAGGAGGAAATCACTGGATTTATGGCGCCCTTGTTTTTCCTTCTTTTATAAATGATCGGTTTTATGCGGGGGCTGCATTCACTGTGCAAGGGCGCTAGAGTGATTTTGAAGCGTGAGGCCTGGCGTCGTTTAGATGCGGTGGTTTAAAAATGGAAACGCTTATTTTAACGGGAAAGGTGGACTTTTCTGCTTTTTGATTCTCAGGCAGCGACAGGTGACGGTGGTGGTTGTTCTGATATTTTTGTAGAAACCTGTGACGCATACAGAATCGAGATTTGAAAGTTCCAGGAAGTAGAAAAGTTGATGGATAGAGTAAATGGATAAAGGAAGATAAGATTAAAAAGCGTGAAGGAAGAGTTATTTGCGTGCTATTCATAATAAAGAATTAAATCAAGTTATTTTATTACTCTAAGTTCTATATATCTCTTGTCATTATATAAATCAATATTACATAGCAAGAAAAATTAATGCATATCCTCATTTTTTAAGTCATTTTATTTATTTTTTTAAAAAATTGTGTGTAACTACTCTAGCTTCAACTTCAAAAATGAGTAAATTC
>BMAU01007365.1:0-2500 GCA_019973935.1 Trichonephila clavipes | reverse complement strand
TATTTTTGCATAGAAGATCAATTTTGGTAGCAGCATTTTTTGTTAGAATCAATTTTTATTGCTAAATTGTGGTTATTCAGGGGTTTAGATTAAAATTGTGGTTGTTAAATTAATGTGCAGTCAATCATTGTGTCTCGCTTGTGCTAAACTGTACTAGAATTGAAGGTTTTGTTTGTCGGGATAGTATTTCTGTTGATTTAGATTACTTGTGGTTCTTAAATTAATGTGCAGTCAATCATTGTGTCTCGCTTGTGTGCTAAACTGTACTAGGAATTGAAGGTTTTGTTTGTCGAGATAGTATTTCTGTTGGTTTAGATTAATTATGGTTGTTAAATGAATTTGCAGTCAATAAGTGTGTCTCGGTTGTGTGCTAAACTACTAAGAATTTTGATTTTTTGGTCGGTCGATATTGTATTTTTTTCTCGTTGGGGCTAGGCTTACATGTGTTGATTTATGTCAGTGCGGGTAGATTATTTCACTGAGTGTTGACGTTGATTCAATTTTTTTGTTCTGGATTTTAGTACGTAGTTCTGCTTGTTATTTGGTAAAAAAGTTTTTTTTTTTTGTTGTTGGTCATCTAATGGTGTGAAAATTTTTCGTCCATTCGTTTCGAAAACGTGGGGAGAGCTTTTTCCGCACCCTTTTGTCCGGTATCCCCCCCACGCGCCATCTAGTCTAGGGCGGGACACTGTTTGTTGATTGGAATTTCTGTTTATTGGTTACTCCTTTCGCAGGGACTCCTCCCGCGGGCAGCATAATTCAGGGGGGTGAAATTTTTGGATGTCGGATTCTTGCCGCCTTAGGAGGGTCTTCCCTTCGCCTCCCACTGCTGTCGCGACAGAGATTCAGCAAAATTTTTTCCGATGGGTTTTCGTTCCCCACCCCTTGTTTCCTGTTTTTACGTTACGGTGCTGTTGCTATGAGACTCGGAACTCATAAATTTTTGGTTTGAAACTGTTGGAAGAGGATCGGGCGTTGTTGCTAGAAGAATTTGGAAGTGTTGAACTAGGATTGGGTGTGAATTTTTTTTTTTTTTTTTGTTGTTGTTTCACTACTTGTAAGAATTAGATAAGTTTGAGTTATGGGGATTTCGTAGAATATTTGAGAAAGTTATTTGAAGGAGATAGATAAAGTTGGCACTGATGAATTTGTTGAATGGTTGGGAAGTTTTTTTTTTTATGGAGATAGTTGAGTTTGTGTTCAAGGTGTACGTTTATTCGATGGTTGTTTTTATGGAAATGGATAATTGAATTGAAAAAGAAGGTTACATGGTTTATTTAATAAAACTGTTTGATGTACAGAAGGATATTTTGAGTTACGGATTTTGGGCAAAGGAAATATTGAGTTGATATAATTATACGGTATAATTGAGAAAGTTGTTTTGATGTAGATAGGATAATTTGAGTTAATGATTTGGTACAATTCCGAGTAAATAGTTGATGAACATGGATAAGTTGAATTAATGGTTGTGTGGTATATTTAGGAATGTTTTGAGATGCATTTAGGAAAGTTCGAGTGGAGGATTATGCGAGATTTTTGTGAATAAGTTGATGAGCAAAGACTGGTTTTGGTTATTGGTATTGCGGAGAAGTCGATTAATTATTTGAAAGTTGAAGATAAGTCTAGTTAAGTGTTAATGAGTATGTGAGATTTTGTGTAAATAAATTGATGAGCATAGATGGTTTTAGTTAATGGTATTGTGGAGCAGTCAATTGATTATTCGGTAGTTGCAGATGAGTTTAGTTAGTGTTGTTGAGGCATAAGATGTGAACGATCTGAGGTAAAGGCAATTTTGGATTATCGAGGAATCATTTTAAGGTTACTGAGAATTTTAGGTTGTTGTTATAGAATTGTACTTGAGTTATTAATTAGAGGATTTTCGATGAATTGAGTTAGCGGTATTGTTGTAAATCGAGGATCTTGTGTGTTTTTTTTCGTGTTTGTATATTTGTTGCGCGTATAGTGAAACAATTTTAGTTTTTTTTTATATTATTTGGACTTGTGGATACATTGTATTACGAGGATTGTTAAAAAGTTATGTTGATTAGTTAAGCGATATTTTTATATTGGAAACTGTTTGTTCTGTGTAACACTTGCAATAATTTTCTTTTAGTTAAATTACTTTACTCTGTATGTATCGCCTCATATGACTTGGGTTGCATATCAATTTTATGTTTTATTTTTTTTCTGAAATTTTCAACTGCACTTGTGATTTCTGGAATTCATTTCTCAAATGGAAATTCAAATGTATTGAATGTGGAAGAAATTTTTTTTTTTTTCCTTAAAATTTATTTTAAACAATATTAATCGATTATAGTTATTTTTTTTTTACAATCGGATTTTGCTATTTTTTTTAGTTATAATTCTGCACTCTGTTTCTTGTGTTGGCGGCTGCCGGCGATCGTCATATCGCAGGAAATGGGATGTTATGTTTTGTTTTGTTGGCCTTTGTACACATTATTGGGGATGCATACTGATCACATGTGCACTCATAGTTTGC
>BMAU01007364.1:0-15259 GCA_019973935.1 Trichonephila clavipes | reverse complement strand
AAAAAGTTACAGGAATTTCGCAAAACGGAGACCAGATTTAGATTTCTGGTAAAATTTCGAGTTAAATGGGTCACTTTGGTAAGTTTCTAGGGTGGAAAAAAAGTTATTGGCTTGGTCACCCTCGTCGATAAGTTGGCTCAGCAAAGCGTCGGGTTTTTTTAAAATGATCTTTCAATTAAAAAACCGGAATTTCGCAAACGGAAGATTACAGAAATTTCACTCATGGATCACTTTGGTAAGTTTCTCAGGGTGGAAAAGAAAGTTTAGATCACCGAATTCTGTCTAAAAGCGTCGCGATCTTTCAATTAAAAAAGTTAAAAATTTCGCAGAACGGACCAGATTTAGATAAGTTTCTTAAATGACACTAAAAAAGTTATTGGCTTGGTCACTGAATCGTCGGTAAAGTGGCTGTCCAGCGTCAAAGCGTCGCTTTTTTTTAAAAATGATCTTTCAATTAAAAAAGTTACAGAAATTTCGCAGAACGTAGACCAGATTTAGATTTCTGCTAAAATTTTGGGTTAAATGGGTCACTTTGGTAAGTTTCTAAGGCTAAAAAAGTGATTGGCTTGGTCACCGAATCGTCGGTAAAGTGGCTGTCCAGCGTCAAAGCGTCGGTTTTTTTAAAAATGATCTTTCAATTTAAAAAAGAAGTTATAGGAATTTCGCAAAACTGAGACCAGATTTAGATTTCTGGTAAAATTTCGAGTTAAATGGATCACTTTGGTAAGTTTCTAGGGTGGAAAGAAAAAGTTATTCGCTTGGTCACCCAATCGTCGATAAGTTGGCTCAGCTTCAAATCGTCGGGTTTTTTAAAGATGATCTTTCAATTTAAAAAAAAAAGTTACCGGAATTTCTTAAATCTGAGACCAGATTTAGATTTTTGTAAAATTTCGCGGGTTAAATGGGTCATTTTGGTAAGTTTCTAGGGTGGAAAAAAGAAAGTTATAGGCTTGGTCACCGAATCGTCGATAAGTTGGATGTCCAGCTTCAAAGCGTCAATTTTTTAAAGATGATCTTTCAATTTAAAAAAAAGTTACAGGAATTTCGCAAAACGAGACCAGATTTAGATTTCTGGTAAAATTTCGAGTTAAATGGGTCACTTTGGTAAGTTTCTAGGGTGGAAAAAAAAAAGTTATAGGCTTGATCACCGAATCGTCGATAAGTTGGCTGTCCAGCTTCAAAGCGTCGGTTTTTTAAAAATGATCTTTCAATTTAAAAAAAAAAGTTACAGGAATTTCACAGAACCGAGACCAGATTTAGATTTCTGCTAAAATTTTGGGTTAAATGGGTCACTTTGGTAAGTTTCTAAGGCTAAAAAAAGTTATTGGCTTGGTCACCGAATCGTCGGTAAAGTGGCTGTCCAGTGTCAAAGCGTCGGTTCTTTTAAAAATGATCTTTTAATTAAAAAAAAGTTACCGGAATTTTGCAAATCGGAGACCAGATTTAGATTTCTGGTAAAATTTCGGGTTAAATGGGTCACTTTGGTAAGTTTCTAGGGTGGAAAAAGAAAGTTATAGGCTTGGTCACCGAATCGTCGATAAGTTGGCTGTCCAGCTTCAAAGCGTCGGTTTTTTTTAAAGATGATCTTTCTATTTAAAAAAAAAGTTACAGGAATATCACAAAACGGAGACCAGATTTAGATTTCTGCTAAAATTGCGAGTTAAATGGGACACTTTGGTAAGTTTCTAAAGCTAAAAAAAAGTTATTGGCTTGGTCACCGAATCGTCGGAAAAGTGGCTGTCCAGCGTCAAAGCGTCGGTTTTTTTAAAAATGATCTTTCAATTTTAAAAAAAAGTTACCGGGATTTCGCAAATCGGAGACCACATTTAGATTTCTGGTAAAATTTCGAGTTAAATGGGTCACTTCTGTAAGTTTCTAGGGTGGAAAAAAAAAGTTTTTGGCTTGGTCACCCAATCGTCGATAAGTTGTCTCAGCTTCAAAGCGTCGGGTTTTTTAAAGATGATCTTTCAATTTAAAAAAAAAGTTACCGGAATTTCGCAAATCGGAAACCAGATTTAGATTTCTGCTAAAATTTCGGGTTAAATGGGTCACTTTGGTAAGTTTCTAAGGCTAAATAAAAAAGTGATTGGCTTGGTCACCGAATCGTCGGTAAAGTGGCTGTCCAGCGTCAAAGCGTCGGTTTTTTTAAAAATGATCTTTCAATTTAAAAAAAAAGTTATAGGAACTTCGCAAAACGGAGACCAGATTTAGATTTCTGGTAAAATTTCGAGTTAAATGGGTCACTTTGGTAAGTTTCTAGGGTAGAAAAAATAAGTTATTGTCTTGGTCACCCAATCGTCGATAAGTTGGCTCAGCTTCAAAGCGTCGGGTTTTTTAAAGATGATCTTTCAATTTAAAAAAAAGTTACCGGAATTTCGCAAATCGGAGACCAGATTTAGATTTCTGGTGAAATTTCGGTTAAATGGGTCACTTTGGTAAGTTTCTAGGGTGGAAAAAGAAAGTTATAGGCTTGATCACCGAATCGTCGGTAAAGTGGCTGTCCAGCTTCAAAGCGTCGCTTTTTTTAAAAATGATCTTTCAATTAAAAAAAAAAGTTACAGAAATTTCGCAGAACGTAGACCAGATTTAGATTTCTGCTAAAATTTCGGGTTAAATGGGTCACTTTGGTAAGTTTCTAGGGTGGAAAAAAAAGTGATTGGCTTGGTCACCGAATAGTCGGTAAAGTTGCTGTCCAGCGTCAAAGCGTCGATTTTTTTAAAAATGATCTTTCAATTTAAAAAAAAGTTATAGGAATTTCACAAAACTGAGACCAGATTTAGATTTCTGCTAAAATTTCGAGTTAAATGGATCACTTTGGTAAGTTTCTAGGGTGGAAAGAAAAAGTTATTGGCTTGGTCACCCAATCGTCGATAAGTTGGCTCAGCTTCAAAGCGTCGGGTTTTTTAAAGATGATCTTTCAATTTAAAAAAAAGTTACTGAATTTCTTAAATCTGAGACCAGATTTAGATTTTTCGTAAAATTTCGGGTTAAATGGGTCATTTTGGTAAGTTTCTCTGGTGGAAAAAGAAAGTTATAGGCTTGGTCACCGAATCGTCGATAAGTTGGCTGTCCAGCTTCAAAGCGTCGGTTTTTTTAAAGATGATCTTTCAATTTAAAAAAAGTTACAGGAATTTCGCAAAACGGAGACCAGATTTAGATTTCTGGTAAAAGTTCGGGTTAAATGGGTCACTTTGGTAAGTTTTTAAGGCTAAAAAAAAATTGATTGGCTCTGTCACCGAATCGTCGGTAATGTGGCTGTCCAGCGTCAAAGCGTCGGTTTTTTTAAAGATGATCTTTCAATTTAAAAAAAACGTTACAGGAATTTCACAAAACCGAGACCAGATTTAGATTTCTGCTAAAATTTTGGGTTAAATGGGTCACTTTGGTAAGTTTCTAAGGCTAAAAAAAAAGTTATTGGCTTGGTCACCGAATCGTCGGTAAAGTGGCTGTCCAGCGTCAAAGCGTCGGTTTTTTAAAAATGATCTTTCAATTAAAAAAAAAAAAGTTACAGAAATTTCGCAGAACCGAGACCAGATTTAGATTTCTGCTAAAATTTTGGGTTAAATGGGTCACTTTGGTAAGTTTCTAAGGCTAAAAAAAAACTATTGGCTTGGTCACCGAATCGTCGGTAAAGTGGCTGTCCAGTGTCAAAGCGTCGGTTTTTTTAAAATGATCTTTTAATTTAAAAAAAAGTTACCGGAAATTTGCAAAACGGAGACCAGATTTAGATTTCTGGTAAAATTTCGGGTTAAATGGGGCACTTTGGTAAGTTTCTAGGGTGGAAAAAGAAAGTTATAGGCTTGGTCACCGAATCGTCGATAAGTTGGCTGTCCAGCTTCAAAGCGTCGGTTTTTTTTAAAGATGATCTTTCAATTTAAAAAAAAAAAAAAAAAAAAGTTACAGGAATATCACAAAACGGAGACCAGATTTAGATTTCTGCTAAAATTGCGAGTTAAATGGGTCACTTTGGTAAGTTTCTAAAAAAAAAAAAGTTATTGGCTTGATCACCGAATCGTCGATAAGTTGGCTGTCCAGCGTCAAAGCGTCGGTTTTTTTAAAATGATCTTTCAATTTAAAAAAGTTACAGGAATTTCGCAGAACGGAGACCAGATTTAGATTTCTGCTAAAATTTTGGGTTAAATGGGTCACTTTGGTAAGTTTCTAGGGTAAAAAAAATTATTGGCTTGGTCACCGAATCGTCGGTAAAGTGGCGGTCCAGCTGTCAAAGCGTCGGTTTTTTAAAAATGATCTTTTAATTAAAAAAAAAACCGGAATTTTGCAAATCGGAGACCAGATTTAGATTTCTGGTAAAATTTCGGGTTAAATGGGTCACTTTGGTAAGTTTCTAGGGTGGAAAAAAAAGTTATAGGCTTGATCACCGAATCGTCGATAAGTTGGCTCCAGCTTCAAAGCGTCGGTTTTTTAAAGATGATCTTTCAATTTAAAAAAATTACCGGAATTTCGCAAAACGGAGACCAGATTTAGATTTCTGGTGAAATTTCGGTTTAAATGGATCACTTTGGTAAGTTTCTAGGGTGGAAAAAAAAGTTATAGGCTTGATCACCGAATCGTCGATAAGTGGCTGTCCAGCTTCAAAGCGTCGGGTTTTTTAAAATGATCTTTCAATTAAAAAAAAGTTACCGGAATTTTTCAAATCGGAGACCAGATTTAGATTTCTGCTAAAATTGCGAGTTAAATGGGACACTTTGGTAAGTTTCTAAAGCTAAAAAAAAGTTATTGGCTTGGTCACCGAATCGTCGATAAAGTTGGCTGTCCAGCGTCAAAGCGTCGCTTTTTTTAAAAATGATCTTTCAATTTAAAAAAAAGTTACAGAAATTTCACAAAACGGAGACCAGATTTAGATTTCTGCTAAAATTTTGAGTTAAATGGGTCACTTTGGTAAGTTTCTAAAGCTAAAAAAGTTATTGGCTTGGTCACCGAATCGTCGGTAAAGTGGCTGTCCAGCGTCAAAGCGTCGGTTTTTTTAAAAATGATCTTTCAATTTAAAAAAAAAGTTACAGGAATTTCGCAGAACGGAGACCAGATTTAGATTTCTGCTAAAATTTCGGGTTAAATGGATCATTTTGGTAAGTTTCTAGGGTGGAAAAAAAAATTATTGGCTTGGTCACCCAATCGTCGATAAGTTGGCTCAGCTTCAAAGCGTCGGGTTTTTTAAAGATGATCTTTCAATTTAAAAAAAGTTACCGGAATTTCTTAAATCTGAGACCAGATTTAGATTTTTGGTAAAATTTCGGGTTAAATGGGTCATTTTGGTAAGTTTCTAGGGTGGAAAAAGAAAGTTATAGGCTTGGTCACCGAATCGTCGATAAGTTGGATGTCCAGCTTCAAAGCGTCAATTTTTTAAAAGATGATCTTTCAATTTAAAAAAAAAGTTACAGGAATTTCGCAAAACGGAGACCAGATTTAGATTTCTGGTAAAATTTCGAGTTAAATGGGTCACTTTGGTAAGTTTCTAGGGTGGAAAAAAAAAGTTATAGGCTTGATCACCGAATCGTCGATAAGTTGGCTGTCCAGCTTCAAAGCGTCGGTTTTTTTAAAGATGATCTTTCAATTTAAAAAAAAAAGTTACAGACCAATTTCACAGAACCGGAGACCAGATTTAGATTTCTGCTAAAAATTTTGGGTTAAATGGGTCACTTTGGTAAGTTTCTAAGGCTAAAAAAGTTATTGGCTTGGTCACCGAATCGTCGGTAAAGTGGCTGTCCAGTGTCAAAGCGTCGGTTTTTTAAAAATGATCTTTAATTAAAAAAAAAAAGTTACCGGAATTTTGCAAATCGGAGACCAGATTTAGATTTCTGGTAAAATTTCGGGTTAAATGGGTCACTTTGGTAAGTTTCTAGGGTGGAAAAAGAAAGTTATAGGCTTGGTCACCGAATCGTCGATAAGTTGGCTGTCCAGCTTCAAAGCGTCGGTTTTTTTAAAGATGATCTTTCTATTTAAAAAAAAGTTACAGGAATATCACAAAACGGAGACCAGATTTAGATTTCTGCTAAAATTGCGAGTTAAATGGGACACTTTGGTAAGTTTCTAAAGCTAAAAAAAGTTATTGGCTTGGTCACCGAATCGTCGGAAAAGTGGCTGTCCAGCGTCAAAGCGTCGGTTTTTTAAAAATGATCTTTCAATTTTAAAAAAAGTTACCGGGATTTCGCAAATCGGAGACCACATTTAGATTTCTGGTAAAATTTCGAGTTAAATGGGTCACTTCGGTAAGTTTCTAGGTGGAAAAAAAAGTTGTTGGCTTGGTCACCCAATCGTCGATAAGTTGTCTCTGCTTCAAAGCGTCGGGTTTTTTTAAAGATGATCTTTCAATTTAAAAAAGTTACCGGAATTTCGCAAATCGGAAACCAGATTTAGATTTCTGCTAAAATTTCGGGTTAAATGGGTCACTTTGGTAAGTTTCTAAGGCTAAATAAAAAAGTGATTGGCTTGGTCACCGAATCGTCGGTAAAGTGGCTGTCCAGCGTCAAAGCGTCGGTTTTTTTAAAAATGATCTTTCAATTTAAAAAAAAGTTATAGGAACTTCGCAAAACGGAGACCAGATTTAGATTTCTGGTAAAATTTCGAGTTAAATGGGTCACTTTGGTAAGTTTCTAGGGTAAAAAATAAGTTATTGTCTTGGTCACCCAATCGTCGATAAGTTGGCTCAGCTTCAAAGCGTCGGGTTTTTTAAAGATGATCTTTCAATTTAAAAAAAAGTTACCGGAATTTCGCAAATCGGAGACCAGATTTAGATTTCTGGTGAAATTTCGGTTTAAATGGATCACTTTGGTAAGTTTCTAGGGTGGAAAAAGAAAGTTATAGGCTTGATCACCGAATCGTCGGTAAAGTGGCTGTCCAGCTTCAAAGCGTCGCTTTTTTTAAAAATGATCTTTCAATTAAAAAAAAGTTACAGAAATTTCGCAGAACGTAGACCAGATTTAGATTTCTGCTAAAATTTCGGGTTAAATGGGTCACTTTGGTAAGTTTCTAAGGCTAAAAAAAAAGTGATTGGCTTGGTCACCGAATCGTCGGTAAAGTTGCTGTCCAGCGTCAAAGCGTCGGTTTTTTTAAAAATGATCTTTCAATTTAAAAAAGAAGTTATAGGAATTTCGCAAAACTGAGACCAGATTTAGATTTCTGGTAAAATTTCGAGTTAAATGGATCACTTTAGTAAGTTTCTAGGGTGGAAAAAAAAAGTTATTCGCTTGGTCACCCAATCGTCGATAAGTTGGCTCAGCTTCAAAGCGTCGGGTTTTTTAAAGATGATCTTTCAATTTAAAAAAAAAAGTTACCGGAATTTCTTAAATCTGAGACCAGATTTAGATTTTTGGTAAAATTTCGGGTTAAATGGGTCATTTTGGTAAGTTTCTCTGGTGGAAAAAGAAAGTTATAGGCTTGGTCACCGAATCGTCGATAAGTTGGCTGTCCAGCTTCAAAGCGTCGGTTTTTTAAAGATGATCTTTCAATTTAAAAAAGTTACAGGAATTTCGCAGAACGGAGACCAGATTTAGATTTCTGGTAAAAGTTCGGGTTAAATGGGTCACTTTGGTAAGTTTCTAAGGCTAAAAAAAATTGATTGGCTCTGTCACCGAATCGTCGGTAATGTGGCTGTCCAGCGTCAAAGCGTCGGTTTTTTTAAAGATGATCTTTCAATTTAAAAAAACGTTACAGGAATTTCACAGAACCGAGACCAGATTTAGATTTCTGCTAAAATTTTGGGTTAAATGGGTCACTTTGGTAAGTTTCTAAGGCTAAAAAAAAAAATTTATTGGCTTGGTCACCGAATCGTCGGTAAAGTGGCTGTCCAGCGTCAAAGCGTCGCTTTTTTAAAAAATGATCTTTCAATTAAAAAAAAAAGTTACAGAAATTTCGCAGAACCGAGACCAGATTTAGATTTCTGCTAAAATTTTGGGTTAAATGGGTCACTTTGGTAAGTTTCTAAGGCTAAAAAAAAAAAAAAAAAAAGTTATTGGCTTGGTCACCGAATCGTCGGTAAAGTGGCTGTCCAGTGTCAAAGCGTCGGTTTTTTAAAAATGATCTTTTAATTAAAAAAAAAAGTTACCGGAATTTTGCAAATCGGAGACCAGATTTAGATTTCTGGTAAAATTTCGAGTTAAATGGGGCACTTTGGTAAGTTTCTAGGGTGGAAAAAGAAAGTTATAGGCTTGGTCACCGAATCGTCGATAAGTTGGCTGTCCAGCTTCAAAGCGTCGGTTTTTTTTTAAAGATGATCTTTCTATTTAAAAAAAAGTTACAGGAATATCACAAAACGGAGACCAGATTTAGATTTCTGCTAAAATTGCGAGTTAAATGGGACACTTTGGTAAGTTTCTAAAGCTAAAAAAAGTTATTGGCTTGGTCACCGAATCGTCGGTAAAGTGGCTGTCCAGCGTCAAAGCGTCGGTTTTTTTAAAAATGATCTTTCAATTTAAAAAAAAAGTTACAGGAATTTCGCAGAACGGAGACCAGATTTAGATTTCTGCTAAAATTTCGGGTTAAATGGATCACTTTGGTAAGTTTCTAGGGTGGAAAAAATTATTGGCTTGGTCACCCAATCGTCGATAAGTTGTCTCAGCTTCAAAGCGTCGGGTTTTTTAAAGATGATCTTTCAATTTAAAAAAGTTACCGGAATTTCGCAAATCGGAGACCAGATTTAGATTTCTGGTGAAATTTCGGGTTAAATGGGTCACTTTGGTAAGTTTCTAGGGTGGAAAAAGAAAGTTATAGGCTTGATCACCGAATCGTCGATAAGTTGGCTGTCCAGCGTCAAAGCGTCGGTTTTTTTAAAGATGATCTTTCAATTTAAAAAAATTACAGGAATTTCGCAAAACGGAGACCAGATTTAGATTTCTGGTAAAATTTCGAGTTAAATGAGTCACTTCTGTAAGTTTCTAGGGTGGAAAAAAAAAGTTATTGGCTTGGTCACCCAATCGTCGATAAGTTGTCTCAGCTTCAAAGCGTCGGGTTTTTTAAAGATGATCTTTCAATTTTAAAAAAGTTACCGGAATTTCGCAAATCGGAGACCAGATTTAGATTTCTGGTGAAATTTCGGGTATATGGGCCACTTTGGTAAGTTTCTAGGGTGGAAAAAGAAAGTTATAGGCTTGGTCACCGAATCGTCGATAAGTTGGATGTCCAGCTTCAAAGCGTCAATTTTTAAAAAGATGATCTTTCTATTTAAAAAAAAAAGTTACAGCAATTTCACAAAACGGAGACCAGATTTAGATTTCTGCTAAAACTTCGAGTTAAATGGGACACTTTGGTAAGTTTCTAAAGCTAAAAAAAGTTATTGGCTTGGTCACCGAATCGTCGGTAAAGTGGCTGTCCAGCGTCAAAGCGTCGGTTTTTTTAAAATGATCTTTCAATTAAAAAAAAGTTACAGGAATTTCGAATAACGGAGACCAGATTTAGATTTCTGCTAAAATTTCGGGTTAAATGGATCATTTTGGTAAGTTTCTAGGGTGGAAAAAAATTATTGGCTTGGTCACCCAATCGTCGATAAGTTGGCTCCAGCTTCAAAGCGTCGGGTTTTTTAAAGATGATCTTTCAATTTAAAAAAAAGTTACCGGAATTTCTTAAATCTGAGACCAGATTTAGATTTTTCTGTAAAATTTCGGGTTAAATGGGTCATTTTGGTAAGTTTCTCTGGTGAAAAAAAGAAAGTTATAGGCTTGGTCACCGAATCGTCGATAAGTTGGCTGTCCAGCTTCAAAGCGTCGGTTTTTTTAAAGATGATCTTTCAATTTAAAAAAAAGTTACAGGAATTTCGCAGAACGGAGACCAGATTTAGATTTCTGGTAAAAGTTCGGGTTAAATGGGTCACTTTGGTAAGTTTCTAAGGCTAAAAAATTGATTGGCTCTGTCACCGAATCGTCGGTAATGTGGCTGTCCAGCGTCAAAGCGTCGGTTTTTTTAAAGATGATCTTTCAATTTAAAAACGTTACAGGAATTTCACAGAACCGAGACCAGATTTAGATTTCTGCTAAAATTTTGGGTTAAATGGGTCACTTTGGTAAGTTTCTAAGGCTAAAAAAAGTTATTGGCTTGGTCACCGAATCGTCGGTAAAGTGGCTGTCCAGCGTCAAAGCGTCGCTTTTTTAAAAATGATCTTTCAATTAAAAAAAAAAAAAAGTTACAGAAATTTCGCAGAACCGAGACCAGATTTAGATTTCTGCTAAAATTTTGGGTTAAATGGGTCACTTTGGTAAGTTTCTAAGGCTAAAAAAAAAAAAAAAGTTATTGGCTTGGTCACCGAATCGTCGGTAAAGTGGCTGTCCAGTGTCAAAGCGTCGGTTTTTTTAAAAATGATCTTTTAATTAAAAAAAAAGTTACCGGAATTTTGCAAATCGGAGACCAGATTTAGATTTCTGGTAAAATTTCGAGTTAAATGGGGCACTTTGGTAAGTTTCTAGGGTGGAAAAAGAAAGTTATAGGCTTGGTCACCGAATCGTCGATAAATTGGCTGTCCAGCTTCAAAGCGTCGGTTTTTTTAAAGATGATCTTTCTATTTAAAAAAAAAAAGTTACAGGAATATCACAAAACGGAGACCAGATTTAGATTTCTGCTAAAATTGCGAGTTAAATGGGACACTTTGGTAAGTTTCTAAAGCTAAAAAAGTTATTGGCTTGGTCACCGAATCGTCGGTAAAGTGGCTGTCCAGCGTCAAAGCGTCGGTTTTTTAAAAATGATCTTTCAATTTAAAAAAGTTACAGGAATTTCGCAGAACGGAGACCAGATTTAGATTTCTGCTAAAATTTCGGGTTAAATGGATCACTTTGGTAAGTTTCTAGGGTGGAAAAAAATTATTGGCTTGGTCACCCAATCGTCGATAAGTTGTCTCAGCTTCAAAGCGTCGGGTTTTTAAAGATGATCTTTCAATTTAAAAAAAAAAAGTTACCGGAATTTCGCAAATCGGAGACCAGATTTAGATTTCTGCTAAAATTTCGGGTTAAATGGGTCACTTTGGTAAGTTTCTAGGGTGGAAAAAAAAAGTGATAGGCTTGGTCACCGAATCGTCGATAAGTGGCTGTCCAGCGTCAAAGCGTCGGTTTTTTAAAAATGATCTTTCAATTTAAAAAAATTATAGGAATTTCGCAAAACGGAGACCAGATTTAGATTTCTGGTAAAATTTCGAGTTAAATGGGTCACTTCTGGTAAGTTTCTAGGGTGGAAAAAAAGTTATTGGCTTGGTCACCCAATCGTCGATAAGTTGTCTCAGCTTCAAAGCGTCGGGTTTTTAAAGATGATCTTTCAATTTAAAAAAAGTTACCGGAATTTCGCAAATCGGAGACCAGATTTAGATTTCTGGTGAAATTTCGGGTTAAATGGATCACTTTGGTAAGTTTCTAGGGTGGAAAAAGAAAGTTATAGGCTTGGTCACCGAATCGTCGATAAGTTGGCTGTCCAGCTTCAAAGCTTCAATTTTTGAAAAGATGATCTTTCAATTTAAAAAAAAGTTACAGCAATTTCAGAAAACGGAGACCAGATTTAGATTTCTGCTAAAATTTCGAGTTAAATGGGTCACTTTGGTAAGTTTCTAAGGCTAAAAAAAAGTTATTGGCTTGGTCACCGAATCGTCGGTAAAGTTGCTGTCCAGCGACAAAGCGTCGGTTTTTTAAAAATGATCTTTCAATTTAAAAAAAAAATTACAGGAATTTCGAAAACGGAGACCAGATTTAGATTTCTGGTAAAATTTCGGGTTAAATGGATCACTTTGGTAAGTTTCTAGGGTGGAAAAAAAAAGTTATTGGCTTGGTCACCCAATCGTCGATAAGTTGGCTCAGCTTCAAAGCGTCGGGTTTTTTAAAGATGATCTTTCAATTTAAAAAAAGTTACCGGAATTTCTTAAATCGGAGACCAGATTTAGATTTCTGGTAAAATTTCGGGTTAAATGGGTCATTTTGGTAAGTTTCTAGGTGGAAAAAGAAAGTTATAGGCTTGGTCTCCGAATCGTCGATAAGTTGGCTGTCCAGCTTCAAAGCGTCGGTTTTTTTAAAGATGATCTTTCAATTTAAAAAAAAATTACAGGAATTTCGCAAAAACGGAGACCAGATTTAGATTTCTGGTAAAATTTCGAGTTAAATGGGTCACTTTGTAAGTTTCTAAGGTGGAAAAAAATTATTGGCTTGGTCACCCAATCGTCGATAATGTTGGCTCTCAGCTTCAAAGCGTCGGTTTTTTAAAGATGATCTTTCAATTTAAAAAAAAAGTTACAGGAATTTCTTAAATCTGAGACCAGATTTAGATTTCTGCTAAAATTTCGGGTTAAATGGGTCACTTTGGTAAGTTTCTAGGAAGGAAAAAGAAAGTTATAGGCTTGGTCACCGAATCGTCGATAAGTTGGCTGTCCAGCTTCAAAGCGTCGGGTTTTTTAAAAATGATCTTTCAATTTAAAAAAAAAGTTACAGGAATTTCGCAAAACGGAGACCAGATTTAGATTTCTGCTAAAATTTTGGTTAAATGGGTCACTTTGGTAAGTTTCTAGGTGGAAAAAGAAAGTTATAGGCTTGATCACCGAATCGTCGATAAGTTGGCTGTCCAGCTTCAAAGCGTCAGTTTTTTTAAAGATGATCTTTCAATTTAAAAAAAGTTACAGGAATTTCACAAAACCGAGACCAGATTTAGATTTCTGGTAAAATTTTGGGTTAAATGGGTCACTTTGGTAAGTTTCTAGGGTGGAAAAAAAAGTTATAGGCTTGGTCACCGAATCGTCGGTAAAGTGGCTGTCCAGCTTCAAAGCGTCGGTTTTTTTAAAATGATCTTTTAATTAAAAAAAAAGTTACCGGAATTTCACAAAACGGAGACCAGATTTAGATTTCTGGTAAAATTTCGAGTTAAATGGGTCACTTTGGTAAGTTTCTAGGGTGGAAAAAGAAAGTTATAGGCTTGGTCACCGAATCGTTGATAAGTTGGCTGTCCAGCTTCAAAGCGTCGGTTTTTTTAAAGATGATCTTTCAATTTAAAAAAGAGTTACAGGAATTTCACAGAACCGAGACCAGATTTAGATTTCTGCTAAAATTTTGGGTTAAATGGATCACTTTGGTAAGTTTCTAAGGCTGGAAAAAAAAGTTATTGGCTTGGTCACCGAATCGTCGGTAAAGTGGCTGTCCAGCTTCAAAGCGTCGGGTTTTTTAAAAATGATCTTTCAATTTAAAAAAAAGTTACAGAAATTTCGCAAAATTGAGACCAGATTTAGATTTCTGCTAAAATTTTGGGTTAAATGGGTCACTTTGGTAAGTTTCTAAGGTGGAAAAGAAATTGGCTTGATCACCGAATCGTCGATAAGTGGCTGTCCAGCGTCAAAGCGTCGGTTTTTTTAAAATGATCTTTCAATTTAAAAAAAATTACCGGAATTTCGCAAAACGCAGACCAGATTTAGATTTCTGGTAAAATTTCGAGTTAAATGGCTCACTTTGGTAAGTTTCTAGGGTGGAAAAAAAAGTTATTGGCTTGGTCACCGAATCGTCGATAAGTTGGCTGTCCAGCTTCAAAGCGTCAATTTTTAAAGATGATCTTTCAATTTAAAAAAAAAGTTACCGCAATTTCACAAAACGGAGACCAGATTTAGATTTCTGGTAAAACTTCGAGTTAAATGGGTCACTTTGGTAAGTTTCTAAAGCTAAAAAAAGAAAGTTATTGGCTTGGTCACCGAATCGTCGGTAAAGTGGCTGTCCAGCTTCAAAGCGTCGGTTTTTTTAAAATGATCTTTCAATTAAAAAAAAAAAAAAAGTTACAGGAATTTCGCAAAACGGAGACCAGATTTAGATTTCTGCTAAAATTTCGGGTTAAATGGATCATTTTGGTAAGTTTCTAGGGTGGAAAATAAATTATTGGCTTGGTCACCCGAATCGTCGATAAGTTGGCTCAGCTTCAAAGCGTCTGGTTTTTTAAAGATGATCTTTCAATTTAAAAAAAGTTACCGGAATTTCTTAAATCGGAGACCAGATTTAGATTTCTGGTAAAATTTCGGGTTAAATGGGTCACTTTGGTAAGTTTCTAGGGTGGAAAAAAGAAAGTTATAGGCTTGGTCACCGAATCGTCGATAAGTTGGCTCCAGCTTCAAAGCGTCGGTTTTTTTTAAAGATGATCTTTCAATTTAAAAAAATTACAGGAATTTCGCAAAACGGAGACCAGATTTAGATTTCTGGTAAAATTTCGAGTTAAATGGTCACTTTGGTAAGGTTCTAGGGTGGAAAAAAAAGTTATTGGCTTGGTCACCCAATCGTCGATAAGTTGGCTCAGCTTCAAAGCGTCGGGTTTTTAAAGATGATCTTTCAATTTAAAAAAAAAGTTACCGGAATTTCTTAAATCTGAGACCAGATTTAGATTTTGGTAAAATTTCGGGTTAAATGGGTCATTTTGGTAAGTTTCTAGGGTGGAAAAAGAAAGTTATAGGCTTGGTCACCGAATCGTCGATAAGTTGGATGTCCAGCTTCAAAGCGTCAATTTTTTAAAAGATGATCTTTCAATTTAAAAAAAAGTTACAGGAATTTTGCAAAACGGAGACCAGATTTAGATTTCTGGTAAAATTTCGAGTTAAATGGGTCACTTTGGTAAGTTTCTAGGGTGGAAAAAGAAAGTTATAGGCTTGATCACCGAATCGTCGATAAGTTGGCTGTCCAGCTTCAAAGCGTCAGTTTTTTTAAAGATGATCTTTCAATTTAAAAAAAAAGTTACAGGAATTTCACAGAACCGAGACCAGATTTAGATTTCTGCTAAAATTTTGGGTTAAATGGGTCACTTTGGTAAGTTTCTAAGGCTAAAAAAAGTTATTGGCTTGGTCACCGAATCGTCGGTAAAGTGGCTGTCCAGTGTCAAAGCGTCGGTTTTTTAAAATGATCTTTTAATTAAAAAAAAAGTTACCGGAATTTTGCAAAATCGGAGACCAGATTTAGATTTCTGGTAAAATTTCGGGTTAAATGGGTCACTTTGGTAAGTTTCTAGGTGGAAAAAAGAAAGTTATAGGCTTGGTCACCGAATCGTCGATAAGTTGGCTGTCCAGCTTCAAAGCGTCGGTTTTTTTAAAGATGATCTTTCTATTTAAAAAAAAGTTACAGGAATATCACAAAACGGAGACCAGATTTAGATTTCTGCTAAATTGCGAGTTAAATGGGACACTTTGGTAAGTTTCTAAAGCTAAAAAAAGTTATTGGCTTGATCACCGAATCGTCGGTAAAAGTGGCTGTCCAGCGTCAAAGCGTCGGTTTTAAAAACGATGATCTTTCAATTTAAAAAAAATTTCAGGAATTTCGCAGAACGG